>VZRQ01005527.1:1821139-1904518 GCA_013397975.1 Machaerirhynchus nigripectus | reverse complement strand
ATTAAAGAAAAAAAAAAAAAAAAAAAACAAACCAAAAAACAAACAACCAGAAAAAACCCAAATTATTTAACACAAATATTAGACCCTTCTTCAAACTATACTGCCCTTCCAAAATATAATCAGTTTTGTTTACGGATTGCCAAAACTGCAAGTGCAACCTTAACCTGCTATAGAATCCCATGTGGGAACCATGCACACTTTTTCAGCCTTTCTGTTGGAGTTTGGTAGGGCTAACTGACCAGAAGCTAGTGGGCTGATGTGGGAAACTGTAAGACAAATGTCCCTCTCTGGCAACAGTTTTCCATCTGGGGTGTGCTCATGGCTGGTGAAGTGAAGATATGGATGCCTTGGTTTAGAATTTTCACCTATTGACCCAGATCAAGGACACTTAGATTCATCAAAAAAATGTGCTAAAGGAAATACAGCATCCTTGACAGCATCGTAAAACGTAACATCTATTCTTAGTCACATTGCAGGGATGAAGTGGATATTGATAGACTTACTATCTAGACTGATAGACTATTGATACACTGCTGTTCTTCTCAGCTCAGGAAGAATACTCATTTGTAAGCCTGGTGTGTCTACGTAGCAGAGTCTGAGAAGACTAAATTGTATTCCTGCAGAATACAACCCGGTAGACAAATCTCATTCAGTTGCTTAAGACTGAAGCCCAGCAGCACACCCGATGTACAAATACAGCAGCGTCGATGGCCCACAGGCTGGCCCATAGCACCATGAAGAGCTAGAAGTGGCAGTGCAAGCACCTGTGCAGAACTGAGCTCAGCTGAATGGTGGTGCGACCCCTGCTTGGCTGACCTTGCTACCAGGGGGGTTGTTTATCACTCACTTGTTTCCATTATTTTGGTGTGGGACCAGGAAACATTAGCTGTGGGAGGCCCGCCACCATATTGCCTTTGTTCCCAAATACCATGTGGTGTGGCATGTGGGAACAGTCACCATACTGCCCTTCTGTGGGGAAACTATGCAGATGGGACCCACCAGCAGTGTCCATCATCTTATTTTTGTTTCTGGTGGTGAATGCCTTTTTATCGGTAAAATGCCTTCACCTTTTTGTATACTTCTGCTATTAATGTTGCTGTCGTTATTGTTCATGTCTTATTCCATTGCTTTGTGCTTTTAGTAAATTGTTATCTCAACCCATAGTGTCTCCTTTTTTGCCCCTCCCTTACCAGAAGGGCGAGGGAAGGGGAGTGGCTTACGTGAGTGTAATTTCCTGTTGGCGTTAAAATCAGCGCAGTGGACTCTTGGGAACTACCCTTATCGGCACTCAAAATAGCAGGAAACCTTCAAGCATTCTGAAGTCTTTCGATATATTATGGAAGCCCTGAGTGCAGACATTTCTGAGAAATAATGGGAATATTGGTTTTCTTAGTTGTAGACTCCAGGCTGTTTGGTTAAAATGTTCTAATATTTGTGGCATTGCTCATTGGGCCATACTCTCATCTGATGTATAACAGCTACATGCCTTTAAAATCAGTGGAACTGTGTCAAGCAATACCTGGAAAGAATCAGGCCCATCCCTTTTTAATTACCTTCATTAAATTAATTTGTTAAAGACAAATAAATTTGGATTCTGAGAATTCTGTGCCAGATTTTGCAGAAATATGACCACTTATCTTGTTTGGTATTAGTCTGATTTATGGTCTCATTAAGAGAGTGTGCCAAAGGAACATCCAGTCGTAAGGCTGTTTGGCTCTTCTCTCACAGCTAAAGGTCCATTCTTCCTTCCTGCTGCTTCTCACATTCACCCCTGTCCCACCAAGTTTATTTTCCATCTTGTAAAATGTGTACCTTTACTATTATATTTTTAAATTATCCAGTGTATTGACACACCATTTCAGGACTGTTATATTTCAAGAAGTATCAAAATCATGAGGCTGATCTACTAAAGGCCATAGATGACCAAATCCCAAATTACCATCTAAAATACTCAGCAACAACCCAAACATGAAAGTAGATAAAGAGATGATCTTGCTCCCATTATGACTTGAAAATTTTCTGTGTGTGTTTAAGGAATTGTTTCATGAGCATACTGCATTGTCTTTATCAAGGCCACTGAGTGGATAACTCCCGGCATGGGTTTTCAACAATCAGTTAGAAGGAATACAGAGAGGGACAACCTAGTAGTGTTGCTAGCTAAAACACGATTCTTCTCAAAATGAGTTCATTGATTACCCCACACCCCCTCCCCACCCCATATACAGCATGGTAGGAAAGAGTTTGCTTCTGGTGTGAATAAAATACTTAGAGAGGAAGTGAGAAGTCAAAATTTAATTATTTCTCCTACTGGACAGAAACTGTTTTTCTCAGTTTTCAAGAAAATTCTTCTCTACTCTGTGGGCAGTCACAGGTCTGTGCTTAAAAATAAAATATGTTTGCCTGGGAATTTCAGTAAATATTTCTGGTTTTCCTCAAAGAGTTTTCTTTCTAGGTGAATAGTATAAACGAGAAGGAGATAATCATCAATATTTCTAGTCAAAGTTTTAACTCTTACATTTCAACTTAACTATAGAGTAATCAGACAAGGTTATTAACCAGATATTCACTCTAATCAGATTAAGTCTTCTGCTATTATCTTCTTTGCTCTAAGAAGCCCATTAAAAAAATGAAGTACCAGCATTATCATTCTCAGTTAAACACCTTTGACCCAAAATTTCCCTCACTTTTTACTTCAGTTTCAATATGATTCACTGGAAATTATTTTTAACTCTTTTAGACAGTTTAATTACTGTCAATTTCACATGTAGGCTGGTATGTGCTCCCTTACTACCATTGATAACTCTTTGGTTGGTACATAACATCACTGGAAATATAGGCAAATCCTTTGTCTTCTAGCTCACTCAGTTAATCAGATACTGTAAAGCCTCAAAAGGTTTTTACCTTTTACATTTTTTATATGGTAAAAAAGGATGTTTTACCATATAGTTTGAGTATTCTATTATTTTTGATAGTTTTTGTAAATGTTAGTTGCACAACTAATTCTTCTACCCTACCTACTTCCCATTATAACCAGTCTTTCTCAACGGAACATCTGATAGTTGCATTATGTATTGTTCTTGATATGACCTGAGAAATTCCAGCTATAAGTTATCCATAAGATTATTTGCATACCCAGTCTACTGGGGAATAAAATACTGTATATTTTAATGACTCAGATGCTCTATACAGAAGCAGAGTAGATGATCTTTTTCCCTAACACATTTTGTTAAAGAACATACTTTAATGGTGCTTTAGAAGATTAGCCATATTCATTTGGAGCTAAGCTTATTACTAAGTCAATCTTTTAAATCCTGGCTTCTATGCATCTGATAACAACACAGACATAGCCCTTCAGTGTAAACAGTGCTCCTGTTTAAACATACTGATGTGCTGAAAGACATGTAGGTCTTTTGTCTTCTCTTCACCATGTCTTACCCTATTAAAAGTATATGGATTTACCTAATCTATAAATAATTTATACAACCTTCAAATTAAAACAACACAGTCATTCTTTTTACCTCCCTTGACTTCAATACTTAGACATAAAACACTGGATTGCATACAGAATTTGTATGCAGCTTTTTGTAATGTATTATTCAAGAAGTCTGCCGTTAGCTACAGTATATATTGCAGTACCAGCTGCTGTTGCAATATAAATAGGGAACTGCCACTTCTCCACTCTGTGATCAGGAGTATATGCTGGATTAGTTTATGTAGTGAAGAAATCATCCGGCAACTAGCTTTGCTCAGGTCTCTTCTAGCGGGGCTCTTTTAAACTCAGAGTTTAACTATGTGATAGGTTCCTCAGCTGAAGTGCAAGGCCTTGATTTCTCCTGTGTATCACAGACCTGCAGATCCAACTGTCTGACTCATGTAAATGGCAGAGTAGCTGTGAATGTGAGAGAGAGAGAGAGACACTACCAGACTGAGACTGGTGCCACAGCGGGAAGGTTGTCACATTAATAAGCAGCAAAAGTAGGAAGGCAGCAGGCTTCTTAACTCTTGACATTAACATCAGATTTATATATCTCCTTTCACAAAATCAGTCAGAAACAAGAGCCTAGTGCTACACTGATTTGTACCACGGCAGTATGGTCATGCTAAAATATAAACTCATTGACCCAGTTCCACTTTGTAGCCTTTTGCAATATGCTAGGGGCTAAAAAATCACTAAGGGTTAATTATTAGGACCACTTGCCTATTTTGCCCTTCGAAGTATTTTTAGAAACAGTTTGGAAGATGGGCACACAGTTTTGAATGATCCCACTTAAATCTAACAACACTCATCGTAAATGGACACATTGCTTGTTCTGAATCTTCAAGGAGGCATATCTGTTCCTTTTCCTGGAAGAGGAAGTACCTGCGGCTGAAAGGTTCTTTACAGCTATTTATGTCTCTGATCAGATGGTGAGCAGTGTTATATGAGGGTAGGACATCAGTGGTGAATGAAGGTGAAAACACTTTTGCAGCAAGATCAAAGATGGGAACAACTGCTTGGAGGTTAGAGAGCAGAAAGAGAGGAAGAATAGAGAACAAACTCTTCTGGCTCAAACAGGACAAGGTCAAGTAGACCTGTGGCAGGAGACCTGAGTGTAAAAGGTCCATAGAAGTGACATCTGTGGCAATACATTAATACTCCCCAGAAGTCTGGAATGATAAAGAATGTCCATTCCACTGCAAAAAAAGAAGGGAGGAGAAAAGAGTGCAACATAAAAGTTCTGACTTTGATGTGGAAAAGGGCAATATGCATTGGCCTCATATTACTGTGACACCAAACTGACTGGGACATCCAGCAGCCTGAGTAGGAACATCATCTGATAACAGCAAGATGCCTCTTTTCAAAGACATATAACTTGGCATTTTCTTACGGCAGCAGCATTTCGTATGACCAGGGCAGGATAAAAACATGCCACGGACATGGTGAAAAACTGACAGCCTTGTCTCACATTTTCAAAGGGCACTAGAGCTGGAAGTTAGAGGAGTTTATGACTTCATAGGTTCCAAATATTTGGCAATCCAGCCAGACCAGAGAAGTTCTCCCTACTTATAACATGCAGCAGGCATTCTTACAGTTTCCCTAAAGGGGAACTCCATAGATGTCCATAGCCATGTTGGTCTTGGCATTCAGTCAGAACTGTAGTCATGCTGCCAGAGGCTTCCTGACCTAAAGAAATAGCTTTTGTGACAGGCAGGAAGAGACAAGGGAGTGTTTGGGAATTGTGCCTGGCAGGATACATCCATAGGACAGTAAAGATCCAACAGTTTTTTCTGTCCTTTCCCATGGACAATTTTTATTGATGGCTGTCATAGACATTCCAATTCCAACAGAGGAGAAACAACTCTTATTTTTATCAACTGCTCTTTGGCCCCGAGTTACTGCTGTAGGTGAGACTTTATTCCTTAGCTGCCTTGAAAGGCCAAGCAGTAGCATTGCCTTTACATCTATTCTGTGACCTCCTCTGAAAAATCTCCCTACATCATAGCCCAAAGAGGGCCTCTGGGAACATAAATCTCAAAGGTTTTGAGAGAGTCCAGATGGCCCCAGTAGGAAAGGGTAGTTTTCACTGATGTGTTCTCATTGCACTGTGACTAATGTGAGCTGGACAGTAGGAAGGCCTGGCCAAGATGTAAATATTCTCAGTTGTTTTCTATTAGTTTTCCAAGAGGGCAGTCGGTCCTTGAAGTCTAAGTCAAGTATGGACTGGTTTTCAGGGCCAACAGAGTTTGTACTTGCCAAAAGAAAAATGTTTTCATATTTGACAATGAAATATTTCTGTACTTCAAAACAGAGTGTCTGTTCTCTTTACTTCTAGAGAGAACTTTTAGCTGTCTGCCTTCCACGTCTCCTCCCCACTTTTGGTGGAGTGAAGAAGCCCTGCATCTTGATTGAGGCAAGGAGGATCTCTGCTCTGGCTGGGGAGCATTTCATATGACCCTCAAGTCGTGTACTTGAGAATAAACGCAGAATAGAGATAATGTGAGGCTGGGCAGTGAACACCGAGGGACAGAAGGCAAGACAGCCCCCAAAGCCTTGAGTACCGTGGCAACCAGATAGTAAAAAATTCGGAGGAAAGCAGATGGGTGGCTACATTTTAGTCACTTACTTACAAACAAGAGGGTTTTTTTTAATAGAAGAGAACAGGCATGACCTGTGTGGGCTGAGCACCCTTAAGAAATCCTAATGGCAATAGAGGGAAATCCTCTGTAGGCAAATGAGACAGAGAAGGGAAAGGAAAAACTGTCAGAACGAGAAATCAGAGTTGTCTTGGAGGAGTATGGAGGATTATGGGGTGTGCATGCTGCACATGCAAGCAGGAAGCTCTGGGATGAGTGTTGGATGCTACCATACTCATGGAAGCCCCAAAAAGTGTGGTTTGAACTAGTCCATCAAAGTTTGGAGGGAGCTTGCAAGTCTGAAAAATTGCAAGGAAGGAGCAGCAGTAGATGATGGTGGTCAAACAGAGCAGCTCAGCTGTGGATGTGTTGGGGGAGCACACGTAATTTTGCACTGTAGGTTAAGTGCAAAACCTTATTTCAATTTTCTTTTTCTTGGTATAATTTTGGATGCTCCAGAAAAAATAAACTAAATATGTCTCATGAACATTAAAGTGAAGGAGGGTGGATATTTGCTTCAGAGCTATCTAGTTATCTGTATCTAGGATCTTTTTATATTTTATGGCATTAATAGCAAGGATATTATAAAAAATTTATGTTATATTTGCTAGCCAAGTTTAAAATTGGAAGATATTATTTTTTGCACATCTTTATTTAAATGTATTTATTTCATTGACTCTTAAAATAAGTACTTTACTTTTTTGATACTTGTGGCATCTATTTTTTCAGCCACAATACTGTGCAAGTCTTCTTTTAAAAAAAATTATGTTTGGACAAACTTCTTCAGGTTAAGGATGAAGGTCTTTTGGGCATGATTATTTCGTTGCTCGACAGCTGTTCTGTACCAGTCTCTGCTTGTGTCTCCTGTTTGATCAAAACCAAGTTTAAAAAAACCCAACCCAAATCCATACATGCAGGTATGTCCTATTTCTACTCACTCTTTAAGTAAATTTTGAAAGCACTGTTATTATCTCAGAATCAAAGTGCATTATGTTTACTGGGCAGCCGGGATGATAACTAAGCCTATTGTCACTGAAGAGCATTCCCCGAGTGGCTCAGAAAGCAACTTCCTAAAATTATTATATTATCTTGTGCATATATCTGCATAATTAGAAGCAGTGAGTTATTTGTGATTATGATGATTCCCGTTACAATAACTGGAGCTTTCTTCAGTCATGTATAATGGAAGCAAAATGTATGGGGTTTATTTTATTAATTCTATTTATAGCAATAAAAATATGGGATAGGAAAGTATGCAATGATAAAGGGAAATTGAAATGAAATACAATGCAAGTATCATTAGTGGCACCTTTACTGTATTGTATTGACAGACTAACTTGCACTGCTAGACTAATGCTGCATTCAATAATATTAATGTTCATCCCAAAAAACCTGAGGGGTAACTCATGAAAGAAATTATCTTTTGGTAGAAATCAAATTATATTAGCACCTCAGCAGAAAAGTCTCTTTTGTTCTCAGACATCTGCATTAACATCCTTAAAATCAGCTTGCTCAGTTCACAAGGCAGCATGCTCTTACTACTGCTCTTCGATCCTTTAGTGAAATGCACAGGGGAAATGAATGTTGTCAGCCTGGACCAGGATCTGCTTTTAAGCTCTTCGTGTAAGTAAGGATGGAATGCCCTGAGGTCAGGCAACACACTTAAATCAGCTTTTATCTCAAACTGGGCTATGTAAAAACAAACAAAATAAGTATTTATTTACCAAATATAAATACATGACACTGTTTCTCAAACATTCAGAAATAAAAGGAAGTAACTTATATCTACATAGCATTTCAGCTTTCAAGGTCCATTTCACCCTTCAGAGGTCAGCTGGGAAGCTGAAAGATGGTTCACAACCTTCATATCTGAAGTCTGTTTAGCAAACAACCTGGCTTTGTCTGACTACATTAGTGGAAGAAAATCCTGGATTTGCTGTTTCTACTTCACAAATACCATAATTCTCCTGATGAGGTTTGACAGAATTAAATTTCACTCTGCAAGACACAGGAATTTTGGGCAAAGTTTCAACATTGCTGCCACCAGAGAAGTGTCTGCTTAATCTAACCTGGAAAAGTTAATGTTTCTTGGGTGTGATCCAGGGCTAGCCTTACTTTTCCAAAGAGCAAATGAAAGATTATTTTCAAGGTGAGCTGAACAAGTAGCTAAGTCATTCACTGTAGGGCAAAGGCATTTCCTGTTTCTTAAGTCAATGAATGGTATCCCTTCACACTGACCCTGCTATTTTCTAGAAATAGCATTTTCACAACATTGTTGCTAATGAAGTATGTTGATTTCAGCCCTAGATTTTCACACTGAACAGCATTAGCCTAGATTAGACTATGAAACGTGAAAAAGACATGAAAGAGAAAGGATCATATCATACAGACAGGTAATATTTGTAAACATTCTGGTTAAGCAAAAAAAGATAACATAATTTGTTTAACTTGAAAGTATCAGCTTGGGTTAGAACCTTTTCTGCCTTCACAAACAATTGATCTCCACATTCATCACAGCGTGTCTCAATACTTGGCTGCAACCCTGAGTTTAGCAGCTTATGCATAAATATGTTCCACAGAAATGAGAAGTGGCAACCTGTGCAAAACTTGCATCTACTTTTCCATCTGCTTTTCTTCTATTTTGTGTCTTTTTCCCTTCCTTGCAAGGGCCTAGCAGATTCTGCAGAACTTCAGGAAGAAAGCAATTTGCATACACAAGTGCAAACAGAATGACACTGGAGAGCAAGAGAGTGGCAATTCGATTATCTCTCTTAGTTAAAAGCTGAGAAAATCTGTGATCTGAGGGGATTACTCAGAATGTCTTAGGAGGCTGTAAAAACCTTACCCTGATAAAAGTCACTTTGAATATATCATCTAATCTTGTGTGAAAAAATGTTTTCCTCTCCCGTTTTCCTGCTAAATTCTGGCAAGCTCCTTATAGTATCTAAAGCCACTAGGATTTTTGCAGCTTCAGGAGACAATCTGCAGAATCCCAAGGAATCTACATTAACATCACTGGGGTTTGGCTAGGTTTTGTGTTGCTTGTAGACTGCTCTGGGGATTGTATACACTTCATGCCAGTGTGTTGATGGATGTTTTGTGATGCTGTATAAATATTTTCTTACTTTTCTGTTATATTAAACATTACAGGTGGAGACTAGGTATTTCATGTCTCAGCTAGGGTGATTGTGACAGACCTTATCAGAGAGGCCAAGTTAAAATGGCTGCTTATATTTTAAAATTCACTTCCATTTAGGACACCAGAAAAATGCTGAGAATGCCACATCTACTTATTCTTTGTTTATATACTTTGTGGCTGTGCCACTTTCTCAAAATATTCCCTTATGAAAGCATATGGACGTATTCAGAGAAATGTATATCACTACAGGACACAGCTTTGTTCTAGCTCATTTGCTGTAGGGTGCCTGGTATAGTAATTTTCAATTTTAAAAAGGCACTACATTCTATTTCTGTAGGGTCACAAGAACGGGATTTTATAAAGAGCTATTCCCAAGGGCAGGCCTGTGGGAAAAGTTGTAATAAACCGCCTCCCACCATTGTATTGTCCAGCAGACAAAAAATAAACAAATACATGTCTTCCTTTCTTTTTAAAGAAACATGTATCGTTGCAATTCTTTTTTTTTAATCTCCATGTATTATGAGTAATATACGTGAATAAAGACGATCCAAATCTAATCACAGACAGTTGAAGGATCACCAAAAATGAGACTGGTCTCTCCAAAGAAAAATGATACAACACTGTCCCAATTCATTGTGAAAAGGTCAACAATCTTCATCCCTTTAAAAATCTCTTTGAGTGGCCTTCTAGTACTTCTTTTACTATCACTCTTCTGTAAAAAAGCAGTTCTAATTCAAGATGACCACTTAATAGCACATCATTCAAAGCTAATGATGTATTATCTCATTTTCTAGAAAATCATGCAGAAGAAGAAAGAGAAAAACACTGAATTTTTTTCCACAGGCTGCATTTTTTTTGTATCGTTTTTTATTCATATTTTTACATTATAGTATGAAAAACACCACAAGAGCCTGAACAGCTACAAAACCTAGAAACACTTAAAGCTCCTTCTTGAGAAGGATTACCTGCATGAGGAGAATTGGCAAAAGGCATTAAACCCATAGTCTATGTTGGGGAAGACAACAACAGAAAACATGGATCAAAGAGAGGCAAGAATGATCCCCTCATCCCAAACACCATTTCATTCTTGTGGAGAAAGCACAGAATGGGATATTTGGAGGATTTCAGGCACCTGGGCACAGCATCACCCCTGCTTCATACAAGAACTGAGAAAGAAATCTACTCCAGGACTATGATTTAGGGACTCAAGCCATAAACAGTGCTAAGGTTTTCCTGAAAACCAGCAGGCTTGGGAGCCCTTGGCTCACCCACAGAAACCTTCTGGAGGTACTGAGCCAGGATGTGGCATCATACCCTTTTGGACCAAATTCTCTTGGGTAGCTTTTGCTCCCTTCTAGATAATAAAAGCTGTAGCTAAATAAGACAAAACTAAGTCTACCCAATAATTATTCATTGAAAAGAACTTTCCTATTTAAAGGGAAAACTATTTTTTGTATTTTCTTTGGGCAATCTCAGAAGACTACTCTTTTGAAAAGTGCCCTGAAGCAAAGCAAACAGCAAACAGCAGAAGCATGTCTGCAAACTTTGTTTTTGATATAAAAATATAATCCTAAAAATAGAAACATAAACAGGAACTGTGACCGGTGATGCAAACTGTGTTACGTGCTGTCAGGTTTTGGTAGATGAGTGACAGGTTCACAAATCCTCCTTGGAATTTGGAAAAGATAAGTGTGCCTCCAGCTCAGAGCAAGCAAACAGCTGTCTGGGAAGACAAGCTGCCGATGACTTCACTCTGCTTTTTCCTCAGGCCCGATCTCTTTAGTGAATAATAAACTTGGTAATTATTTCCTAAATTCTTGTTTGGAACAAACTTGTCAGTTCTCCCTCTGTGGTGGAGCTCAGGAAGTGCTTTGGCCAAGTCATGATTTCTCAAAGTTCCTCTGGACAAGGTCTGAGTGTCCCTTTTCTGTCCTGCCTTTAACACTGCCTCATCAAGTTCAGAGTCCTCAGCTAACCAGCTAACTCTCCTCACCTTTACTCCATACCTCAATGTATGGAATGTCTACCATCACTTGGGCTCTTCAACAATCTCAGTTTGCTGCTTTCAACAGCACAATCACAACAAAATAGTACAGCTTTCAGCAGGATACCACATCAGCATGCGCAGCCCCCATATTCGGCACACATACAGCTTGTGTGCTTCAAAGAGCATCACCATCTGCAGCCTGGATGTGACCCTTGCTCAGCGACTGGGCCTGGGCTTCAGGGAATGCTCCCAGGGGACATTTTCACTGGCAGTGTAGATGAAGCTACAGTCCAGTAATATGTGCTTTCAGTGAAAACTACTACTTAAAAAACTGGATGCTGTTTCATGGGAAGCTTCGGAGTTTCAGTTGATATGTGTTGGGGCTAAATAAAGGCATGAGAGAGGCAATTTTATTCAGTGAAAAGTATCATGGAAGCTAAGGTGAATACATGCATTTAATACTTCCTTCCCAGGCATTAATGAAATGGATTTGGGCCAGACTGTTCTCTCTCTTTTTCTCTCATTTTCAGTACCACTGATGTGACATTTAATCATATAAAACTTCTAGGGATATCTATTTCTTAGATGTAGCTCAGTGTGTATGTGAATCCTTGATGAGAGTTCTGAGCTTTCTCAAGATTATGAGGGAATTATTTCCATCTGGCATCCTCAAAATAATAGCCAACATACTTTAACAGGAAGTACATTTTGCTTTTGAAATGCAGAATTACTCAAGCAATGACTGAAATGCTGCTAACTTCATAGGCTGTGTTCATATCAGATGGTTCTTCTGTACGTGTCAATGCTGTTTCATGTAGTGAAAGATGATGTCAGTTTTGATTAATGTGATGTGATTTTTTTAGGATTCAGGTAAGACCCTGCAAAAATTAAGAGCTTCAACACAACCCTTATACCCCTTCTGATAAAAATGATCTGATCTGGCTTGTTAGCAGGTAATGCTTGGATAAGAAGAAAAAGCTGCTTCTATTTGAGGTCGAGTTATTTTTAGCCTGCTTTCCCTTGAATCTAAGTTTATGCAGCTTCATTCAGGCAAGAGTTTTTATAGATTTTTCTGAGGGGGGGATGGGAAAGGGAGGGTGGGAACAGTGTAGTAGTAACTTCCTAGTTATTTGTGGACTTTCTGACTAAGATATTTATACTCTCTATCTGTAGTGATTCCTCCACTTTAGCACATTATGGATTCACATAACAATTTTGTTCATTTAAAAATTATCCGATTACGAAAACTGGCAAAATTGCAGTTATATAAATAAAAATACTTTTATTGTGTTGACATACCCAGTCCTTGAGTTGAGCAAGGGAAAAAGGAGTTAACAAGCTAAACATATCTGAAGTGGCTACTGTTGGCTGTTCCTCACAGTATTTCAGAAATATTCCATATGGAAGGAGGCAGATTTGATAAGGTTCTTCAAGAGGGAATCAAAAAATAAGAGGATGAAAAAAGACAGTGAATCTTCTGTCATAATTAGAAGCATTTGGTCCCTCAGTTTTGACAAGTTTGCCAAGAGAAAAAGTAAGTTTCCTAGGAAGGGATGGTGGGGAGGAAAGAGAGATGACAGTAATACTATCAGTCTGAAATACTAGAATCAGAAAAATAAAAAATGTGAAATCAATCTTTGACACTAAGATTTTTAAAGAATAAATACTATTGTGTGTGAGGACTTTTTGCCTTTGCCATGTTTTTAGTTTTTCTTTTGTTTTGTAGTATTTCTCTGGTGAGATTATATAGATTTAATATTTGTATGTGGAGTTTGTAAATAGTGGAGTTATTCCATATGTAAACAATCTCCTACAGACAATTGTCATTATTGCATTAACGCCATATCTTAATTAAATTTGAATTCCATTGTAAACCAGTTTGGTTTTATTTTGAACAGAAGGCTATGTGTCATGGTCTCAGTTAATGGGCACTCCTCTTTCACCTGGCGTGTCATGGTTCTTTTTCTTTATGTTTTTCCCTGCTGACCTGTTTCTGTCAGATATCTCTTGCAATCCACAGAAAGTATTGTAAAATCCTACACTCAGACATTATATTTGCATCCCCCTAGGCTGAAGCTGCATGCCTGGAAGCATCTGAGTTGATCTTGCAGCCTGCCAGAGCAGATGGAATTCAGCTCCTGCCTCACCAGGTCCTCCTCCTCATTCCCAGCTCCTTGCACCCAGTCTTGCCTGGGAAGGGCCCTTGTGCTGGGTCTTCCTCACACCCTTCCTTTACTGACCCAGCTGCTCCTCCATGAGAGGAGGCAAAGCTTTGTGGGAGCTAGAAAGAGATAGGTGGAAGCACACAATAGAGATATGGTGTGGTGTGCTGAACAGCTTGGTGGGGATGAGCAAAGGAGGAGAGGGCAAGGGGAGAATTGGACACGTGCAGGGTGTGTATGTTTAGGGGCAGTAGGAGAATAAAATGGGGGCTGGGCACACCACCGTTGAGGACAGGACAGAGGATGTTCATTAAAGGCCTGACAGGAGCTCTCTGAGAGTCTTCTGGTGTTGTTTGTGGAAGGAGAAATGCTGGGAGCTTGGAGCACACCGTGATGCTGCCAGGTGTCCCCACAAGCCGAGAGCTGTGCTGGCTCTCTTCTACCCACCTCTATAACCTGCTTGCTGTGCAAAGCTTTCATTTGCTCCCAGCTTTCACTGAGATAAGGGAGAGCCTGAACCTAAGCTGAATGGATACTTCTCTCTTTCTGTTTGAAGTCTGCTAACTGCTAAGCTGCCCTGAAATGTGCTTTTGATCCTGTAAGCTTAGTGAAGGCAGAAGAGAGGGCAGGATTATAGAAAGGTCTTGATGTCCTCTTGATACTTGGGTGTTACCTCACTAAGTAGATTGCCAATTTGTAGATTCCCTGGTCTGCAGCCTATCTCCCTCATCAGTGTACTGCTGTTTCAGAGTTTGCCCTACTTCAGTGCTGGCTGTGACTTCTAGCGATAGGTGGTCGTTACATATTTTTTATTTAAATAAAAATTTTTTTTCAATTTTTGCCTGAGAAGTTTCAAACTTTAAGTGACAAATTACTTTCATGGTTATAAATACATTAAAATATGAATAGAGGGAGTTTAAGGTAGGCAGCTCCAAGTCTCTAACCTGGGCTTTATGTCAGGGTCTGGTTTTCAGAAGTTATGGAGAAGAACACTACCTATGGTCTTCAATGGTTGTTTTTGTGTCAGGGTCTGGTTTTCAGAAGTTATGGAGAAGAACACTACCTATGGTCTTCAATGGTTGTTTTTGATGCTCAGTAGCTAAGTGAGGTTCTAAGTATCTAAGGAATGGGTCTTGTGATCAAGTTTGGCAGTTAATTTGTGGCAAACACCTTTTAACCCAGATATTGTAGTTTCTGCTGTATCTACAGATAAAAGATAGCTATAAATGTGCTCCTATTTCACTTCAGTACAAAATAAAATAGGTTAATTAAATCTTTTGCACATGAAAGTTTTGCCAAAATTTTGATACTGAGAGGTTAATATTTTTTAAATATATTGGTATTATTAAAGGCCTAAATAGAATCCTGCTACTTTTTTTTTTTTCAATTAGGATGAAAAGTTTATTTTATGAAACAGCTATGTTTTTAGTAAAATTTTTGTTCACAATATAATCAGTGTTTTTCTTTAATAACTACAGAAATAAAAATACCAGCAAGACAGTATTTTTCTTGCTCAGAAATACTCAGGTATGATACCTGCGCAAGCTTTTTGCTGAAAAATCTTTGGCTTCTTTCCTTCTTCCTAGCACCATGTTTTAAGTCCATCTGCCTTTGTCCTCTCAGAAACCCACAGCTGGTGTTGATATTGTCAATCCTACACTGGATCCCAGATTAGATTTGGAAAAAGCTCATGATGAAGTGCTTGAACAGTAACTCTTTTCATTTGCATCTTATTTTATTCTGGGCTTGTTGTGCAGACATGATGGAATACGAAACTAAATGGAGACTTATAAAATCCTCATTGAGTGTTAGCATCTACCATCTCAGTACTCTGGCATTTCCTTCAAAATTAGTTGTTGTTTTAATATTCAAAAGAGATTAATTGTTCTTTTGTTGAGCCTGATGACGTGTTGCTGGGAAAGCCACTGGCTGTATGAGTTGTTCCTTTGGTCCAAGAACTTGAGTCATATTGCAGCTATTTTCCCCCTTCTGCAAAACAAGATGTAAATAAACATAGACTTAGAAATACTACTCTGAATCTTGGTAAGAGAGTGAAATTGATCAGGGTATAAACTTTGGTAAGAGCTCTTCCATGGTGGTTGTCTTAGAGTCTTTTTACACAAAAAAATTTATACTTTATATAAATTCTCTCTTTGAATATTGGTAACTCCAATAGTTTCCAAAGAGACAGAAAATTCACTTTTACATGAAATATATGGAATTGCTGGTATTGAAAAGATAATTTTCTAATCATTATATTGGGAAAAATCACAGCTCATATGCTACATATTTTCTCATCTTTTCTTCATTAGGGATCACTCAGCCCAGGTAATTTTAGTCCTTTTTGCTATGTGAAATCAGTAAGTAATTTCACTTAGCTCTTCCTTTTTCTTCCACATCACCTATCATAGTATTTGTTTACAATTGTCATGTGCATTTGTGGTTTGTCGTTTTGGTTTGGTTTTTTTTTCACTGTCCAATAGCTAATAAGGAATGGAAACCGAGTTTCACAGAGATTAAACCCATTGAAAGCATAGCATATGAGCAGTTTTGAAGTAAGGCAGAATATGTATTTTTGCTGTAAGGATGCAGAGTTAAATTTTGTTATGCTCTTTACACTGTCATGGGTCAGAAAGGAATGCTTTCTCCTTGGGAAAATGGAGGCAGTATCTGTAAAAAACTACAGAGTGTCCAGGCTTAGGTTTTTGATTAATTGACTTGTCATACATACAGCACAATCCAATGTTAACTCACTCCTTTAAAAGGTTGAAAGCTTTTTCCCTTCTCAGTCTCCCTAGTTAAATGAAGAAAATAATTTTATGTATTGGTGCCTATGCAAAAACAAAAAAACAACCCTCACAGAAAACTTACTTGAGTGTAAAGAAGATTGTGCACTGGGTCTAACAGTTTTCCTCTGACGGGTGAAGTGAAAGTATTTATGTAGTGCATCGTATTCCAACAGATTTCCCACTAAACTGGAGGAATGTAATCACTGAGTGTATTTCATTACCCTGCATTTGATGAAGGGGACAGGGACACACAGTATGGGGCAGAGAGCAACAGGTCCTAAAGAAAACACACAGTGTGGGTATCGTACCCTTCTAAAAGTATGCTAAAATGTTGGCAGGCTTTGGACCAGACAATCTCCACGCAGCCCTTCCAGCCTATGGTTTCGGCTGGATACTGTTGTTTAAGCTTAGACAAATAAGCATGTACCTGTCAATTCTTCCACTTTGGGGACTGAACTGTCCCTTTTATGGCTCTATTACTGGCTCTGGCATTGTTTATGTGTGATAACACATGCCTGAGAAAACAGATATTCAATTGCTTCCCTGCTAAATCTTTGAGCTTTTTCAAAGCTCTATAGGAAAAAAATCGAGAGCAAAACAATTCACATCCCCAAGTGCTCTCAATATTTCTGCTAACAATGGAGAACTTGTCCTTTCACCCTCGCCTAAAACCCTTTACATGAGACAGCCTTGCTTTTGCTCGCCTTTGGTTGAGACCAGCCATTGGAAGCTGGCATACGCACAAGAATGTTTCATGGGGCTGTGCGTGTTCAGATGAAATATGTATGCTCCAGTGTGTTCTGCTGTGCTCATGTATCTGTCCTGCTCAGGAGCAGATGAGCAGCTTCCCAAATAATCTGTGCTGCAATAGCAGAAAGTCCATTTGGGGAGCTGCATTCCTGGAAATACAGTGAAAAATAAGGAAGTAAGAAAGGCATGTTCTGAATCAGACTACAATACTAAGCAACAGTCTCATTAATGGTGCTTTCTGCCAAATGCTGTCTCACTTGCCTTCAGAACTGTCTGCATTAATGACTACTTCGATTTGCTAGTTATTTACATAAAGTATTGTTCTCATGTCACTGCTAGCAGCTAGATAGCAGCTTCTTGCTAGGTGAGATGAAACAGCAACAGATAGACCAAGTCGCAAATGAATTCAGAGAAAGCTGGGTTTAATGTGTTGGTAGGAAGGATGAAATATTCCTCCCACAATGTCCCCACCATGCACAAGGTCAAATCCATCACCACCAGGATGCCCTTACAAGAGACCCTCACAGACAGGTGAAGGGGATGAGCTAAGGTAGTCTGTGCTTCCCTGGATTTCATCATTTAATGTGTTTACTTGTTTCCCAACCTTTCGTGGCAAAAATGGGTGGATCTATGGGGACAAAAAAAAAGAAAAGAAAACATAAGTATTCTTGAGGAGATGTCACAGGAAAAAAGAAATTGCAGACCTGCTCAGTGTCTGTGCTAGGTAGCAGTTTTCCATAGTGTCTGGTGGAAAAGCATGGTGTCTAACCCTCACGACCAGCAGTGAAAATCTTCACACAGGTAGAGAGGTCACCAGACTGTCTGCCAAGTCTGGTGTTGCCACATTGCTCCCACCTGTGTCTTGAATCAGCTTCAGGTTCCTGATGGTGGATAAGCAAATACAAATCAGTCTGAAACATTAAATCCCTCCCCTGAACTTAAGTGTCTTCCCAGAGAAAAGGAGACCATTCAAATGCATTCATACAAATTCATACAAATACACTTTGGTGTGATTAATATTCTGCTCAAAAGGAGCTTATTTTGTGCTTTTGGCCCGTGACACAGAATTGGCTAGAGATCCAGAGGTTTTATCTGAAAAATAACCCTTACCATATGCATGTCCATTGGTAACGCAAGTCCCTTACAGACAATTCTAATATGCTTTGAATAAGTTAGAGCTCCAAAGGGTGCTATACTGATGCTGCAACTTGATAGTGAGTGACTCTTCATCTAAGCAAGAGAAAAACTGAATGTAAACCCCATGTCCAAAAACATAGGTTTTACTGCACTTTGCTGCTGGAATGTCAAAGCCAACTGATCTCAGTCCAGTATGACTCAGAGATCTCCTCATTGTTTTGATTAATCTGCTCAAAAAGACAAAACTTGATGACTTAGGATGGCTGTAATGATTGAAGCCTAAAAATCAGAGCATTTTTCCTTAACTGAACAGGTGTTCAGAGACATAATTACTATATAACTTATATAATCTGTGCTTACTGAAGGCAGTGAAATAAAATATATCAATATTTTGAAAAATTCCTTTCATAAACAAATATATTAAAATCTTGGGTGAATAATTAGTTCCCAGACTAATGCATGTTTTCCAGCTTTGTACAACCCATTGATCTAAAGGATTTTCATACCTTTCCATTTTTTGGCATTTTTATTGCACCAGAAATGTGGTTGCAATGGTGACTTAGCAGCAAAATTAATTTCTATCAAAGCACAGTTTAAATTAAAGCAAAAAACCCCTTATTAACCCAATTTAATAGACTTTAAATGTATGGAAAGCTTCTGAAGAGAGAAAGGTGATAGTCTGTTCTCCATTCTTTAGGAAAGCAAGTGACACAGTGCAGCAAGGGAGCAGTAAGTGAGACACTAAAGGACATTATTTTAAGAATAAAGACTGCTGTTAGTTGAGTAGACCCAGAGAGATGATGAGCTCTTTAGCACCGTCAAGTAAAAATTACTTATTTCAGAACTGATGAAGATAACACTGACTCTGTGCTGGATAGAGGATGGGTTATTCTTCTACCCTGTTTTCCTAAAATACTGAAGTAAGAAACCGATCAGTTTTAAAGCTTTACAACATAGTAGGAACTTTTGATAGAACATTTCATTTTATATTTCTAGACACATGGGAGAGGAGAACTTAGTTATAAGTTCTTAGTTATAAGGGGGAAGAGAAGAATCTCAAAACCTGAAATATGTGTCTTTTATTTCTTTGAGGCTTATTAATATTTGTATCTTTGTTATGTTACTTACTTAATATAATGAGGTTTATCTAGACCCACCTTATCTTGCCAAACGTGAGTTAGAGCCACATAATATTAAATAGTTATTTCAAAAACTTGGTTAAGATTTTTTTAAACTGAAAATGCTTTAATATTTTTTACTGCTTTCATTTGATGAAATGATCTAGTTTTTCATTCCCAGAGGTAGGCAGAAAAGGTCAACAAGAGTTGAAGACACACACAACCAAAAGTGGGTTAAATTTAAGAGAAAAAGATTGCAAACAATTGTGAAGAAGGGAAAAAAAAGGAAAAAAGAAAAGCACGATAGTCCTTGGAATAAACAATGCAGATACTATGCTTGGCTGAATTCTAAATGTAACATTTTTGTAGACAGTAATAATTTTCAGACATGGTAATTCCCAGTAGATGGATAAAATATAACTGATGTTATTTTCTAGGGCAAAAACTGAGTCTTTGTCCTCAAGGTTACTGCAGGAAGCAAAATCTGCACATCAGTGCTTGCAGCAAACAAACCAAGTGACTCAAAAGCTTTTCTTGAACCTGGAGATGTAATGTTTTAGAAAAAGCACTTAAAAGTTCATTTCCATTCCATGTCTCTTTGCAGCTGCAGGGGCCAGAAGGTTTGGTTATTTTTGCACCACTGATGCTCTGAAGCCCGGGCTGTCATTGAGAAACTGTCTGGAATGAGCAAAGTGTGCCTCAAATAACGGGAAACTAGGCAAGAAGGGAGAGTTTAATCTTCTTGATTATTGTAAATCCAGTTTCTAGGGAATAACTGCAAAACTGGAGCTCATCCTTTGATGCTTCTGGAGATCTTGTAGTAGGACCAAGTATCAGCTTTTGTGCTGCTATGCTCAGTTTGTTCTCAGGATGGCTGATTTGCCAGCCGACTCTGTCAGCATGTTTGTGTGTTTATTTTTAGTAGCAGACTGCAGACAGATGATTGCTATTGGCTGTTGGTGATTTCTTCACACTTTCAGGTGTCCATTTTCAGTCTCTTGCTGGATGTTGCCTCTCCCTCCAGAACTGGCAGAATGTATGATGAGAGAGGTCCTCAACCCTTGTAGTGCTCTATCGCCTACCACAGCTTCACTTACTAAATAGCAGCAGTTTTTAAAGCGTTTCAAGTTTTCCTGGTTGATTTGCTATTGAAACAGTGAGAAAGGCTTACCTGAGCTGCTCTGCCAGCTTTCCTTTGAAAGCAGTAACCTCAGGCAGAGGAGCTGTGATAAATGGTGGGAAACTGTAACACACAACCACTAGCGAGTTCCCTGCAGATAAGCTTTCACTAGAGCTGTAGCTTTGGTTGATTTCCAGGAGTGCTAAGGTCCAAAACATGTTGAAACAGAAAGAATAGTGTAATGAGACTGGAAACAATTCATGAACAAACAGTTGCAGTGGAGTTCAGTTCAGAAATGTGTTTGGTGGCTGTGAAGGCAAGTTGATGACCTTACTGCTAGAGCAGAGAAGTATTTAAGGTCATAAAAACGGTTGTGAACAGAAAAAATATCTTGCACTCTTCAAAGAAAACATGCCTGTGTTTTTTCACTGCTTCCTCCTCAAGCAAATTTTTACATTTCCACGAAAAGTAACATCTTATCAAGTAGATGGCATGTTCTGATATTTCAAGTGCTTTATTTAATTGCCAGAATCAAATGATGCTTGCCTCTGTGTCCTGCAGTTGAACTTTGCTCTTACTAGAGCACTGTTATCACTTTATAGAACCACACAGAAAAGTTTGAAGTGGAAATTATGTAATTTTTTTTACATAATGACAGTTAATACTTTTCCACATAGTAAAATTCCTTTCATATCACTTTCAATTCAGATTAAATAGTTATTTGCAATGTAAAATGTCCATTAGAAATTGGCAGATTAAATTCAGGAATACCTGTGTGAAATTCCATCGTTTAAATGCAAGAGTTTCATATAACTATCTGGTAAACATGAATTAATACTTTGCTATGATCTCCTCTTCTTTTATGCATATTCTCCCCTCCAAAGAAGTCACAGAATTCCAGAACCTGGAAAAAATTTTCTCTAGAAAATAAATTACATGCAAACCTCCAAAACCTGATCTCTTGAGTGCATAGCTGCTGTATATGACTTGCTTATTGGATGTTGTTTTTTAAGTTTTTGGGTTGCTTTCTGTCACTATTTACAGAGCTAGGCAGACTTAGTAGAATTTAAAACACTGCCATTTTTGTAAAGGCTATTTAATTTTTTTTTCTGATGCATAGTTTCTCAGCGGTATTATATTTTCCTAGTCTTAAAAATTTAGAAAAGTCAAAGTTTCTGGTTTATTTTTAAGCCACTGTCATGATATTTAGACATGATATTTACAAAACCATTAGGGAATTTGACAATAATCTTGGACTGACTTCCTGCATTGTTGCTTATCTTTACATTTTCTTTAGAAAAGGTGGTTTTATTTTGCTGCTTTTATTTTTAATATTTGGCATGAGGGACTTGCTCCCCATCCCGCCCCACGCCCGTCACTGCACACAAGAATATATTCCTCCTATTACTCAACAGCTAAATCCCTAAAGCATTTGTGTGTGAAGGAGGGAAAATGAAATAAAGGGCTTCTTAATCTCCTGCTCACCAAGCTGAGTGCATGGCCATGCATCTCTCTCCCCTTGAATCTGGGTTGCTGTGCAAAATTTAGTATAGTACTCCTGAGACCAGGGCAGATGGAAGCCAAAGACTGGCACTGCATGGCTTCCCACAGCCTGTGGAGCAGCACTGCTGTTGTGGAGTGAGGAGTCAATGGACACTGTTTGCCTCCAAGGACATATGCCTTTGTGTCTGACTGGTCAGCACATGTAAGCCTGGCAAGGATGGCCATAAGAAGGTGCAGAAGGTGCTGGAATAGATGCATTGCATGTCTTTGGTCTGGAAACACATGCTGCTCCTCAGCCTTTGTCAACACAGCAAGGTTTGGTGATGCACATGGAATTTGGGGTGGGAAGAGCATGGAGCTTGCGTTGACTCATGGTTGGATAAGCAAGGGCCACAGGAGGTGGTGGGGATGCAGCAGGATGAAACCCAGCAAAATGAGCTCAGGCTATAATCATTCTGAGCAAGATCAACAAGAGGGTCACCAGAAGCAAAGGTTAGACTTCAGTCAGTCTGTTCAGGAAGTTTTATCACCAGGAGCCGTATGAGAGATGACTGCACAAAGAAGCATCTGATTAAAGTGACCAGCTCTTGCTATCTTAAATCTGATGGGCAAATATTTTTAGAGGAAAACAGGGCAAGCATATTTATTCAGCATAAACTATTTTTTCCTCTGAGGAAAAACTCTGTGGGAAATTTAGTGCTCACAGCTGGCACGCATACTGCTGTGCAGTGCAGTTTGCAGTCAGACCAGCAGTACCCCGGTTATAGCTGACCCCAGAAGCCTAATCTTTCGTTAAACATTTTGAAGTGTTTTCTTCCTAAATACTAACTCAAATGTTTACTGTCTACATAAAAGCTGCTAATGGTAGGGCTCCTAACTGCAACCAGGATACGTGATGCTTTAATTGCAGAGTATGACTCAACAGGAGAGAACTGGGAGTCTGGGTGGGGGCTGAAGGAGGGACTGGATAATGACAGGACACAAAGGTGTGTGTATGCAAGAGAGAAAACCTAGGGCTTTGCTGAGTTTCCACTTATAATGCAGGCTGAAATACAGAAGACCAGTTGTGCAACCCAGAGCCAGATTTTTGGCTCTCAATGAAATAATGTTGGTGGCCTATATGGAAATACAGATGGATTCATTACCTGAACCCCCAGGGACATGGTAGGTGTGTGTGGTTCTGGCACATGCAGCCACGGAGCAGGAAGGGCGATGGTGCCGAGCTGCCAGTGGAGGGGGAGAACAGCACAGCGTGGGATGCCCAGCGAACCTTTTGATCAGCGCATGGAACTTGGCAATCCTGGGGCTCGCTCTCGCCAAGGGTTGGATTTGGGAAGAGATTCTGTAACACGCAGCCATTCCTTCAGGGTATACGATTGAAGTTCACGGCAGTTGCCTGATTTGCTAAAAAAATTTTCTAAATCCAAGCACTGCCTCCTCCTCCACCCCCGCCTACACCCCTCATCCCACACACGTGCACACATTACAGGTACATTAGGATGCCCACTTAAACTTTGCTACATAGCAGTGATTCTATTTGAAATGCAGTGAGTACCCAATTATAGCACCTAATAGCATTCTTCATTCCCACAACTCTTTGTTTGATCCAAAGGTTAGAGCATTTAAAATAAAATCAAGAAAACACAGTGCTTACTGACTGAGGCAATTGGATTCCTCTGGAACCATATGAAACAAGATTTAACAACAAACTGCCAAGTGGTACCACCATGTCAGTTTAATACTTTCTTCTCAACTTCTGGCAAAGGAGTAATTGTCTCTAAGAACTCATTGCTTTATTCTCGGGGATGATATTTAAAAGATTTAGATGCTATGTCTCTGCCTTCACTGATGCTATTAATTGGTTTTGAGACACATCCCCATTTTGTCATTTCTAAAAGTGAAGGCTGTTCTGTGTTTTGTTAATGATGACAGCATTGCTGAGAAAAAGGAAGGTCTAAAATATTTGACTTTAAGAACATGACAGATTAAATAACCTGGGGGGTCCTAATAATCATCATTCACAATGTAGGAGATGACAAGGTGAAATTTCTAAGATGACATTTTGTCACTTGTGGTAGTCACTTAAAATGACAAAAGCTATACATTCTGCTCTGCAGCTTCTTTACTCTAATTGGGCCAATTTTGCTATCATGCTATTATCCCGCAGAGCAGAACTGGTGACAAACAAAAAGGCTTTTGTGATCTCAGCTGAATATTTTTCCATGAGCTCAAGAAAATATCTTGCCAAAAGGGAATGAAAATTGTCCCTGCATTTGTGACTGGCCAGAAGCCCAAGGCTCATGTCTGTCTGGAAAAAGTCTCATCTGTATTTTTAGTTTTCGCTTGCTTATGGTGGGATTTTGCAGAAGGAGCCACAAGTCAGAGGAACTATAATTGCATTGGGGATTTTTCCTGTTATGTGTTGAAATAACTTACCTTGGGATATGGCGGA
Source organism: Machaerirhynchus nigripectus (assembly GCA_013397975.1). Classification (NCBI taxonomy): domain Eukaryota; kingdom Metazoa; phylum Chordata; class Aves; order Passeriformes; family Dicruridae; genus Machaerirhynchus; species Machaerirhynchus nigripectus. The sequence continues at coordinate 1,880,247 of VZRQ01005527.1, read as the reverse complement.
AGAAAGAGGGCTAAACTTCCATTCCCTCACTCTCTGGAATTTTGTGAGACTGCTTTAATTTAACCATGTTTTCCACTGTGCACCTGCACATAATAATTCCCTTTAAATATGTAATGACACAAAACTTGATTGTGTTAGCACATGCTTCTTTGTAGAGACTGGGAAACTTAATCCGTTTTAGAAACCATTGACCTTTGGGAGAAAATTTATCATCAACAGCTACATGAAGAGTAGTAAGGAAGTGGTTCTATAAGCTGTTAATGTAGTGTGAAATCCTGAAACAACCCATCTTGATAAGACAAAAACATATTATTCATTATCATTCAGAAACTCTGGGCAAAAATATGTTTAGTAACACACATTTGTTAACATGGAATAAAATTACACTGGAGTGTTACATGGAGTGTATGTGGAGTGGGCATATATCCAGCTCATCTAAAATACAGTCATTTCATGGAAGTGTTAAACTGTTAAAATGTGTTGCTATCAAGAAACAGTTGTTTATTATAATAAGCATTGTTTTTCTGCATGGCAGAAGTCGGAAAATGTCGTTATTAATGCTGTCTATGACTTGGACAAAGACTTTGTTTCCTTCTACTGAACGAGATATTTATATTCATTGTTTTGGAGAAACTAAAATTGGAAAACTAAAGGTAAATATTTCTCTCAATCCTTTAGCACATTTAAGTCTGCAGGGTTCAGATTAAGCAGTGGTGGTAGTGGTGGTGTGTAGTTAGTCAGCATTATGTAAGGCACCAAACACTGTAAGACAGACTACCAAAAATATTATGGTGGTGTGTCTTTGGCTGAAGAGCTACACATTTTCCCACACTTTCCCTCTTGCCTTTTACTCCATCTGCAAATGTTACAATTCATAGAATCATACATTAGTTTGAGTTGCAGAAGTCCTTTAAAGACTATCTAGAACTGCCCCACTGAAATGAGCACGGACACCTTCAACTAGATCAGGTTGCTCTGAGCTGTATTCAACCTGACCTTCAATGCTTCCAGGGAACCTCTCTGGAACATTTGTTCCAATATTTTACTTTTCTCACTGTAGAAAATTCCTTCTTTATATCTAGTCTGAATCTGTCCTCTTCTGATTTAAAACCACTGCCCTTGGCTCTATTGCAACAGTTCCTTCTAAAATATCAGTCTCTATCTTTCGTGTAAGCCCCCTCTAAGTACTAAAAAGCTGCAATAGGATCCCCCCAGAGCCTTCTCTTCTCCCGGATGAATAGTCCCAACTCTCTCACCCTTTCATCACAGGAACATATTTCATCCCCTTAATCATTTTTGTGTCCCTCTTCTGGACCCTCTCCAACTGGTCCATGACTCTTCTGTGTGAGGACCTTGGAGCTAGATGCAATACCAAGTGGAGTCTCACCAGAGTGGAGCACAGCAGAGGTCCAGAGTCACCTACCTCAACCTGCTGGCCACGCTGCCTACTTACGCAGCTCGAGATACATTTGGGACCACTCAGCTCAGTGTTGTCTGCAAACATGGTGAGGGAGCACTTGATCCCATTGTCTGTCACTATCACATCTGACACTAATGAAGATAGTAAACACGACCCTACCCAGTACAGACCACTCAGGGACACCCCTCACCACCAATCTCCATCTGGACATCAAACCAGATTATCAGTTACCAGCTCCTGACTTCAGCAAGAGTTGTTTTCTTGCACTTTAAGAGTGCTCACATCTCATTTCTAGGTTCACTGCTGTTACTTCTGCCTTCCTGAAATTCCAGGTCAAATTGGACTTTTTGTTGCATTAATACAGCTTCCACATGAAATACACTAATTTCCAACTCTGCAGCTACACGTTGCTCGTGCAGCCTTAGCTGAACCGAGTGCCATCACACTGGCAACCCACCTGAGCCACCAGAGCTGCTCCTAAAGGCATGACTCCTGCTACACCATCAGTGTGGGCTGCTCCATGGCCTTCTTCAAGCCATCAGCTCTATGCTTCTGGCTGTGTCCAGATCAGCATCCACAGCTTTCATTCATGTCCATACCCCAAATTCTGGCATCTCCAATTTATGTTCCCCTGTGTTCCAGTCCATTAATCCTGCTCTACTCTTCCTCATCACTCCTGTCTGTACCTCACGCTTATTTACAAATCCCTCTGTATCTGCCTACTGCAACTTCACCTCTCATTCTTTCAAGGCTCCTTAATGCTCTCTGAGGCAGGCTGAAAGTCTCAGCAGGTTTACCTCTTCCTCTTAAGCTGGCATCTTTTCATTCTCTCTCAGGAATGGAGAGGTGCCAAACCTCCCAGAGCAGCTCCGTTTTTTCCTCCCAAACTCATCCCACCCTAGATTTCTTCCAGAAAAGCCAAAACAAACTGCTGAAACCTTAAAGGAAGGTACAGGGTAAGCTCTGGTTTCTACTGAAAGACCCTGGTAAATGCCACTCACTGGAAAAGAATTGCATCAACATGAAATGTCTGCATCAAGTGAAGGAGCCTGCATCAAGTAGCATATGTTCTGACAGAGAATTCTTCCAGATGATGACAGAACTTAAAAAGGTCTGACTTAAATGGGACTTAAATGGGACTGACACAATGCAATATACGAATTATTTGACAGTGCATAATATCTTTATTTAGAACAATAAAGTATATGTATATAATGTAAATTCCAAATTTGAACTGGTATAAAAAGGGATCTGGGAAAACATCTATCTTTAAGAGGACACATATGTACATACACATCACATTTTATAAACTTTCTTGATTACCTTCAATCAGAATGTAACTATGCAAAACTGTGCTGACATTCACATTGAAATAAATGAATTTGCCCATGATGCAACCAGAAAATGTCTGTGTCTCTATCACTAAAGAGTCTGAAGTTTCCGCGTTCCATCAATTTGATAACAAAATAGCAACATGCCACCATTACTGTAAATCTGCATTTAAGACAGTTGAATCAGATTCCTGAATTGAAGAATGTTGGATAATTCTTAAATGTAAATCTAACTCAAAATATCAGTATTTTATATGTACAGTCAGGTTTTCAATTCAATAATTCTATTTTGTGTACTGAACAGTTTCAGCATATTACATAGAGCAACAGAGAAAACAGAGCTGCTGCAGATGAGAATCTGAAAAATGTGCAGGTTGTACACATACTCCATAGTAAAGCACATTTTATAGGCTTGCTTATAAAATGACCTCGTGATGAAATAAGTACCATTAATTCATTCAAGTAAACACACGTCTAAAGTAGAACAGTTACTCATTATAAGACTATCTGCTTTTTTATTCTCACAAGGCCACTATTAATTGCATGCAAATTCAACTATTTCAAAGGAAACCTAAAAACGTTACATTTCTCACCAAACCACAGACATCCAAAAGCCAAATTTGGTTGACTTATATATAAAAAAAATAAACCACCCCTTTTTTCCCCAATTTTATTTTAAGAGGAAGGGTGTTAATTTTCCAGCTGTGTTAATGCATGGGCTCTGTCTACCCTAAAAGAAGACTGAAAAACCTGATCACTCTCTAGAATTTAAACAGCTTACAATGGAATGCGGAAGCAATTAAAGGTCTATTTCTGCCACCCCATCTCCAACTGGAGAGTAACTTGATCCATTTCCATTGATTTCAAAGATGTCTCACAAGTCAGTAGTCTTTCAAAATTTCACTATGTCCAAAGTAAAGATCTCCTCAGTGGGCACTGAAAGTTTCCAGTAAATTCACAATCCCACTTCCAAGTGCCATGCCATCTAGTGTCTCCACACATCTAGAAGTCTCCTTCTGCTTTGCAAGAGGACTGAGAATGCCCAGTGTTGTGTCCAGATCTCTTAAAAGCGGGGCAAAGAATGGGAAAACCATGTGGCCCAACAACAGTTCTGCTACTCCAGGTGTCATATGACTTTGATACACATTTAAAGAACAATGTGATGTGAAGGTCAAAAATTTATACATGAATTTTCTTTTTGTTCTCATATAATTTTAAATTTACCTTGCTCCACAGAAGAGATTAAAGCATCTGACTTTATGTGAAAGTGACTTTAAGATGTTGCTCCTGGAAGGTGAACATTTTGTCATGGTCAATTTGTGTTTATTGTATGTTTCAGTTCATAACTGATATTTTCTATAGTATTGAAGATTATGAAGCCTAAAATATCATGCTTTTGAATATCAAAGTACAATTTGGGGCACACCAATGTGCCCCAAATTATATGTTATTGGGTATCTGGTTTTCTGGAAAGAATGCATTTAGGAAAATGAATATTTTTATCAACACAGAGCATTAATAAATACAAGACTTTTGTTTTACTGAATCTAAGAAAAAAAACAAATCCTCAAATACATAAGCTAGCCTCAAGGGCACATTGTATAAAGTACTGAAGATTTTTGCACAATGTGTAAGGATAATCACTTCCATTTACTGTGGATACTTTTCCATTCAGTCAAAACCAATACAGAATTATTCTCTGCATTACCAGTAAGGTGCAAATTTCCATCAATTAGGTCACGCTAACATTTCTTTTAGAGTAACTCTTAAATAAATTTGAAACTCAAAGTCTGAGAGCCTTGTGAGTAAAGAATTACACAGTGTCAAAGGAGACTGAGCTTCAGATGGGGAATTCCATCGTTTGAGCAATGCACTTACTTTTTAGAAGTGATGAGCAACCCTGGTTATTAACTGGGGAGTGCTCCAGGATCTTCAGAATAAACATGAAGGCCTAATTCCCACACTAAGATTCTTTTGATCTAGTCTAAGAGAAGTTCCTCAGGTGATGCAAACCCCAAAGTTCGGTTTTCTTTAATGGAACTATGCTAATGTATACCAGCTGAGTAGGACTTGAGGACCCCTTTCTGACAAAGAGAAAGTGCAAAAAGGGCCTGAGTATAAATAAAAATTCCACATGATCAAATCCTTGCATCAGTGAATTCATGAGAAATTTCAGCATTAATTGCAGTAGGGTCAAAATTCCACGTGGTGTGGCTACATGCACACATCAGCTCTGTCATCAAGTATGGTAAGGTTCTGATATTTTTTCTTTTTTGTTAGTATGAAAGACAGTTTTACCAATAATACACACACACACATGCACGCACACACACGTATATATTATATGTATGACATATTCTTTTTATGCATGGTTCTCAGAAAATTCAGCAGAAGATTAAAATATCCACAAGAACTCTTAAAAAATTCAGTAACTATACATTTTAAAGAGAGCTCAAACTTTATGCAAAACTTTCAAAGGGTTGTTTTGTATTTTTCTTTAAGTTTTCAAGTTACGTAAACTAAAAGTCTTGCTGACCTGGTCAATATCACAACAGATGACAGTGTGTCACCTGGTGTGAGCCACTACCCTTTACCCTACTGAATTACACCCTAAAACAGATAAATAATTCATAACTATTATCTGGCAAGAGACAAGATGAAAAGATGCACAACTACACTTGTAACTTTTACCATGGTATTTTTAGGATTTACTTGAAAATGCACATCTTTACATCGGTCCTGTTCATATTCCATGGATGCTATAACAGTAATAGATGCAGAAGACAGGTGGGAAACAAAGCCTTCCTCTTTTGTTTCAAAAGAATTAACTTTCAAGAGTGGAGAATGCCAGGATATTAAAGCTTACTAATCACTTAAAACACAATGCAAGCATTTATTACAGCTGATGTAAGTAAAAGCTAAATACACTCTCAGGATCTTTCAGATTTTCTATGCTATACATTTAAAGACAAAGTATCAATGGCATGCATCTTCAGAATTTAAAATGCATTTCATGGGTTTGTCTTTATTCTGATGTTTGAACGCAATTCAGACTCTTTACTTTCCCTTAGCATGGCTGGAAATTTCACCAGTGTTCACATAACCAGCAGTTACTCTTAATTCTTCGAAGCTACATGAGGTACATTCACCTCCTGTTTACTTTGTCTTCCTCTAGTATTTGCTTCTCCTGAACAGAGACCACCAACACTGATGAATTCTTGAGGCTTTCTGGGGTGGGCAACCAGCCACCTGGCACCCGACAGAGACCACATGTTGCTGTACACACAGCCTTTGACAGGCATAAACACAGGTCCTTATAAGTCTAAGTCGAGAACATGAGCTCATGGCATGACTTTGCTTTCAAGTTTTATATACAATATTGAAGAGTAGGTTATCTGTATCCATTTCTGCGCTTTCTGTCAGTTCAGAGACCTTCGTCTGAAGACATCAGTGTAAGGTAGAGGACACAGAATTTAAATTAAGGATGCAAATTTATGACTTGCAATGATTACACACAGTTGGAGGCTTTTGAAAGATGCTTTTTTGTTCAGGACATACTTTGTTTGCCAGAGTCAGCTGAAAGTACTAATGCAATTAAAAAACCTCAAATGTCACACAAGGTAGATATTCACATAAGATACAGTCCTGCTAAGTGCACACTCTTCTTGTCATTGTTCAATTCAGTGTTGGTTTCACAGTAACAAACACAAATCGTCCTTATTTCTGTATCATGTCTATGGAGTCATGGGCAGCAACAACAGATGCAGACTCAGTCTGTCACTCCAGAAGGAATACGAATGTGCTTAAAGCTGCTTCATTTATGAAGCGAACATGGAACTGTTACCTGCCTGAAGAGAAAAACAGAAATTCTGATTTCGCTGATTAGTTTTCTTCTCTGTATTACTAAACAGTAGAGCTTTTCACAGACATAAAACATAGACATTTTTTCCTTATAATTTTGGAAATAAATTTAATGACACTTGCATAGAGATTTCTTTACTCGTAAAGAAAAATGTTACAAAATGTACTTTCCTGGTCCAAGAACATGCTTGCAAAAGCTCACTGATCTCATCTAGGGTAATGAAACAACTCTCATGGTTTTACAGAACTGTTATGTTTGTGCATTTTGGTATTGGCAATCTCTGGCAGCAAACTTCCCTTTGAAATCATCTGGACAAACCAAACTCAGTTTACATCTTTGGAAAAATGGAACAAATTGTCCTATGCAGTGACAACTTTCTTTCTCAACGAGCAGATGGTAGAACAAAGCTATTAAGGAGACTGAAAAACCTCTCAAGTTGTAGCTAACTCAATCATAACGAACACCTGAGAGTAACTGCTACAGGATGAACTGCAAAACCGAGATTGTCTGTTATACTCTTACGCTGCTCTTTCCAACTATGACAAAGAACGAAGAGTTGCGTGCTGCCGGAACTTCCCAGACTCTTACATAGATTCCATGGGTTAAATACAGCAGTCTCTGTGGTAAGAAGCCTCTTGCCAGAGAAGTGCACTGTTCTGCAGAGGACAGCTGGAACTGAGAAACCTCACTCACCTTTGCTGCTCACTCTTACATACTAAAGCAAGAATGATGCATCTGATAAGGCTACAGAGACTACAAAATGTGCTGACTAAGCTACAATTAATAAAAACTCAGCTCTACTCGGCCTGTTCTCCTACAGTCACCTGCTAATTTTACCAGATTGTGTTTTTTAGTTCACATTGCTTTGAAACAGCTGTAGTATAACAGCTAAAGGCTGCATCAGCTCTAACACCAAAAAGGAGAAGCAGTAGCTGTCCTTCATTCTGGACTTCTTGTAGATTTCATTTTTAAGCATTCAAGTTAAAAACCAAAGGTTTAAATTAATGATACAGGATTAATTAAATTAGCTGCTAAAAATCTTATGCACAAATAGCAAGATTTATTTTTTTCCCCAAAATGGACTCCGAATCACTTTATACTGCAGCAGCTGAAAGCAGTTAAGTCTATGGTAAGACTCTCACCATAACAACTTACCAGTACACGAAACAGTAACAGTGTTGAGGGAGAGAAAGCAACAGCTACACTTGTAGATGCTCCTTTTCTTTTTGCTGCAACATACTGGAAAAAAGAGGTTCTTTATTACTACAGTACTAGTCTTTCAAGGAAATAGAATAGAAGGGTTTATAAGTTAGTTAAAATAAAAGGGAGCCTAAAGAATTGTAATTTATGTTTGATATTAGTTCTTCCTACTTATAGGTGAATATTCCTAATTTCTCATGGAGGAGAAGTTTGTAATACTCATCTATGCCATATATGCCAAAACACATGCCATATATTTAAGAAGACATCTGATGGAGAATGCAGTCTGTTTAAAGTTCCTGCTAAGGCCCTCTCCTGCATTTAGCTGTTTAATCTTTTCTTCACATAAAACAATGTTTTATGTTTTCTGTGACGTTAAAAGGAAGATGTATATTCCATTTCACAGGTTTTAACACTTACGAGGATGAGGTGCAGAATGAACTATTTGTAGCAACCAATATACTTGGTGCAATGAATACACAGTCTTCCATTCTACATCCTGTATATGAAGAAAATTTGTTTCAAGAATTTATTACTTTAGCAAGCTTAAAAACTGAAAATTTCAGCTCCTGTGACCAAATTGCTAGATCAGAACCTTGCCTATTTCTGCCTTCAACAATGGGCAGCACCAGGCATTTCACACAGTGTGAGAACACTACAGGATGTGTCCTTCTGTCACCTGCATCAGATCTTTCCCTAAATCATTCATAGTTAAAATCTGACCAAACAGCACGAAATATGAAGTTAAACAATACTCTCATTATGCTTTAGCACAGACTATTCTAACTTAAAGTTTCACGAAGTCTTTTCCTGGATTTCACAGAATTCCTTGCCCAAGTCATATTCAAGGAATTTCAAAATTCAAAGGCTTGAACTGTTATTTCTAAGGTATATTTGACTGGCTGAGAACTTTTTCTCTTTAAAAATAAGATAAATCAGTGTATAAGTAGGAAGAGAGCCATGAATCATTTCAGCATGACCTTAGGAAGTTATTAGCATTTGAATGAGTTCTCATTAACTTACTACAAACATTAAAAAGAAAACAAAACAGAAAACACAGTACCCTGGGGAATGTAAAAAAGTGAAAGAACATAAAAGATGTTATTGTAAAGGGTATTTAAAAGGATTTAGGAGCACAACCAGAAGGACATTGCTTTCTATTTATTTCCATAATTTCAACCTAGCTTTACACCACACAGCAAAAACCAACATTTACTTTATTTTGTTGCTTTCCCTATAGGTCTCAGAAATCCTTTCTCACAGTAGGAATAAAGACAAAACAAAATAATGTGTCGTACTCAGACACGAAAGGACCACGCAGACACCGTTCTGTCAGGATAAGGCCTGGGCCAAAAGAGAGAGAGCAAGAAGGGCCACGGTAGGGCAAGAAGAAGGAAGAAGGAGGAAGAAGACCGGCCCGGCCCTTTATTTTGTCAGTTATATATCTTTTTAGAGACAACCATGGATTGGAGGATGGGGTTACCACCTCTCCATGACACTGGTCAGACCAAAAGTCTATCATAATTCTCCGCCTAACAAAAAGAAATGATAATAATAGATATTGGTAGGTAAACATGCCTGATGCTTACAGTAAAGTGCCTGGGAAATTCTACTACAAGAATGAAAACATAGAAAGACTGCAAAACTCAGGGCGACAATAATGTCCCTGTAATAAAATGCTGTATGCAGAACTATCCTCCACATCAATTTCTGTGTTAAACCAGAAAGTCCTTTAAAGGGCACACTCTAAGCACATATTTTACCTCTGCAGCAAGAGCTTGTGTTTGGGGTTTTTTTGTGTTTGTCACAGAGCTAAACAGGAAGTAATTCTCAGAGATAAAATTACATCTGCAAATACAAATATTAAGTGAAACAATATACCTTATCTCATTTTCCTCTTGATAGTCATGACACTGTGTAGTTTCATCACTTTCTGGTCTGGATTTGGGATGTATTTTCTAGGAAGAAAATGTACTAAATATAAATATTCTAAAGCTTTCTTTAGTAACTCCCTAAACAATTGTATGTTACAATTTGCTTCAGATTTTGAACATCAAAGTCATCTTGCAAAATGTAGGCCAAATCTTTTCTTCTAACGTACATCTGCTACTGATATAAATTTTACTATTGAAGTTTTTGTATTGTAGGTACGGGCATAGGGGGCAAAAGCAAAAAAATTCCCTTCTCAATATACAATAGAAAAAATGGCAAATTGAGTGAATCCCACAATTTTTGTTTCCAATTAGAGAGTGATCATGCGGGTAAGACAGGATTTGCCCTTTGATGGTGGAATTCAAGAATTTGACACACAGATTTACATCTGCAAGTCATAGTTAAGTGAAGATCAAAAGAGGTATCTCTTGCTTTCAAATACAGAATGGTTCTGCTGTTCCCATCTCCCCACAGATAAGAAATGTAGCATCACTATGTAAACAATTATACATAGTATGTCTTACCTTCCAGTATATGGCTCCCAAAATAAAGCCAATAAGGAGAGACAGCAATGATGTCAGTGCTATGCTGATCCCTTGCAGGCTGGAGCTGCTAATGAAGCCAAGTGCTTCTTCTGTAATTAAAGATACTCTCATTAGTGAAGACAGATTTATAGCAGAAAACTATCTTCAGGGCAACAGTATTATCAAGAGCGCTTTCATGCACCACCTACATAACAGCATCTTAAATAGCAGAACAGATACTTCGAAGTGCAATGCACATGAGAAGCACTTCATACAAAATCTTACAGGAAATTTTTGACCACGACGATGCTCCACCCACTTCTGAAACAACAGTGTTGAAAAGTACCAAGACCAATTCTCTTTTTGTCATTTGTAGAGAATTATCTCTTTCCCAAAGTTTTGGATTTATTAACTTTTGAAGGTCTTACTTTGAAACACAAGGCAATTCTGTGAAAAGTAATATATGGAAATTCATACGTTTGCATTAGTTCCGTCAGTCAGCTCCCATGGACTGCAGACACTTTGCCTTGCCACTAATCAATGACCAACATGAGGCCCCTCGAGTGAGGTTGATTTAACAGAATAAGCCTGACCGCTTCTAATACCTTCCTGGAAAGGTACCACTGACTTTAGCAAGATCAAACTCTTGTACCTTGAGTTTTAACTGTGTGTTATTTGGTTATAAGCATTTCTTCATAGCTTTTAACATTTTATACAGAACATTTTATACCAATCCTATTCTTTTATGTACACAAACAATTCAATTCCTATCACTGGGAGCTGCATGCACACTGAGACTAAAATTTGTCCCTTCAGTTATTTCATCAGGAGCAGGATGTGGAAAGCACTACAGAGTCACCTGGGGACCCTCCTTCTGAAAGGCAAAGTGAACCACCGGAGACTGGCGGTTTAGCCATCATCCAGCCAGGTTTGGTTCATTTCAAATTGGGTGTCTGCAGCTTGAATGGTGGGTGTATTGACAGATTACGGGAAAAGAACCAAACTGTAGGCACTGGAAAAGTGTAGGTGATTGGATACATAGAAATGAAAATGAACTGACAGCACTCAAAATTTGTGTGACTCATGCAAACAGCAAATGTCTAAGCACATACAGTATGACATACTGGGTCAAACAACATGTGTTTAGTACATTATTAAACAGCCTCCAAGAAAATACTTTAGTTTAGAAAGGCGTGTTCTTGTAATTAATTAGCAATTCATTTTCAACTCTCAGATTTTCTTCTTGACAGTTTTCAAGTTTTAGACAAATATTCTTTTTATCTCTGAAATTCAGCTGTGTTTTCTAGGCTCAATGCAGAGAGAAATAAAAAGACAACATAAAGCCTGTATCTTATATAGTCATATACTACATATATCTCTGTGTCTCCCACACTGTTTACAAAGTCTGGGTTCTGACTGTAGGGCCTTGAGTTTCACTTATATCTGGTAGATTTGGCAAACTAAAGGGAAACATCAGTCAAGCAGAACCGATGCTAGCTTACTGTGACAGAAATCTGTCTACAGAAGGGAAAGATAGCAGACAAAGTTCTACAAAGTTCTACAGAGGTGAACATCAGCTGAAAAAGAGGGATTAGTCTGCCTCTGTCTGCTCAGACATTAAAGCCAAGAGTAGAAATTAACTGGGGAGACATAACTTTGCTAACTTTCTGTCCGAGACTAGGCACAGAGGATGTTTTCTTGCAGAACTGATCTTCAAGAAAACTGGGCAAACTCCAGTGGGAGGAGCCAGCCTGAACAACTCAAAAAATGCTCTCCTGTTGTTACTTTATCTGAACTGTATTCTCAGAAGAAAGTTCCGATATTGCTCTTGTGCTCTAGCCAAGTAAAAAGCAATCCTCATTTGCCTAAAGCCATTCTTCTCAGGTTTACAACTAAATTACGTAAATCATATGGGGATGGCCATGTTTTCTAGATTCCACCCCGTAAACTTCAGAAAAAAATTTAAAAGTGAAATAAAAATCAAAGGAAAGACTCCTCAGGTCATGCATTTGATAACATGTTATGGTAGAGTGTATAACCTCAAAAACCCTCTGCCTACCTGCACTGCTGGGCAGCATGTCATGGCAAGCATGCTGTTTTTTACATGAACTACCAGAGAAATGTTCTGTATGCAGGGTAATCAGTGATAATCTTGTACCTTTGTTTTTAACAGTATTTTTCACAAACTTAATGCAATTTAAGACAACAGAAGAGACCCCTTTACAATGAAGTACCTAAAACTGAAAAAAATCTGATTTCTGAGAAGTTATCTCCAATGCAGATGATTTGATCTATGGAAAACTGAAAGGAATTTATAATTACCTTTCCATGTGGGGACCTGCAACCCAGGGCTCAAGCCCAAATGTAGTCCCATTGTGATGTTTGCCTCAGCCTACCTTTTAAAAATGACAACAGATTTTTTTTTTCCAAAACCTGACAGTGTATGAATTAACTTGAAAGTTAAGTAACCCATAGCTACCTTAAAAAGCAAGCAAAAACAGATTATTTAATTTCACTTTTAAGTCCAGAAAAAATTCTCTTGAAAGATCTGGGGAGAATGAAATGAGTCATGGTAGGTTTCCTCATGTGCCTTTTATTTATATTACAATTTAAAACAGAACAGGCTGAAGAATTTTCAGTCTGGAGAACCCCTCAGGGACTTGTGTCCTAATGAAGAAAAGGGAAAGAAGGAAAGAAAGCCGGCTACCATAGGGACCTTTTCCTCTGTTAGCAACTTTGGAGCTCTACACAGAAGGAAAAGCAGGAACCAGGTGTACCAATAACTTTATGACCTCTTTGGGCAATGCCAGAGGAACTGCTGACTCTATCCAGAAAAGTGAAAAAGGAGAGTGGATGCAGGCCAGCATCTCTCAGAGATCTCACTCTGCATCTTGTGGAAGATTCCCTAAGGAAGTGAGCTCATTTGATGCTGATTTATGTACACGGACTTTGGGATGTTAAGCTGTGAACAAAATATATTTACATTAAAAGCCACTCAGCTACACAATGAATTTATTGAGCTGCTTCCTACCTTGAGCCATGTATGATTATGATTGAAAGCACTGGCTCGATTTTTTTTTGCCATATATGTCTCAAAGGAATTTGCAGTTTACCTCTGCTCAGTTCCAACACAATTACCACAAGATCTTATCTGTAGTAGTGCAGAGCAGCTCTCACCTGTTCATTAAGGTTTTCCATTAACTATGAAATAGGAACAAAGAAACAAAGGCACAGAAGGTAGCACCAATTGCATTAAGCCATGGGTGAACATTTTCAAATTGTTGTGCAATTACTGAATTAAACTATGGTATTTTTTGCTTAATTAAAAAAGGAGAGCTTCTTCCTAAAAACAGTTACAGAGATCTCTGTGTTTACATGTTCTTTGAGCAGCTCGGTACTAAATAATAGGGCTAAATTATTGTGAGGAAATTACAGACAAGAATGGAAGGAGGCAACACTGAACTTTTCATGAAATTATAGAGAACATTATGGCATTCAGTTGAAAGGGAAGTTTCAGTCACAGCTAGTAAATTCAAACTTTGATCAGAGCAATATGAAATTCGTCTGATGGGTTCAACCACTGGAAGAAGAGATTAGGACTCAAGACTCCTTATCCTGACACTTGTTCTTTGCATATGAACCATCTCATCTACATTCTCTAGACCATGTATGGTATAATAATCCAGAGAAATACAAGCAAGACTGGGACTTAAACAGTTAATTGGAACTTCAATGGTCTACAGTCATGTAACACAAAGAGGAAAAAACAAACCAGCCTAGATCAATTTGGGATGGTGGCGGTGGTGTGTGGAGAATTTTATGGGGAAAAAGATGGAGTGGGAACATGCCACAAGTCTACATTCAATATTAAAAGAATGAAAACACCACTATTACCATTCAAAAACCAGTTAGAGTAGCAAAATTGTTCTATTTTTCATTTAGCTGGGCTAAGACTTTTTGTGTAAGATCAGCTGAGATTCTACTCTACTCTATTTTCATAGTTTAATTTTATTGCTGTGTAAGAACAATGGAGTCATGAAACATGGCTCTTTTAACAAAAGTAGCAACAATAAAAATCCATAACTTAGCTAATTTATATACAATTTCTATGACAAATATTTCATATATTATTTTATTAGATGAAGCACTTCAGGTTTGTCTAAATTGAATTTAGAATTGGGGCAGTTCAAGTCATCTGACTACACAGACTTTATTAATAGATTCAAAAGGCATTAATCTGGAGGAGCCTTTTTGCAAACACTGAATGCTTCTAAATGCTCTAGAAACTATTAAACAGAAAAATTGCTCAATTTAAAACTGTTTAAAATTAAAAGGTTAGTTTAAAAAAATACTGTAGTTTGTGTCTGAAGATGCTTTTTTTCAGGCTTCCCCTCTTCTCTATGTTTTCCTTTTTGAAATTTGAATCTAGTGGAGCTGTTCTGAGAACAGTACTGAAGCCAGGGGAATGCTGTGCTTGGGAGTCTTCAGAGGGGAAGTACTAAGGTTTATTCACTGTTGTTCCTTCCAAAAAGGTAAGGATTAACTAAAACCAAAATTTCCTCAGCAATAAAGCCAAGACAAAACTAAAACTGGCACTGAAGGCCATTTCAGGGAGTAAAACAGTGATGTCAATAAAGATTCCACAGCTCCCTCCCTCCAAATGAATAACTACAATGTAACCAGGCAGCTTCCAAGTTAATGTAATTTAATCTGATTATGCATTCAAACTGTCCCCAGCCCCAGCCAGACATCCAGTCCTCATGTCATTTCTACATAAGGCTGTTAACTGATATCCAATTTTCCAATAAATTGCTTAAGAGAATGATAATCAGTTAAAACACACCTGTACAGCATATGGTAGCCAAGCAATTTCTTTGACTTACTGCATTATTTTAATTAGGCTTTTTTCCTACTTGATTATCAGTTCTAATTATAAAACAAGATTAATAATCCTGCTTCTGCACTCTCCTCCACAGTACAGACACAGGTGCCACACTCCACTGCACTGCCCAGCATCCCTCCTGTTACTGTACTGGGTCAAACTCCTTTCATCTGAACTGCTCCTGTAATCTGTCTTTTGGCTTCTTGATCCATTCCCATGGCTTCAGGCTGTGGCTGAATGGTTTTCCTCTAGCAGTGACAGAAAAAATTACCACATGTTCAGACCTGAGAGAGAGACAGGTATGCATTCTTTAACCCCTTCCTAGTGCCTCAGAGTTGGCCCTGGGCTCATCAGGTTATTTGCAGACAGCTCTGTGACCTCCTGGCAAGGAATCTATGGCAGTGAGTCTTCTCTTTTCCAAAGAGGCTGGCAGCCAGGAGTGGAGGGGTTTTTTTAATTCCTTCTGCTCTGAGGGTTCTGGGCTATGATGACTTAAGACCTACTCTTAATTAGAAAGCAATCAAGAAGGGCTTCAAATCTGATAGCAGCTGTGAGCCAACTACGAGGTAGCATGCATGGTGCTAAAACCCCAGAGGGTAACTAGATTACACACTCCAAAGAGAAGGAGCATCAGAAAAAACTCAGGCTTAGTAGCAACTGTGTCACCATCAGGAGCTACCATTGTGCCCACTAGACTGCATCAGGCTGCCCCCCTGCATGTTTCTTTAAGCACATGGAATACCAGACACATACTTCATCTTTACACATTCAGATCACATAGATGTTTGTGAAGCGAAAAGGGGAAATTGTAAAGAGAGCTAGATACACATTGTCATCCTGATATGTCTGGGAAACAGGAACAAGGAAACAACAAGGTTAAGCTTTGATCACCATTACAGGAACCTCTAAGGAAAATCCCCTTTTGTTCACGTGGGAAGCTCCAGATAGTGTTCACCTTGTTGTACATGATGTCACTAAAAGCCCCTGAAACTTCACAGTTTCCTTCCACCTCAGATGCCTATACCCTTTCTGACCCCGTGACAGATAATGTTGAGGCTCTTACAGCAACCATTCTGGACTCTTATCAGGTCATGTAACACAGTGACCGAGACAGGTAAGAAAGATGGAGATGAGTATGCCAGAGAGAAGATTACAGCCTGCCAGAAGGGTAGTGACTTTGTCACTGACCCCAAGTGAAAGCATGCTGGCCGTGGAGGTGGCCCTACTGCAACTACAGCAAACAAACATGGGGACTGTCCTCGCTGGTGTAAAGCTTGGGACTGACAGTACTCTCAAAATGCAGTGTACAGGTATCCTCTTTGTCCACATAAGTAACCTCGTCCAATTTAGGATAGCTATTTTGTTCACTCGGAGCAACTTCCTTTTCTGAGAGTTAAAATGAGGTGGCTGGGACAGCCAAATTTGCTGAGGCCATATGACTAGTGAGACCTCATGACAGCCAAAACGAAAAGGCCTGCCCTCTCCAAGTTGTAGAGAGCTGTCACATAATTGTAACTCGATAGCATCTCTACATTTTGATTAGACAAGTTCATTGCATTTCAGTATGACAGCTGAGAAACACATGGTACACCATCAGGAACATGTAACTTCCCATTAATTTGCACAATTAATGACATTCTTTTCCTCTGAGCTCTCATAACAAGCAGCTACCAGAACAAAATGGAGACACATATATTCAATCACTTGTACTTACTG
The DNA here is from genome assembly GCA_013397975.1 of Machaerirhynchus nigripectus. Taxonomy (NCBI): domain Eukaryota; kingdom Metazoa; phylum Chordata; class Aves; order Passeriformes; family Dicruridae; genus Machaerirhynchus; species Machaerirhynchus nigripectus. The sequence continues at coordinate 1,863,380 of VZRQ01005527.1, read as the reverse complement.
TTACTGCTAGTGCTACTGCCAATGCTGTCATTCCTAAGAGAGCTGGCAGCAACAGGAGGAAACAAAAATGTTTTTGTGACAGCGACTCTGGAATCTAAATAGAAAATGAATGTGTCAGCATTATGAAACTTAAAATACAGTTCCCTCTATATAAGATGATGGGCTATAGGACTACTCTGAGTTGGCTATAGGGCTGCTTTAAAAGCTGGCTGTAGGGCTGTTTATAAAGTGGATTAAGCCAAAAAAGGCAGTTTTATTAAGAGACAGAAGTGTCTACATGCTGAGCTGCTGCTGAATAGCTAATTTGGAAAAGCAGTTGCTGCTAACAAGTTCTTAGGTTATGGTACTGATCTGCTTCTAGTTACTACTGATGTAACTGTACAACTGGACACATTGCCCTAATTAAAAAGCTAGTATCTGTCACTAGAGACAGTAAAAGAAAAGGTAATACAAACCCTCCATTTACTGGAAGGATAAGAAAGAGCTGCAGGAGCCTGACCTGAGCTTGTTAAAAATTTTAAATGAAGTAAACATTGTCTTGTTCAGGAAATGTGGGATGAAATTGAAGGTGACTTGAGGCTGCTGTGATTTACATCTTGTCCTAACATCCTCTCCTTTCAGTTGTACAATCTTGGGCTCTTTTACTGCCTTATAAAACTAAATAGAGCATTAAGAGAAGATAAGAAGAACGATGTAAAAAGACAATCCAGGATATATTTTGGATGAATAGAAACAGAGCAGCATAATGCGAGGTTATTTTGATTATACTGAGAAATGATGTATCCAGGAATGATGGCGCTAGAACTTGACTTCGAACAGAAATACAACCTTCAGTGTCAGTAGTTACTTTAATTTGCAGGAAAAAGGTGACATGGAGGCATGGTATCAGATCCTTAGCATCTCTGAAATCCAAGGAAAACCACATATTTATATCTACTTAGATTCTGCTCCCCAGAAGGAGACCCCTCTTACCATTCACTGGTGTTTCTACTGTTGAAGGCAGAATGCAGTCATTCTTATCCAGTCTGTCTGCAGACTCTTTGTAGACCTCAATGGTACTATTAAAGTGCCTAAAAAAATCCTCAGGAATGAAGTGACCTTCTTCATAAAGGTGACCATTTTCTTTTACAAAATCCTAAAGTAAAATATAGAATTCAACTTGAAAGAAGGTCAAGGGAGATGCTCATTTCAACACCTCAGCAAATGATAAAAATATCCAAAGATGATACAAAATAGTTTAAATTTTTAACCTGCAGACAACCAGACTGGCTGTATACAATCTTCATAAAACATACAAGCATTCTGATCTGAGGATTTCAAATTAGCTTTGCAAATAGAAATGAATTATTAATACAGTGTTGCAAAATTGCTAAGGAATGAAAGACTGTCTCCCATCCTACACTGAAAACCAACAGACTTTTAAAAATTCCCCTCATTAAAAAAACCCCCTTGATTTCACATTACTTTGCAAAGTCTTACATGATCATTTTAATCTGAACACATGAACACAAAACAATCACTGGTATTGTCATTAGGAGAATGGGGAACAGAATACAATAGCTGGGATACACCACTGCACAGAAACAGGCTGAGATCCCTGATAATGTATCCAAAAATAAGAGTGACTATAAACAAGGAAGCCAAATCACTCTGAGGTCTAACAGACAAATTTGTTATGCCAGACTAAACAACATGATTGAGATCCATGTTAAGATGATTGATGGTTTTCTTCTTTTTTTCCTCTCTTTTTTTTTTTCTTTTTTCATGTCAGCAAATCAAATTTAGCCTGGGATTACTCTGTACTCCCAAGAAGAAGGACAGTGGTAAGAACATGGTCTAAGTATGTCCTAGAGAAAACCTCCTGGTTTTGGCTCCAAAGTTATTTTATGTTTGATGCTGAAAGTACTAGACTTAAGATCATTATTCTCTAAGGAAATCAATAGCTAGTTGTTTTGCTGAATTACAGGATATTTACTTTTCCATTCTACAAAATAAAATTCCTCTTCCCCAACCACATCCCAGCTGAGTGCTTTGAATCATCAGGACAAAAATAGAAAAGAAAAAGTATATATAGACTGAAGATTGGAGATAATTCAGTTTGAAATGGAAAAGTAGGGAATGTCTAAATACTCACAGCAATGTAATCCAAATACATAACAACCTTACAAGGTTATTCCACTGTAAAGGCACCTGAGTGTTTTAGTTCATTTGACTCATTCTTGTTGTTGAAAAGGTGCAATTACAACAACTAAGGACTTAGGTGACAAAAATAACTGTATATGCAAGATTAAATACTTGCTCTAAAGAACATGGTGGATTTTACCTCTTTTATTCAGTGGGACAAAACCTTCAGCTACAGATCTTATTTTTAATTACTGATAGTCTGGTCAGATCTGGATAAGGGACTAGTAAATTAATTTCTTCCCCCCTTCCCTGCCTGCAGAGAGAATCAGACATCTCTTGAGTGAGACTCTCGGAATCCTTCCAGCTGCTGTCAGAATCCAGAAACACATGTAAATGGACTGATATCCTCTGGTCTCTGCTGTACCTTTATATAAAAAAGTTCATTAAACCATGGAGAAGCTTTCAGAGCTTCATACACTGTGATACATACTAGGAGTATATTAATAAGTTCAACCACATCATCTTTAAATTTGCATTAAGATCACTAGCAAAATGTATAATTTAAGCTGGATACACAAGGAAGATTTCTGCTAGTTTCAAAAAGACCAGAATGAATTAATTATCTTAAAGAAGATTGCTGTATTTCTGACAATTTAAAGAACTGTATACAGGTCATTGTTTTTACTGTAATTCCTTGTAAGCCATTTTTCTTTGAAACAGGAGATAACAATAAGCCAATGTTAGCACAGTGTACTCAGTGCATTTCTAAACAAAGTAGGATTTTAGATGCACAGGAATAGAAATAAAACAAATGTAATAAAGCCTGGGATATTTCTTAAGTATTACTGAATATTGCACAACAGAAAGAAAAAATAATATCCAGTCTGAAAGCTGAAACTCTGTATAAGATTACCTTGTTTTTATCAAAAGCAAGGCATGCCATAAGATCATTAATTATCCTTGTGAGATTATTGATGATTAAATAGTTGCTTAAAACATCCGACATATCTGAGATATCTGAGAATTTCTGGAGAAGATTATGTAGACTCCTTGAAAATTCAGGCACCATCAAATGCAACCAACAGTGATCAGGCTGTCAGGGGATAAAAAGAGAAAGAGATGTAAATTAAATATCAGACATTTGTAAAAACTGGTTAAACATCTCAATGTGCAAAAGCAAATTAGACTGTTCTTTCCAATTTTAACTATCTCAAAAGTATAAACAACAATTCTTCTTCTTTACTGTGGCAAATTTTCTCTTCAGTCCTTTTGGCAATATTTCTATTCTCACTGATACTGACATATTTATGGTTGTCTGTTAAATGCCATCCCTTCATTAAATTCTCAATGAATGCCAAGTGTCAGTATGTTGAGAGTTTGAGCCTTGGAACATGCTACTATGAACCCTACCTAGTCCATGCTTTCATTAACCTATTTATTTTCTTTTCAACTCCCCCTGCTTTAACAATTCTTTAAATACCAGTTCTCATTTTTCATTGTTACCTTACATGACTGAGTTAACCCCAAAGATCCTTGATTTAAATTTCTTATCAGGAAGGTTTCCATAAACACTTTGCATGGGAACCCTATGCTTTTATGCACCTTTAAACTAGTTAGCTGAGTTAATTCCTTCTCTTCAGCTTTGTCACTAAATGCCATTACTGGGAACAGTTTCTGGATCTAAAAACCTTTCTTCTTCCTGAGTCTTCGACAACAAAAGTGTTCTCCACAGCCTGTCACTGTACACTAACACCTATGCAATTAGTTTGCAGACAAAGTTTGTACAGCTGTTCACATGACTGAAACCTGGTAATTCACTTTGCTGTCTTAGAGGGAGTCATTAACTTCTTTTACTTAGATATACATAATAGTAGTCAAATAGATAAAAAAGTCACCCAGCCCAGGAAAATCCCTAACTCGGTATGATCAACAAAAATACAGGTAATGCATTAGTCGGACTGCAATTTGTACCTGGAAATACCTTCCCAATAAAAGCTAAATTTTTAATGGGAAATGTTATGAGAATTTATTCCATATCTGAAGTTATTTTTTCCTATATTGAAAATGCCTCATTAAAGCCTTCCAGATACAAAGATCTCGGCCCAACAAACCCTAAGTACTCTCAGTATCACTAAACCAATTTCCAATTGCTGCCCAGTGAATAGGCAGCACCCTCTGAATCCACCTTGTGCAACACACAGCAATTGTTTGGCAATGTACACACTTCTAGGCTTAATCTCATTTTACTCAATTTCTTCAATAAACCTGCATACAGATTCTTTATTAAAAAAAAAAATCCACAAGTGTTGTTCTTCTTTGATGTGTGAATGTTTCTGACAAGAAGAAATATACTTCATATTTTTGAAGACTAATCAGATTATTATGCTTCCAGGCTTAGAGAACCAAATGTAAATACATTGCTCAGCTCCACCTGAATTTCCACTTCTGTGTACAACTCTCTCACACAATGATAACTTGTGTCAAGTCAGTGATATCGCCTTTTGTAATTATCTCAACAATGACTTAAAAAGGAAAGAAACAGAAAGTGAAATGGATAGCATTTGGCCTGAGTCTGCTTCCCTTTTTTCCTTCAAGGACAACAAGGTGAGGGGGGAGGCAGAAGGAAATAAATCAGAGAAAGCTTGTTGAAACATACTCAGTTCAAGCAGTGTATGTTGTGCCATGTCTCACCACCCCCATGAGACAGACAACGCATTTTCTTTCCTCTGCTTGGTGTAGGAACAGATACAGAACTACTGTGCTTCCCTGAACTGGAAACCTGGAAAACCTTTTCCTTTGAGGTTTTGTGGGTGAACATTCTCCTCCGGCAGGAACTAGCATAAGCTTGCTGCTTCTCCTAGAGAGCATTTGGCAATTCCAGCAGGGAGTCTATTTTGTTGCTCCCGCGGTTTAGCATGTGTGTGGGAGTCTCCTCTAACTAAACTGTTCTGACCTACAAAGCTGCATTTCTCAAAAGCTCTAAGTTCTCTTTTCAGTAATGTCAAGCTGTGCAATCACTTGCTATGTCAATACCTACCAAACACAGGGATGAAACTGCTCAAATTGAAAAATGTGACATTGTTTGCAAGGAGAAATGGAGGTTTAACTCTGATATTTTGCGTAAACTTTCACCAAGATTTACATTTTACGGCGATTGCAAATCTGATTTCCCCTGTACTTCTGGGCAGCCCTCATTTGGCTTTTACTTTCTACACCTATGTAAAAGTTTGAATGTTATCTCCTCTTCTGAATTCAGCCCTTTGATATCATCTTTGCCTTTTAACCTTCAGGTTCGACTACACAGTTCACTCTATACAAGACTACTTTTAAAGCCACTCAGTTGCCTTGAGCTAGTGCATAATGCAACAACCCTTCTGTTTAATGGATGGGTCAGTCTGTTCCTGTTACATGCACTACACTGGCTTCCCATCTGCTTTGCATTCACCCTGCCTTCCTACCTTTAGTCATCTACATTTGGGACTTGCTACCTTGGGTACACTTCCCACTTCATGCACGCACCGAAGATTGAAATCTATTGAAAAAAATTGCAGAGCACCATTTCAATCCCTTCAGAGCTGAGCAAAGGGCTTATACTTTAGAAAGGGCCATGAGTTTCCCAGCTTGCAGGGACCTTGCAGAACCCAGAGCAAAGCCTACTTATTCAGCCAGCCTTGCTGTGGTATGCATAACACAACCTGAAGTTCCCAGAGAGGAATTTGGCAAAGCAGGGTCCGAATACCACTGAATACTTCCTCCTGTGAAGGCACGTGGCCGAGAGCTGCACCTTCCATTACCATGACTGAAAGTGATACACAAAAAGGGAACATGGAAATCTCAGCTCTGAACTTCTCTTCTTCCTTTTTATTTCTTGGCTGCTTGTCGTAAATGTAAACTGGATCTAAACTTCTGGATATGATGCATCAAGATGACATCTTGATCTTGGCACTGAAACTATGGAAAAGAATCTGCATACTGGCAGTCAAAACTGAACCATAGAGAGAGGCAAGAGTGAGAACAACCAGGACCCATTGCTCAAGCAGGCTCCCTGGCCTTCCTCATCTGCCAAAGCCCCCGGGAATGCAGTGGAGGGAACAGCCTCGATCCAGCCCAACAGCTAATGGGCTCATCCTGGAAGCTGGGAAAACAGCATCTGACATAACCCTTCAGAACCTCACAACTGAGGGCCCTTCACTATCCCGCAGCCTCCTTTTCCTCCTCCCATCTTCTTGTTATTCAGCACTGAATGTTGCTTCTGGCATCATTTTCCAGTATCAGTGGGGAATATTGCTATGTTAGCCACATTGTTGTAGGGTAGGATGCATTTTTATATGTATACCACATACAAATTGGATTTTTATAATAAAAACTTTGTACAGACACAAAACCAGCTTCTTACACCTAGGAGATGATTTTCAGCTACTGATGTATGTGTACAATGATTCATTCTTAAGACAGGCACAGTGTTGTTCAGTTTAACTGACAAAAATCATAATTTTCTTACTTTTTTCCTTACAGTAAAACAATATAGCATTCAGCACAATTTGCACTTCTACCTTGTTTCCTTTTCTCCTTTTATTGCAATGTATGCAATAACCAAGAGAGCATTTTCAATACATAATTCCAAACTTGTTTATGTTNAAAAAAAAAAAAAAAAAAAAAAGTAGATTAAGCAATAAAATCATACAACTTTTTAATAAAAAGTGTTATAAAATTTTAAAGTGTACAGATAATGCTTGTCTGAAAGTATCACTATGTATTAAATATGGGATTATATAGAAAGAATAACACAAAGCATGTTTGAAATCCTGCTGTTTGTTTAGTTACTGATGCTACCATTAGCTGAACTTGGGGTTCTCTTTACTGGCTACTTAGTATTCGTTGTGCTGTAATGGCATTTCCACTGGCTGAAACAAGAAGTACTTCTACAGTATGTTCCAAAGTACAATTAGAGAGAACCTGTTTCTTTAGGAAAGCAATATTTTTCAATTGACACAATGAAATAATACTGATGAAATAATAACACGATGAAAATTTGACTTTTTCCAGAAAAAAAAAAGTTAAAAAATTTAATATGAAGAAACAGTTTCCTAGAATTCCTGTAGTTATAAAGGTTTTAAGGGACTGCAGGAGTCTCTCTACATTTCTTTTAAATAAGTACTTGGGAACCATATGAAAAGTGAAATAAATATTATTTAACTGTAACTTGCTAAGATATAGGACTAGGTACAAAATGTTACAGCCATCACTGGTTCCAGTGGGCTATTTTATTGGGGTTAACTTGAAGTGGTTGTACATACCAGACTATCCATCTTCGGGACATATTTAAGGGTTATCATATAATCATTTGGGAGATTTCCAACCTACAATAAATAGATAATAAAAATGTTATTACTTACTACACAAAGTAAGACTTCATTTCCATTACTGCATTCAACAAAATCTACCAAATATTCACCACAAATTTTCAGGAATTTACCAGGTGCAGGCAAGAGAGGTTACATACATACTCAGTTTCCTGTGGAACTGCTATTGATCCTTATTTGCTCACAAGTGAAGTATCTTTCCACAGCTCTGTACTATGCCCAGATCTGATCTGATCATGTTCAATGCTACTGCTTCCCAGCAGAATTAAAGTCAACAATGGGTTGAGAAGAAGTGATCTGAGGTTATTCATTACTGGAGGAACTCCACTGGCCTTCGATCTTTTAATGCCTTGAAGCATTTACATGACAATTTGTACTGTAGACAGTAGAGGACCCAGAATCATCTAGCCCTTTTTCCTTCAAATAATGTCCAACATGCATCTGAACCTAAACACTTCTCTGCCTTGTGCTTAGCAACGTACCAAGTCAGAAAAACACTTGAGCACAACTTTAACTTTGAAGTTGTGCCTCTTATGAATGATGAGCAATATAATTAAATCATAGCGATGTCCTGGGGCAAAGGAGAGCTTCCACACACGTAAGCTGAGTGCACCTTTGCAGATGTGGGTGAGCATGAAGTGTGCTGCAGCCAAGACAAGGAGTGGAAGAAGGGTTCCCCCTGAATCATACAATACAATCTGCCACAGATGGGATCCAACACTACTACGAGACATGGCTGAGCATCTGGGGAATGTGCTGAGTTGGGAGATGAACAGTCCGCCAGTCATTGGACTGCCACAAATCCACAGTCTTTTGAAGTATTTTTTCAAAAGGTTTAACCATAATGTGACGCCTAATGATACAGTAAACCTATTTTCTATCAATGAAAAAGCCAACTGATTTTTCTCATGCTGGTTTGAAATCCATGTAGCCAAAAACAATATGCACAGATGTAGCTCCTTTGGTGCAAAAGCATTTCTACTTCAGGTTAAAGATAATTCTGTTATGGCTACTTTTGATTCTGCTGCTATAGCAACCAGCAGAGGGTTTTCTTTTCCCCCTGTGCAGTTTTTAGGTAGTATTTTGTTTGTAAAAACATAATGTTTTATTTCTTAATTAAAATTTTGTTTCAATTATAAATTAAAACAGCTATTTCAAAATGTTGTGGTTCTAGAAATGATCAAGGGCAATACTTATACACAGCCAAACACAAGTGAATTCCAAACACTTCTTTTTCATTTATGTGGACTAAGCCACAATCTTTCAGCTCAGTGACATCTATCCTTCTCCTACAGCTTTAAAACAGTTACTATACAAATGATCCTTCTAAATTCCCTCACATGAATCAGTTTTTTTCTTCTTTTATTTTTATACCTACATATTCCCAAAGCAGAAGCGTCACTAGAATTCTCTATATTAATTTCCATTTACCTGGAATTTTGGAGAGCTGATTCAAGATGCTATAAATACTGAAAAATATTTCAAAACATTTGTTCTTTCTTTAGAGCATCAGATTTATTCTAACTCCTCCTCCAAATTTTTTGTCTATTATTCCTTTCTCTAAAACATCACGGCATTGTGACATACTAATAGGTATCCCATTTTTTTTCCTAGCTTCCTTTGCGTGCCTAGAGAGGTAGGATTAGCAGCACTTCAAGCAGCATGAAGATGCTACTCTATGTGCAAAGTTTCCCATACTCACTCTAGAGGGATTCCACACTTAGCAATGCCAGCAAAACCACTGTTCTTTGAGAAAGGTCACTGGAAGATTAAATTTGTTCCACATCAGTGAACACTACAAGAATTGATATGCATTATGTATACTATCTACTTTCCTGGCATCAGAGCCTCTCAAGCACTTTTCATGCACAGTTAAAAAAATTTAACTGCCCAAGAGCTCTTACACCTTCCCAATCAGAGCAGGAGCATACAGCCCAGCCTCAGATATTTTTCTCCCTGACAGACTGTGAATCAGATAAGATATTTTTGAATTTACTACTAAAAATGAAGATCACTGGGAGGAGGGTGTCAAAGACAAAATACATGCCCTGCCTCAAGACGAAACTTGTTAAAGTTTTGTTGACTGAACTCCACGTCAGATGCTGTGCTGGTAAACGATGGATCTCAGTCAAAGCGAGGGAGTTACACTTGTGTCTCACTTGGACTTCCCAACTCACGCACAGAAAATAGGGTAAAACCCCTGATGTAAGAGTGAAGGATGTGTCTCTACTAGGTCTGCATTTTGTACTCTCTTGCTTTGCTGAAATGTATCTTGAAATTTTGTTGAACACTAACAACCAAGATTTTCATCTTGATTTTCATCTGCTGAAATGATCCTGAAAGGAATGAATGGGCTCTGCATGCCCACTCCGTGCAGGGTGCCTGACTGCTGTGGCTTCCAACAACGAGCAGATGACGGTGGCTCTGACCTGCCTGAGCAAAGGTGTCTGGAAAAGAATTGTCCCTTAAAAGCACTGGAGTCCTGGAATGGCTTTTTTATTAGTTCCTCTACTCAACTCCTTAAGCACAGTGACAAATTTGGGGGGCCACAAAACATCTGCCAGCATGACTTACCTTGGTTTAAACAGAAGTAACAGTTTTGATGATTATAGAGAATGCCGACTGATAATCTTGGAAAGGAATGTATAGAACTAAAAGAACCCTGAATTGCAATTAAAATGTCACAAAAATTTTCTCTGATTTAGTGGGTGTGCGTGATTGTAGAAATCCTAACAGGCTCTGAGAAAAGGTAAAGAGCAGGGAATCCAGACTTATGTCTATAAATACATATAAAACCAACCATAAGTACTATATTCCCAGTTGTAACAAAAACTCAAACTGGGGAATGTAAGATTATTTTTGGCATAGAGAGGGCTGAATATTTAATACAGCCCTGTTAACATTGCACAACCCAAATACATTTTAAAAAATGTTCATGGTCATATAGATGGGGAGATGAAAAAAGGACATAAAAGTGATTTGGGTTCCATAAACTACTCTTTCATTGCAACAACAGACATGAGAGATGACCTATCTGCAGTCATGTGCTTTGAAATGAGGGCTACTGTTCTTGAAAATTTCCTTTATTGTGATTGTTATGAAAATTAAAAGGAGGCAAGCATAATTTTTTTATACACATATCAAAGATAAAGTATGTTAATAAAGTAAAAATTACCATTTTCCATTTTAAGTGTTTTCTTTTTTACTCTGAAGCATATGATGGGAAAAAACATATTTTCCTTTTGGATACAATTTCTATCTTGAACTTCTCTCCATTTGTTTCCCTTTTCCTAGTCTTTTCACAGAATCATAGAGTAGTTCGGGTTGGAAGGGACCTTACAGATCATCTGGTTCCAACCCCTGTGCCACGGACAGGGACAACTTCCACTACACCAGGTTGTGCAGAGCCCCATCAAACTTGGTCCTGGCACTTTTCCAGGGAAGGGCCATCCACCACTTCTCTGGGCAACCTGCTCCAGTGCCTCACCACCCTCACAGGGTTCTTCCTTATATCTAATCTAAATTTCCCCTCTTTCAGTTTAAAGCCATTCCCCCTTGTCCTATGCCCTTGTCAAAAGTCCCTCTCCAGCTCTTCGTCTTTCTCACTGCTTCCCTGGCTTTTCTTTTCCTGCAGGAGCTTGTCTGTACATCATCTCTGCAATCTACTCTTATCTCATCTGCTAATGAAGCAGTTAATAAAATCTTCATCACTTGGCTTAAGACAACATGCTAACGATTTCCGTTCACACTTTTTACAGTCATAGTGGCAGATTATTTGCAGCATAACAACTCTGGATAATTTTTTATAACCCCTTCACTCAGGAGAGTTAAATCAATTTAAAAATAAAAAGCAAATGTGGCAGAGAGTGTAAAGTACATATTTCTAGCAAAGATGTAATGTGAAAGCAAAGTATTTGACAGCATGTCTCAAACACAGAACTGGTCAGTAAATCCTGAGTATTGTTTGGGCTTCCAACATTCAAAAAGAAGAAAACTGCTTTAGAGAAGTAGTTCATGGAAGAAGAGGTATCTTAGATTTTGTTAATGGATGAAACAGAAATACGTAGGTATATTCTGTACATACTGCACAGCTCAGTGAAAATTCTACTTATAATTAGGTTTTGATGTTCATATTAAACAAACATACATACAACTGATTCCTAATTCTTACGCAAAATCAAATGCACAATTACAGTGATGCAGCTTTCTGCTGACTTACTGTGATGAAAAGAACAATGGGGACAGACTTTATTGACAGGTGCTGCTGCAATTACAGTTTCATAATACAGAACATTTGTTCATCAAGGAATTTGCTTCCCTCCAGACATCTTCATTACAAAAGAAGCATGAGTTCACATGATGAGTAGAGCAGAATGAATGCTCTCTAAATACTTTCATTTTCTATAGGCATGAAATTATGCTCTTTTAAATTTCTCACTATTAAAAAACAAAAAGGATTGTTCAATTGTTCTTTGCTTCTTAAAATCATTTTACTTAGGACATATTCCTCATATGACAAAATTATATTAACTAGATGTGAATAAATTTACTCTTAGAGAAAATACAAGTCATTTTTTTATGAACAGATACCAGTCTGGTTTGGTCTTACATTGACTAATGCTCAGGAACCTTATGGTTACTGAATTTCTTTCTTTCCAGTTCCATCTTCTGGTGTGAGTCGGGCATGATGCTAGTGAAAATCCAGATTAAGACCACTGAAAACAGGTTATGCCACACATCTGTCCTCAATTTATTACTCAACATAAAGTTGTTTAGGCGAATGACCCACATTTTCAGGCACTGCACAGCATGCCTTACTTATTCTCCAATAGCTTAGGCTTAGTAGACATCCCATGCCTATATTCACAGAGGTTCTTGACTGAGGCATGTTCTCATACCCCTGTAGTACAAGGAAGTTGAGCAGAACACAGCCACAGTTATGCTTAGGAGTTTTCTACAAGTAATGCAGGGGGTTTACAGTCCTTGGACCAACCCCAGTACCAAATAAACAAAGACTAGGTTGTAGGGAATTGTGGCACTGTTTTGCAAGCTGTAGGTGCACTGCAGTAGAAGTGTGTGTGGGGGGGAAAGTGGGGGAAAAAGCAAAATGAGGGATATGGATTCATGCTGCAAAGAATTTTAGCATGAGATAGGAAGACGATGAGAATCTGCCTGGAGTTTGTCAAGGAGCATCTTTCCTGTGGCCACAAACAGGGTAAGAGATACTATGGAAATAATGAGGAGAAGCTGAGGGCAAGCTCAGCATGTGTTATGACAACACAGGCAGTGTTAATAGAACCTTTGAAGATAAACCCAAGAAGCTTGCCATTAAAAGTGAAAAAAAAAAGGAGGAACAGCTTGAACGAAATAAGTAGAAGATAAAGGGTCAGAGCAGCATGTGAACAGACAGAAGAACAAAACTGCAGAAGTTGAAGCTAGAAAAAGATTTTTCATAGACTGGATTTTTATCCACCAAGAATATGGCAGAAAAATGTACTTGTATGTCCAGAGAACTACAAAAAAAAATTTTCTCCTATTATGACAAGAAAAACAATTAAGGTTTTAAAAGTGAATTTGAAGGGTCTGGGAAGCATCAAGAGCCAAATCAGACACCTTTGTTGAAGACCTGAATGGCTGGGGAGAGATGGTGATGTAACTTTACAGTGAGGAGAAACAGCCCAGGAAAGGCTAACATTTTGAGGAGATGAAAGAGATCATAGTCCACCTCCAAGGAAGATTCAGGCCAAACTGAATCTAGGCTGATGTCTAAGAATTTGTGATGAGACAGGAAGAAGAGAGGCCAATATCCTAAGGTAAGTGATGGGATTTGTGTACTACCGCTGAACAGATAGTTTACTGCACACAGAGAGGGGACTGTACTCACGACTGTGGACAAAAAGGGTTAAAGAACATGACAGTCTGGCTGAGAATAAAGCATTTAGGAACAACTATTATATCACTGTTGCCAAGTGTGACAGCTTGTGGATAACATCATAATAACTATGGGCAATAACTGTACACACAACACTTCTGTGAAATCCTCCAGGCTACAATTTGTTCTCAGTGTGAAAGGGGAGGATATTTATTAAAGACCCTGTGTTCTACAGGCACAGATTCTTTGGATCAGTGAAGAAATAAAACTCTTACTTAAAGGCCAATAGGATTTCTAGTCAGAGAAAAGGCTGTGGATGTTGTCCATCTGGATTTCAGTAAAGCCTTTGATACTGTCTCCCACAGCATTCTCCTGCAGAAGCTGGCAGCTCATGCTTTGGACAGGTACACCTTTCACCAGGTAAAAAATGTCTGGATGGCCGGGCCCAGAGACTGATGGTGAATGGTGCCACATCCATGGGGTGATTAGTGTTCCCCAGGGCTCACTATTGGGGTCAGCCAGTATCAGTTCATTGCCTTTACTGATGATCTGGACAAGGCGATCAAGAACACCCTCAGTCACTAAGCTGGGCGGCAGAGTTGGTGCTGGAAGGTAGGAAAGCTCTGCAAGAGGAGCTGGACAGGCTGGATCAGTTGACTGGGACCAACTGTCTGAGGATCAATAAAGCGAAGTGCCAGGTCCTGCACTTGTCACAGGAACTCTGCCCTGTGCTACGGGTTAGGCGAACAGTAGCTGCCTGGAGGAAAAGGACCTGGGGGTGCTGGTTGACAGCTGGCTGAACATGATCCAACATGTGCCCAGGTGGCCAAGAAGGCCAATGGTATCCTGGCCTCTATCTGCAATAGTGTGGCCAGCAGGACTAAGGAAGTGACTGTCTCCCTGTACTTGGCACTTCTGAGGCCACAGCTCGAGTCCTGTGTCCATTTCTCGGTCCCTAACTACAAGAAGACCAACAGAGAAGGGCAGCAAAGCTGGGGAGGGGTCTAGAGAGTGAGTCATATGAGCAGGGGCAGAGGGATTGTGTAGCCTGGAGAAAAGGAGGCTCAGGAGACACCTTGTCGCTCTCTACAACTACCTGGAAAAAAGGTTGGAACAAGATGGGGGACAGCCTCTTCACCCAGGACAAGAAAAAATGGCTGCCCAGGGAGGTGGTGGACTCGCCATTCCTTAAGGTGTTCAAAAAATATCTGGATGCTGTACTTAGTGCTATGGTTTAGGAGGCATGGTGGTGTTTGCTCAAAGGCTGGGCTCTACCTTAGAGGCCTTAATGATTCTATGATTCTAATAAAGAACCCAACCACCTGTGTGTGCAATGTCTAATTCTGAAGATACACATCATAAGAATATCATTCCTTAATTCAAAGAGTATATTCTGTTTCAAAAAGCAGAAATGATACAAAACTTTTACTGTAATTTGCAAGAGTTTTAGGGTCACCTGAACCATATTTTTAAGTAATATCATGCTGGAGTCCTTTTTGTATGTACTAAGAATATAGTTCATATGCATAAAAAACTTGTACTTGCTACAAAGAAGTATGGTCAGTCAGTATTCTCTGTAGGCTTCTCCCTTCTCATATTCACACTGTCAGCTAACAAAGTTTTGCTTTAAAAGTACTTTAAAAGTTATTATGTATTTTTTCATTTTGTTCTCAATGTCAAGTTGTCACGCTGTAGAATTTCAAGAGAACGACCAACATGCAATACAGTCATGTTAATTGAAAACAAGAGTTCTTATACTAAATTGAAGGTACTAAACTAATTTTCACTGTATCCTTTTAATTCTCAAGTGACTTTATTGAAATTATTTCTGCAAATATTAACACAAACAAAACAGGGAGACAGACATTCCTCAAAACATTCTCAGAACAACTCCAGCAGCTCAAAACAGAGAGTATCTATGTGTCTGGGGCTTTGTACTTTCTGCATCTCTGTGTTATTTCTCCAACCCAAAGTATCTCTGAACTTGCTCGTTAACTTTACTCAAATTTTGCATTTGTAGGAAGATCTGAAAGACATAGGTCTAAGCCAGGAGAAGGACCACACAGCATCCTCATGGAGGAGAGTCCAAAGAAGTTCAGCCCAAGTCCACTGTGCTCAGGCTTGGCAGTAGCAGAAGAACAGTGTAACCTGGACAGTGTGATTATTCAAGCTGCTTGCACATTTTTTGTAATCTGTATTTATACATTCTTGAAATTTAAATTGTACTAAAGGGAAAGTTAAAGTATTTGTTCTCAGGACACATAATTGACAAAAAGTTTTTGCTATCCCTGCACTACACAATTGCACCCGCCCTCACAGGAATTCTGTTGTTCTTGCATGCTTTCAACAGGTTTACATCAAAGCTTAATTCTCTTCCAAGAGATGAAATATTATCTGGAATAAATATGCCAATACTTCAAAATTCTGCCCAAAGGGGCTAATTTGAAGCATTAAACATTTAAGTAGGACTGTAGAGCACCCCTAGAGAGGTGCACTATGTGCCAATGTATATAAAAAGGACCAAAGAAAACAAGAACACTGCACAGGCAGAAAATGCTAGGGGCTCCAATTTAAGTGTTTGATAATAATAACAGTGATGTTGCAACTGTTTTTCCATAATGAAGCCACAATTTTTAGTTAGATTCAATATGTAGATGAAGATATGCTTGTTAAGTGTTCAGTAGATATTATTTCTTAAAAACTTCAGTCTTATATCCTGCACTACTGCAAAATAACATAATTATTAACTTCAGTGTAGTTAAACAGCATTTGAATTCACAAGCAGATGCAGTTTTTCAGGTTAATGCAGTGGTCAATTAAGTAACAGTTAAAATTTCCTTAAATGAATTTAGTTTTTATATGAAGCTGTGAGTCCTTCAGACTTAAACTTCTGGGTGCAGCAAGTAGAGAAACACATAATGAGTGTAACCCACTCACACCTAAAGAATGTGAAACCTGTTCAATTGTTATTGCCTTGATTGCTACAAAAATGTCTAATATCATGCTATTTTTATATATGGCACTTGTCTTTCATATTCCCGAGGTAAAGACTTCTGCTTCAATTCAACTGTGTTTGCCACCAGCCTGCTCCAAGCAAGTCAGTAACACATCTGCATGGGGAACAACCTGCTCTGAAAGAATGTTTGAGGAAATAAAGATTTTTGACAATTTTTATTGACGTTTGGAGTGAGGAAACTACATATGTGCATACACTCCATCTTGGTCAAGGTAATCTCTTCAATTAACGCTGAAACTACTCTCACTGCAAAAAAAAGTTTTGCTCAAGTGACAGATATTGATGGATTTTTTTTTAATAGTCCCCTAGTTCTAATACAGATTTCTAACTTCACTTAGAAATGTAAGTGCCCTTAGACACTGCCTATTGTTTAACATATAGAATTATGTAAAATAAAAGGTACTTACCAATTTTACAATGTCATTCACATCATCTGTGACTGGATTCCCGCAGGAGCTCTGGGCCTTGACAAGAGGATTAAGTAGGAGTAGTTGAAGACAAAAGCAAGTGATAATCCAAGTCTGTTTAGTAAAAAAGAAACAAGAAACAAGAAATCCCCAAGTAAGCAATCACCAAACATGAAGTAACAAGAGATTGTAGTAATGTTTTTCATGTGTGAAGTCTAGAGGCAATAATACTCTTTATCCTTCATGAGGGCATACTCGTACCATTATATCTTCATGGCAGAAATCCACGAAAATGCACTTAATTGATCTTTTCTGGAAGAAAATACTAATGGAAAACCTAGTATTGAGCCATCAGATTACTTGCACAGGATAATGCTGGGTTTTTGCAAAATTTATGGATAACAAGAAAAAGAGAAACTTTGCAATATTCTCTATCATCAAAATAAAGCTGACTACATACTTGCCATTCACCTGATAGATCTGCATCTCTAATGTGATAAACGATAAGGAACAAAATTATACCAGACTACATCAAGACAAAAGGAGAAAGTTCATAATCACAGCCATTTCATTTGAGTACTTAAACTGCAAGCAAACCCACAACTGGACTCTGCCCAAATACTGACATCTCAAGCAGCAACGCAGTACATTTTCTCCAAGTGACGTGCTCTGGCCTCTCAGAAGTGCCAGCTTGGCTTTGGCACTAAATTCCCCTCCTAAATCCTACTGGAAACAGCAATGCAATGTACTTTTACAGGCTTGTGAGACTCACACAGAAAAGCAGCAGATAACTAGCTGCAATGCACCTGGGTGTCTCCTTGGCTACACTGCCTGAACTTCCTCGCCTTCTGTTGTTCCTTGTGCTTCACCGGTTTCCCACAGAGCCCTGTGCCAAGTTTAAGCTGCAGATCTTTCTTTCCAGAATGTTAAAGCATTTAAGTTATGGATAATCAAAAGTTGCCTCGGGTTGTGAAGCTTCTTGTGCCAGCTGACTGAAGCTGTCAGCAAAAGCCGATGATGGTGTACATTTACAGCAAGTATGGAATTTGCCTGTGCAGGCTCCTCAGCCTCCATAAGGGCAGGACTGAGATCAGAATTTGCTTTTGCACAAACCAAGAGACAGCTCAGCTCCGTCTGTTCTGTGTGACAGGTAGAGAACTCCTGCTCCACCCTTGCCTCCATATGCTCTCCAACATTTCAATTTAAGACCAAAGCAAATGAAACAATAAAGACAAAATTCTCTAGGAAAACAAGACAAAAATCACAGATTAAAAAGATGAAATATCATTACAGTAATCTAGAGGACCTAAGAGAGAATGGATAATAAAGATTGCTCAGGAGCTACATAAACTTGACAGAACAGTGCCAGGCACTTTACCTAAAACAGCTGTTAAATGACAAGAGTAATCTTCTTGTATCTTGTAGTTCTTAAACCTTGCATCTATCCTACAAGTAAAACTAGTCATTTGCTTTCTTAGAATACAGCTTCCTGACTCATTTAGGTAAAAACCAGTGTGGGCTGTTGGTGGAAAAGACAATCCAGCCTCCTGTCTCTACCTCTCGCACTGGCGCTGATGGTTTAGTCAGTTGCACCAGGCAGACAACTTCCATTTTTGTTTTCCTGTAGTATTTTTCAGCTTTCTGATCCAAGTAACTGAGGCAGCTGAAATGCTCTGTCAAAGACGGGACACGCCAGGACTGCTGATTTCAGTGGAGCCTGCACTTGCCTTTCCCAAAACTGCACCCTCAGATGCCACAGGACACTCACAGAAAGAAACCAAAAAAATTCTGAGCAAAGTGCATTTTCAACATGCATTTTCAATACAGAGAATGTCCCTTGCTTCGACAAAACTAGCATTTAGAAATATTTTAATATTTTTACAAATAATTACTGAGCATAATTACCAATGTGAAGGATTGAGAATAATTAAATAGTTGATCTTAAAAAATCTCTGTATTTTATGCTATACAAAGCTTTGCAGTTCTATATATATATATGAATAATCTGAGCTGGGGAGATGCAAAGAAGATGCTGCTAGTCTCAGAAAGGACCTTTGAGAGCTCCTTGCAGTGTATAAGAGCTCAAAGCTGTTTAAGAACTCATTTTAAGTGATCAAGAGGAACATCTCCCTTTCCTACATAAGCTCCAGAATCACAGAGGAAACCAAAGGTGACCTCAAGTTAACAGGCTACCTCCTCATTCACGATTTTTGGAAATAAATTGTTGTAAAAAAGGCAAGAAGTTAATGCCAACTAGCTCCAAAATGAAATAACTATTCTGCTTTCAGGAATAAAAACTGAGTAGTTCAACGTTTGGAGTAAAACAGTGCATTAGCAGTTACACTGGCAGGGACTTTTCCCTGGCGTGTTCGTTGGAGATGGAGTTCACACCAGGAACTGACAATTTCTTTTTTGGATTCTTCAGTATTGATTAGTTTGTAAAGATGGTATTTGTTCACTGAATTGAGTCATGGTCATAGGATGATGTTCAACCTAACAGTCTAATCCTCAAAAAATTAACAAAACTCTTTAACTGGAAACACTTTTTCACCAGATCAACTAAGTAATATTAATGATCGCAGTGGCACACTCCAAATAAAACCAGAACTTTGATGCACCTTGTCAATTTTTGTACTTCTGAATATAAAGACAGCCCATACGTGAAGCTTAAAATCACTGTACATTTTATAATTATGTAAATCAATAAGAATACTTCTTCTCCTATGTAAATAATGGGATTTAAAAGCACAGTAATTTTATAAATGCTATTAAAACCAAATGATTTTAAATTCTGAGATTATTTGAGGTTTTTCTTGCTTATTTGCTGCTTGTGTCCTCCCAACAGGAACTGAAAATCTTCAAAATACTGCTAGTTTCAACATGTCTATTATCCAAAATCTTTTAATTATTTGCACTTACAAAATATTTATATTACACATGCCTTCAGGCACATTGTATGTAAGGACTGTACAGATCAAAGAGCTGAGCTATTTTTGTGTTATTTACTAATGACCAAACCTGCTGTTTGAGCAAAACTTGAATAGACTGAATTAAATCAAGGACAGAACAAAAGGGAACCTTAAACAATAGCTTTATAAATAGAGATGCCCATTTTATATTTTACTAAGCATAAATAAGTTACCTACACAGCACTCATAACAGATTTCCATATTTAATTACCCCTAAGTTAACATGGGATTTTTTAAAGCTGGCCTCAGAATTTAATCACACATCATCTATTAGCATTAAATTGAAGATATATGGCAGACAGAAGGCACACCTGTAAACCAAAGAGTCTCTTCCTATTTTTGGCTCAAAAATTATTCAGTTGTCTTTAGATTCTGAAATCTCTTAAATACTGAATATTTAAGTTTATGCAATGCAAAAGAAAATAATGATTTGACTCAAAAGGATAATTAAAACGAAAGACTTCAAGTATACATGTTTGATTATTCTGCAAATGATTTGCACTATTTCTTGTAAGACATAATCTAGAATTTCAGTAAACAGCATTTTAGAAGCTTAGCTAGGGATCCAGTGTGTTGAAGACCACTCTTTCAGTTGTAAATCAACATCCTTTTCATTTATGTTCTTCATTTACAGTCTGAGGTGTTGACAAAGGCTGCTGAGTGAGTGATTTAGCATCTCTTT
Source organism: Machaerirhynchus nigripectus (assembly GCA_013397975.1). NCBI lineage: Eukaryota > Metazoa > Chordata > Aves > Passeriformes > Dicruridae > Machaerirhynchus > Machaerirhynchus nigripectus. The sequence goes on along the minus strand of VZRQ01005527.1, from coordinate 1,842,947 downwards.
CACAGTATGCTCTAAAAGATACTCAACCATGTTAATGTTCAGCTAATTATTTAAGTGGAAAGTAGCAAGGGGGAATACCACATTGCTAAATAAGCCAAACTGTGGAAAGTCTGGACATTTCCAAATACCTAGTTTGTCCTGATAACACTTCTAATCACACATAAGGAGTAGTCATAAAAAAAAGGCAAATAACAAACCCACAAAAAACCATTAAGCACACAGAGGTAGTAACTACACAGATGAATGGGTTCTCCATTTTAAAATTTCTTGCATTCAAATCATATTAGCCACGGAATTTTTCAGCCCAGTTTCCTGAGCAAATCATCCAATTAACCACAACCAAGCCACAGATGAAGTAGGTTAGCTGACAACGTGGAACAATATTCACCCTGGGCCAGGCTTCCCAAATTTATTTTTCACTCCTGTTAAGGCTGGAGTAGGAACATCTCTCAATATAGGCCCCTCGGACGGTGTTTACATGCTGCTTTGCTGAGACACAGCTTGTGAACAACTGCCACAGACAACACTGCTTGGTCAGTCATGGATAGATAACAATGTTCATACTTATGCCTCCAAAAGCCTTTTGTAAGAAGAGTCAGAGAAAATGAAAATAGCAAGAAAAGATTTTTCTCGTCTTTTTTGCTTTTAAACCACAAAGCATCAAGACGCATAAAAGCACTGTATTTCTTTCCTATGTCTATTTAGTTATTTAGCTGTGATAGAGATTAAATAATTAAAGTCGTGGAAGAACATTCTTTAACCAATTAAGAAACTAAGTGACAGCATAGAAAAATCTTTAAATGAAAGAAGAGCATTTATACAGAACGTAATCCAATTACCATTTTCATGGTATTCAGTGATACCTTCACACCTGCAAATGGCAGTGCTAGCTTTAATACCCCACATGGCTGTGCCTAAATACTGCTTAAGTGCTAAATATTGCTCAAGCCCCCCAAAAAGTGAGTTAAGTGTGGAAAAAGAAGAAACCCACCCATGACCACCTAGTTCTGGAAACAATGAAGTATTTTGGCAAGCATATTTGGAACTGGCAATGTCCCCTGCACACTCTCAAGTACCCAGGACATTACTTCAGAGTAGTTATAGGAAGTACTGCACTAACTCTGAATAAAGCACAGTTAAGTATTAAGTCTAGTATACACCCACTGCCCATCAAAACTGGCACTAGTCTCACCAGATTCAATAGCCTACCAACTAGGGTGCTCTCTAAGTGACAGACCTGGGTTACATTTCCTGTAACCAAGGTAATTCCAACTCACAGGAGTTAGGCTATGCTCCTCTGATATATCTACCTTGTGACTACCATGGAATCATAAAAAAATTAAGGTTGGAAAAGACCTCCAAGATCATCAAGTCCAACCAGAAACCCAGCACTGCCAAATCCACCAGTACACCATGTCCCTAAGTGCCACATCTACACATTTACCACTGGAGCTGCTTTCCTATCCGTGATGGCTTCCTGGCTACAAGGGACGGGCACATGAGGGGTACACTAGTATTCCTGACCCTTATTTTTCACAACATTTATGCATTTTGCATTGTCAATATGTATAAATATAGCCAATATGTATAAATACAGACATGCTCACTGAAAAGGCATCAGAGTGTCTATGTGTATCCTTGTCTCACACATGCTCTTCCATCTGGGCACCCTAACTTCTGGGAAGCTCCCCACTCAACCATGTGAGCTTTCTTGAACAACCTTTTGGCAGTCCAATGAACAAAACGCATAACTCCAGCTCAGTGAGTCACTCTGCAGGGGTGAGACACCTAAAAATCTCTGGATCACACCCGACATGCTTTGTTATGATTACAAAATCCAGATGCTTTTCTAGTGACTGATACCACCCTTCATATTTTTTAACAATGATGTGTAGTAAGGAGTGTGATGATAAAAGTAAACAACAGAGAGTATCAGAGCGACTCTTCTGGGTTTTGATTTAAACATGGACTATAGAAATACTTGTCACTCTTTTTCAGAGTAAGTTTTAGAGTGTTTTTCACACAAAATATTTGAACATATTTCAGTTATTTACAAATATATACAATATATACAAAATAACAGTTATTTACAAAACACAGACTATTTTCTACCCAGTTCTGCATATAATATCTAAAATACATAATATGAGGGTACTTCAAGGGGTTAAGGGGAAGGAAATTAACAAGTTTGTGCTACAAATATAAGCAGGGAAAGGTGGCATTGCTACCTACATTCAAATGAGCTCAACAGGCAACCTGCTTTCACAGCTGTTTGATCTTTTTGTGACAATCCTGTACTTGCCCTTCCGTGATTTTCCCAGCCACAGAACCTCTTCCTCCACACCTTTGCACTCCCTTGCTTATCCATAGGGGACTCCCAGAATGCCAAATGATAACTGACAAGAACAGGAGTTTTCATCTAATTGTCCAACTGGTGGCAGAATGTTAAAGTGGCACTTGCTAGAATCCACCAGCCACGTGTGCAAAAGCAAAGCCAACTGCTGTATTCAGATGCTTATAGGCCAGTTCCCTTCTAAGGTACACTATTAATGAACTGGAAATAATTCTATTCAGGTGGATAAAAGGTAGTCCCAAGCCTGCTCAGTGCTAATGCAGAACTACTTTTTCTCCAGTACTTTTCAGCTGGAAGGAGAAACCATTCTCTAGTTCTGCCAAGTTATGCACATCTATTTCCTGAATCAGACAAATTTAAGATACATAGTCTTACAGAGCTGAGAAAATGATGAGTCACACCATTCTTTCCCACCATCCAGATCTTGGGAAAACCGGGAAGCTGCTTAGACTATGTGCCAACTTCATTTCATACAACCTCAGGCCAATTGCTATTATCCTCTACCCCTTGCAGCTCTTCTCAACAGAAGCAGCTGGCTGCCCCAGCCAATATGCTACTGCTGCACTTGGTAAAGAGCACCCAAACTCCTGCTGAGTTTGGTGTGCGTGTTTCAGTTGGAACCAAGATGAATGTGATAAGCAAGAAGTGTAAATTGATATAGAGTTTGCCTTGCAAATCGATGCAATCCAGGTATTTTGCAATTGCATTTAGTAAACTACAAAAAAGTATTTTAAATGTGTAAATTAACATATTTGTTTTCAATCTCTATACGGATACCATTGCAAAATATTTGGCTATTATAAAAATACAGGCTCTGGTTCTTTAAAAAAGTTATCTGATCCATAATAAATTCTGTCCACTCTTTAATCTCACTTGACAATCAGGGATTCAGGCAGTTTCCATGCATCCTAAATCTGTCCTGGATGACAGCCAGTTTGTTTAGTTCCCAAGTACTGGGAAGTGAAGTTACCAAGGGACAGGTAATTATACACGAACGTTGCCTCTGGAACTCGTGTTAAAAGCGCCTGAATAAATATTTACTGATAATAATCCATCAGGTGGCATTCTAGCTCTGTAAAAGAGCCAGGAGATTTAAAGTACAAAAGTGTTTCACTTGCAAGAAAGGAAAAAAATGAAAAAAAACCTGACATATTTTGAAAGAAATCTTCTTATTAAATCAGAATCAGAGATTATGAGGATCTCCAGAGGTCCTGCACTTAGCAGTCCTTTTAAGACATGTGTACTGGCAAGAGAGATTTTCTTTTCCACTTCTTGAAAATTCCACAGCAACCGTTCAGGATTAATCTGAAAATTTGCATTTTTCTATCTATAGAGTGATAAAGGCCAGTACTTTCTTGTTCTGTTAACGAAGACACTGAGATCCAAATACATGCACAATAAAAATAGAAATAAGCAGAAGACCAGACTTCAGTTGACTCAACAAAGCCTCCCACAAACTCCAAAGAGGAAGTTGTCTTTTTTTTTTTCCCTGCTGGGAACTTACGGAAGAGTTTTCTAGCATAGATCCAAAGGCATTTTAAAGTAATTTAAAGGGGAAGGCAACATAAGATACAAGATTATCTTTGCAGCGAGGACAAGCTCCTCACACTGTATGGAGGTGGATGATCTGGCTTCCTCAGGGAATGAAAAGACATTCTCTTAGATAAAATACTTAATTAAAGATATTTTCTAAAGATCTCTTTCAGAGGTCTTGCTTGTTTGCCAAGCTCATGCAAAAAAAAAGTCCACTATATTGAATATTCTTTTGAGTTATAATGAAAATATATACAGAGCAATCTTCTTTAATCTTGGACTTTCAAGCACCAGTAAAGGAAATGAAAAAAGACTTGTTACAGAAATTCTGTACTGGATCTTTAATTCTTACCATCTGCTACAAATTACATGGTATTTGAGTTGGAAAAACTATTACTCTGGCAAAATAAATTAAAATAAATAAAATCATCTAGAAAAGTGAAAACAACAGCTATTTTGATACTTGGCATACACTAAAACCCATGTACATAATGAAAATTTCCTCCCTTGTATATCATTCTTAGTATGAAGCAAAACATGTTAGGTGGACTTCTACTCTTTCATGCACAGAAGCTTTCCTAGAAGATAAACTGCATGATAAATCTGAAGAGTTTTCAGTTCATGCTTGAGCCTGTGGAAAGCAAACATCAGGAAAAAATATTCTTATACAAAATGAAAAGGAGTTTAGGTGCACTTTTTGTATAAGCAGAGGATGATTTTTGAAATATAAATCACAGAATCATCAACCTGGTTTTAAACCAAAGACATGTTCTCAGAAAGACACTGTTCTGTTTCTGAACTCTGAATTTTTGGTAACATCCCTGATAGGTGCTGTATCTTTATAGGGATATAAATCCAGAACTAATTTCTCTAACCTGCTTGATATGAGACCTCATAATTAATTGCTGAATACAGACTGAAACTAGATGCCAGTACAGTTGAGACTGTGTTTCATCCACCTCCCTTAACTTTATTACATTTTCAGAATTACAAGCTTAGCTGTGATTAAAGAACACTGTTTGAAGCTCTTGGATATGTCAGCACCAGTATAAGCTTTGACAGTGTTGATGGATGACAATTTTGCGCATCAGTATTGTACTACATATTGTAAGACTATTCATTTCCTGACTTTTTATAGCTGCTGTCTACATTAGTGGTCTACAAGAACACTCAGGATAAGGTGAGGAAATAGAGGTTGCATTAATTATATGGTGTGCATCATGATAGAGATCATGGGATCCAGCTCCAGCAGCTTTCCTCAGTCCCTCTCTCATTGTGAAGGTCTTATGACCAACATCAGGCAAATGTGGTCCTCTGCAGTCCATCCAGAAAGGCTTTGGCCTCATCTTCTACTAAAGGCAAATTATATCAGTAACCTGGATTCCAGCATACAGGGATAGGTCTAACCAGTCCTCCTTGACAGGCAGTCAGAAGCTTGGTATTCTTGGAGCATGAGTCTCTTCAGTAACTTCATCTGTCCCACGCCACAGCAGACACCAGTTTTCAAAGTCACTGTGGGCTTCAGGTACCTGGGACAGGTAGGCTCCGGATAACACTTTGTTATATGCCACTCCTTTGATAAGACAGCTTATATTTTTAATAGGACTGGGTAAAACCAAATAGAAAGAGTGGAGTAAAGTGGGAATGGAGGGAATAATCACAGAGTCATTTAGGTTGGAAATTATCTCCAAGATCAAGTCCAACTGTAAACTGAGCATTGCCACCACTAAACCATGTGCATCTCTAAGCATCACATGTATACATCTTTAAAATACCTCCAGGTTTGATGACTGAACAACTTCCCTGGGCAGCCTATGCCAGTGCTTGGCCACCATTTTGGTGAAGAAATTTTTCCTAATGTCCAATCTAAACTTTCCATGGCACAACTTGAGGCCATTTCTTCTTGTTCTATTGCTTGTTACTTGGGAAAAGAGATCAATTCTCACCCGGCTACAAACTCCTTTCAGGTGACTGTAGAGACTGATGAGGTCTCTCCTGAGCTTCCTTTCCTCCAGGCTAAGGAGCTCCCCAGCTCCCTTAGCTGTTTCTGTTAAGACTTGTGCTCCAGACTCTTCCCCAGCTCTGTTGTCCTTCTCTGGACATGCTCCAGCACCTCAGTGTCTTTCTTCTAGTGAGGTGTTCAGAACTGAACAGAGGAGCTGAGGTGAATCTTGGGACATTATCCCAGATCTTCACTGTTCTGATTAAAAGCCTTGTAGTGTCCCATGTAAGTGTACTGACAGTGGTTTATATCAATGCATTCTCATGGCAACGCTGCTCCTTTGCTTGTGTATTCATACTCCTGTCTTTCTGGTGTGCTGTCTTCATCTACGTATGAAGATCAACCCTACTATCTGAGTCTTTGCTATGCATATTTAAAAATTCCATTTGACTTTTATTGCTTCATGACAAAAAAGCAACATAAAACCCCCGCCAAATATCATGGAAAAGACACAAAATTTTCTCTCTTACTTCTTCCCAGATTACAAATTTTATTTATTTGCTTTCTCCAATACCTTAGTTTCACAGACTCTCCTCTCCAGAAAATATAAATAGAGTATTGCCCTAACTCTAAGCATTGTTACAACTGTCACAATGGGTGCGGTATCCAACCAGGTGGTTGCTTCTGAAGCAAAGACAAAGAAACCAACACTAAGCAACCTTTAAATGGGATCCCTCATTATTAGTCAGAGCAGTTTCTCCCATTGATAAGTAACTGCTGACATAAAAAGTATTCCATATTTACTTTTCACAAAAGCTGGCTTCTTTGGATATATTCCAGACAGCAGCACCTGCATCAACTTACAAAGGTTTGAAACAGGAAATAAAAAGTTTTCACTTTGATCGTCCAAAACCCCAGCTGAGAACTTTTCAAATTATGATGTAATGTGTACGTTGGTGAGGAAAGTGATTTTGTATTTTGAAGAGTGCTGTGGTTTAACCCAGATGGCAACTAAGCACCACACAGCTGCTCATTCACTCTTCCTCCCCAGTGGGATCGGGGAGAGAATCCGAACAGTAAAAGTGAGAAAACCCATAGGCTGAGATCAAGACAGTTTAATGGGACATAAAAAGAAGAAAATAATAAGGGCAACAATAGTAACAAAATAATTAGAATATACAAAACTAGCAATGCACAATGCAGTTGCTCGCCACCTACTGACTGGCCAGCTCCCAAGCAGCAGCAGCCCTCAGCCAGCTTTCCCCCCAGTTTATATGGTGAGCATGATGCCATATGGTATGGAATATCCCTCTGGCCAGTTTGGCTGTCTCAGTCCTGGCTATGTCCCCTCCCAGCTTCTTGTGCCCCTCCAGCCTTCTCACTGGCAGGGCAGGAGAAGCTGGAAGTCCTTGACTTGGGGCAAGCTCTACTTAGCAACAACTAAAAACACCAGCATGTCATCAACATTATTCTCATACTAAATCCAAAACACAACACTATACTAGCTATTAGGAAGAAAATTAACTCTATCCTAGCTGAAACCAGGACAAAGAGATTTTAAAAAATAAAACAACAAACCAGTCAGATAGATAGCCAGGCCTGTGGTGAAAGTTTTTGACCCCAGCTACAGCACTGATGAATGAAGGTCATTCTGCTCTACAGCTGCATTAAATCTTGGATCTTCTGGGAACTAAGTAGGAGATATTTTAGCTTTCGTTCTATCATCAGTAGTGACACCTAGAATTTTGAACATCAGTAATAAAAACTGTAAGTCATTCTTTCAGAATTCAAAAAGATAGTTTTATAAGCATTATTCTAAACCTAAATTATTAGCTTGGGGCATGTATCAAGGATGAAAAGTATTTTGAACACATCCTCCTGTAGGATGAGGGAGTGCCATTACACAACTCAGCTGCAGAAATGGGGCAAGGTTATGGTCTTCCATAGTGAAGCCTGAGTCTCTGCTCCTCACTATTTTTCATTTCAGTGCAAAATTTACTATATCCCACATAATGTATGTTAATGTTGTGCCATTCACGATTTAGAAACATGGTTTTACAGACAGAATGCTGTATTTTACAAGCATCTTGTACACTGTGCTAAGTCAATAGAAGACCAAGTATGTGCCATAAGAGAAAGAATGAGGAAAATTCAACAAAACAGTGCCTTGTTTGTTAGAAACAGTTTGAAATTTAAAATAAATACATAACCCTTTCCACACCATGTTCTGTTTCGAACAAAACATATTGTTAGGCAACGAAGTCAGCCTCTGGCCCTGTAAACAGCCCATGCAGACATTTGAACAATTATCTATAGTCAACTTTTACAAAAATTGCAAAAGGTTTTTGTAAGATACTTTGTCAGGGGAAAAGATTGAAGGCAACTACAGGCAAGCTGCTTAAGAGCCAGCATACTAAAAAGCCAAAAACGTGAAAAATGAAACCTGCATCTCCTGGCCTTGGTGCTAAGTTTTCATCTTTCTTCATGAAGAGATACAAAAAAAACCCTGAGGACTTTCACCCTGTTGAACATATTTTTCACAGCAAAAATTCTGTTCTTCTTTGTACACAGCATTTCTTGCTACTGTAGTTACCTGACCATTAGCTAGCATAACATCTGTCAAGGTATTGCCCTGGGAAATGTGTAAGTTTAAAACTTACCATTCAAAGACTTGGAGCCCATGATTCCGTATTTGTCAATAATCAAATGATGTTTCAATGAACCCATCATAAAAACACTGCTAGGCTTCCATTCCCCCTAAAACTATTTAAAATTATACACTTCCAAGGGTTCATTAATCTTGATTTTGTACTTCTTATCAGTGTACCTGAGAAGCTGTACATACTAGTAGTGTTCCAAGAAACGTTTGTGAAGTTTATCTCAGCTGTTTCCAAATGACACAGAGTAAACAAAATCAGATTTAAAACACTTTCTGACTGGGAAAAAAGCCCCACAAAACCCCACAACTTCTTCCAGATCCTGATTTCAATTCAGTTCTCTCATAACTCTCAGACAACATTTTATTTCCTACATAATTTGAATTGCGTGTCTTCCTATACATACTCAAAACCAAAGTGAACCATTTAGCTTCAAGGTAATGATGTGTAAAAGGTTACATTACATTTACACTGCTATTAGAATATAAGTACATTAAGAATGGATCTATATTTTTTGTGAAAAGAATATTTTCACAAAAGTGATCGATCAATGGATGAGATTATTCTCAAATGCCTTGAAGCTTGTGCGACTGCAGACAAATCTGGTAAGAGACACATCAAATTAGAAACTAATCTTCAAAACATTTAAGTATGCCTGCAAGACAACGTAAGCACTGAGCAGCCAATAAGCCATTTACCTCAGAAAGCTGGAATTACAAACACATTATGGCTTGTCTTATAGTAATTACATTAGTATATTAGTAAGAAAAAATCAACTATACTTTTTTCAGGTTTTTGATCTAAACTGAAAGTATTTTCATATGTCAAAAATACTTTAGCTGTTGTTATTACTCTAACTGCAAATTTTTACCATAGAAAATGAACATCAATTCCTTTTTCAAGATGTACTAAAATGCATCATGCCATTGTAATTTTTAAAATTCTTTCTGAAATTATTTTACTGAGACATGTGCTTTGGTTTTTTTTAAGAAAACAAATTGCCAGAAGGGCCATTTTAGGAATTTCAACACGTGTAAGGTTTTTCTAGGAAAATGCAAGTTTTAGATGGCAAAAATGGGATGGGACTGATCAAAATGCTTCCTTTAATGCAAAAAATCCAGCAACTCTATTACTGCATCAGAAACTCAAGCATATTTTTAATTCCTATACACCCCTAAAAGGGGACACACACTTTTAAGTGCTTTTTCCTGCTAATACTGAAGTGCTGTACAAGAGTATCTTTCAGGGATGGTGCATGGAAACTCCACTGGTTTTCAATGGCTAGAGCTATGCAACAACTTTGAATAAAATTTTGAGTTCTCACAATTGATAATCACATGCTGAAAGAACGATCTTTCAGTATACACATCTCAGCTGTCATTACTTTCACATGTAATTGAACTTCAGCTACAATATATCTTAAAGTGTTTTCCTTTCCTCTAAGCTAAAGGCTGAATTGTTACAGATGGTAATTTTGGCAGATGGTTGTATATGAAACCGAGTTTATAATTAGGCCAAATCTGACTTGTACAATTAAGGCAATGAAGATTTGGAAAATAAGAAGTGTCAGATCAGTACATGATTGGTCTGGTGCACTGCAAAAACTGAAGAAACCTGATCATTCACATTTACAGAATATATTGCCTATATGAAAATTTCTTCTGAATTGCATGAATTAGAAGATAAGAAACCTTTCATGCATATAGTGTAAACCAGAGTAACCATGGTATTTTACCTACTTAAGTGTACAATCCCTTTTTCTTCATTTGAGGCTAATGAGATGGTCTGAAGCCATCTAACAGCTCCCTGCTGCTGAGAGAGAGCCCTCAGCATGTCCTTCTCCACAGCTTCCCACCCTGTGACATTCACCCGACCCCTAAGCAAGCCAGTAAATTCAAAGACAGTGACTAGCCAATTCAGCTCCAAGACAAAAAGTAATCCCTGAGGAATGAACGGAGGAGGAGATGAGATGTGCAAGGATGAGAAGACTAGGACTCTAACCCTTTCTAGATGTGACCTCTTGGGCTCACTCTAACATATATCAAGCTGCATTTCAAGCCATATTATATCTAGTGTCAAAAACCTTTCCAGACTGGTAATTTAGTGTTAAGGTAGCATTGCCTGTTTTAGCCTCTTGTGTTAAATATCTATTTGTTCTTGTAGCAAGAAAGGATCAGTAATGTCCAGCAACCATTCTCTCTGCTACTTCCTGCGTATCATCTAGTAGTTTCTTGCAATAAATTTTCAGTCCCTCTTCATATGCAAATTGTTCCCTTATAATGCTTTTGCCTATTTTAGGATCCCTATTTCTGCTATGCTCTTTTTTTAAATGGGAAAAACAAAACTGTTTTCAGGATGGCTGATGATCACTATCATAAATGCACTCCCCATTCAAATTTCTCTTTCTGCTCCTACTGCATCCCGATATGCTGGCTGATTTGTTCTACTATGAGCACAATATAGCACATTCATTTTCCTGACCAAGCATTGCTACAAGAACGTAAATAAGAGCTTGTGAGTAGCTTTGAGAAGTAATTGAAACTGCCTTGATTAATGCAGTTACAATTAGTTCAAAACATTTCTTCCAAAATGCATCGCCCTTGCTCTTCAACACAACGAACTCCACTTGCCATCATGCCATCTGTTCTCCCATCTCCTCTAAACCTTTACAAAGTTCCTCAGAATCTCTTTTAGTTTCAATTAACCTGAGTAATTTATGTAGCTTGCACATGTTGTCATCAATCTGTGAACCCTATTACCAGATTGAACTGTATGAGGTTACTGAGAATTAAGAGAACATTACCTTTTAGGTTTTTTCCACGTTATAAATTAATGACTTGTTCCTACACTTTGATTTCTGTCCTAAATATTTTTTTCCCTCAAACTGTTATGATAAGGGAGATACACTATGGGGCTACTTAGGTTTTTTCTTAAATCTTTATTTTTTAAGAATCTAAATAAGTAATGTCCATTCTTTCTCCTTATTTATCCATTTTGAACACAAATTTTTTTAGTGCATTGAATGCATTTCTTTTACAGGAACTGGGCTTTTCTATTCCTTTCATTGAACTCTATCAATACAGAGTTCCCATCTGCCTTCTACCAAGCGAATTAAATACAGCAAGATCTGCTAGCAATGCAATGATAGAGGCAAGCTGGTAAGAAGAATTCTTTTCAACTCTGGACATATTCATTAATTCTAAAGACAAGAATTAGGAGTTAATGTGTTAAGAGTTACTATATATTTAAGAAAATGAAAAAACCACCATGTTCACCTATTTCTATGAAGTTATAATCACCTTGTCTTTACTGTAAAATTAACCCAACTTACAATTTATATCCTGCCCCGAACTTTACAGCTGTTCACACAAACAGTATTTTTAATATCCTGGTGGTTTGTGGGTGGCTTTAGAGGGTTTTTTTGGTGGGTTTTGTTTGGTTGGTTTTGATTGTGATTTGTATAGACTAACAACTACAAACTCCCTCCAAGTGTTTCTGGTGTTTTAGTGTTTCCCCACAATTCTCCTATGTGTCCAGGAAGAACAAACACATTACTATGATATCTACCAACATGCAAGTGCTCTCATCTTACAGCAAAGAGACATAGGATATATCCCAGATAACTTCATCATCACAGAATTGTGACCACAGAATTAATATGAGTGTCATTCACACGCTTTCTCAGTGTTTGTGTTTGAGTTATGGTAACTAGAGAGAGCTGTAAATATCTAGTCTTAAACCTGAAGCTCCACTTGTGGCTTTCCTTAAAAAAACACAGAAATTGTGGGGTAAACATTCCGACAAGGAGTTAAGTCACTCAGTTTACAGTTTGGTATGACTATGGAAATGCACATATAAATGGACAAAAAAATGCACATATAATGGACAAAAAAACCACTGAGGAAAAAAAGCTCCCTAAGTCTGTACAACTTTGAAGAAATATAAATGCCTATTAGATACAGATGCCTCTAAAATGTAACTCTATAACACCAGCAACACAGTATTATGAATTTAGTTAAATAACTGATACAAAATATTAAGTATCCTCACAGCATCTGCAACAATACAACAGAACACAACACTTGGAAAAAACAGCTATTTTACCCTACTTTTACTGATAATTTTCACCGGGCTTTGTGATACAGACCTTTACATTTGGTCAAAAGTATTCATGTGAATTAGAAAGAATGGCAGCTGTCAGTAGTGAAACTATTCTGGTACATGTTCAACAGCATCCTTGTTACAGATGTGCTGAGAGACAAACTCATACAAATATTGACACAATGTAATATGATTTACTAGATTATTTTTACACCTAGTTCTCAAATGTTTCCTAGGATCGTTCTTATTAAAGAAGACACATTAATTTGCCTGGCCTATTATGAAATTTCTTTGGCTTCTGTAATTAATCTCACAGAAAATATGACCCATTGTTGAGACGATTAGTGTAAATCTCCACAGAGCATCTACTTTTCTACACTCTAAAATTCCAGTAAGACTAGTTATGCATTTTCATAATTGATGCAATTTTTTAGCAAGTTTACTTGAGTGACACTTGCCAATTTTTACAGGAAAAAAAATCTTCCCAGTTTTATAGGAATTGTGCCATTTACTTTGAAATAAGTAATGGAGAATGTATGTTAAGAAGATGACTCCATCATAGTGAATAAAGCCAAAAAAGAACATAATTGTTTGACAAATAGCACTTTGAACAGGTACTTATTCAACAGTAACTGAAATAATGTTCTTGGATGCAACGGACTCGTTTCAATAGAAATAAACCAGATTTTAGTAGGCTAAAAGCAGATTAACTTCACATATGTCTCAGGCCATTTGTAAATGTCAACAACATTCTGTTAGAGTGGGAAATGACCACGAGTACTGTAGAGAACCTGACCATTACTGGCAAATGTTTATCTGATCCCTAAAACCTGCATGTGAGAAGAGATTTTTTTTTTTTAATGCACTGAGAAGAAAGAGAAGATAGAAATTCACTTCAGTTATTTAAAGAACTTATAAGGCCAGAACTTCTTAAAGGTAAAATGAAAGCATCAAATCAGGTATTTCTGACTTGGTTAGGTAACAAAGCTGAGAGGTACGGGGGAAAGCAATAGCAATTACTTCTAAAAGAATTTCCTTTGGTCTCAATAAGCACCTGACCATTAATATATAAAAAAAAGTTTTTTAAAAAAGCAAGAATTTTCATAATATATTAAGAAAATTACTGTCTTTACAGAGAAAAAAAAGGTATTGTCACTTCTAGAAATGGCAGACCAGTATTTCAGAGGGCTCTTCCTAACTTTAATAATAACTTGCAAGTGTCATAACACAAAAAAACCCAATATATTCCAGGGAACAAATGGATTCATTCTAATCCTGTCCAAAGAGACACTTTGTTTCTACAGATGATACAGAATACAGCAACAACAGGTTATTTAGAGGACTAATATTTGAAGCAGGCCCCAAAATGTAATGGGAAGTAGAAATGCCATAAAAAATGTAGAGAACATTCACTGGAGATGAAGCTTAAGCTGTAAGGGAGCAAACAAGATGCTGACAGACACACCTTGAGGACTGTGGATACCAGAAGTGCTGAAGTTCTATTGTCAGAGGTGAGAACACTGACTTAAACACAGCAGAAGCCAGGAAAGGTGCACAAAGAAATGAAGGCAGTTTTCCGTCTTAAGGGGAAGAGGAGAGAAACTTGCAGGATAACCAGTCATTTTCAGATGTGGCCTTGAGATAAGATGATAGGAAAAAAAAAATCCATAAGAAAATGGATGGAGTATTATGAACACCATCTGCCTTGAGATTGGAGTCAATTTTTAAAAATAGCAAGATTTTAACTGATTTTAGTAGCCTGAAACACTGCCTAGCATTTATGAATGCCTAACACTATTAATGGAACAAACACTAAAGAAATATATCTAAACCGTTTGGAACAGATGACAATTATGGCCAGAATTTTTAGAGAGTGCATGGCAAATCTAGGGCACATTCTTTGCCAGAGATTACAATACAGAAGATCAAAGCACCTTCAGTGACAGTATTTAAAGTTACAGTTTATAAGAGGTTTGCATTTCCTCGAAAATAAAGCAATGGCCATCAAAATCATTTAAACTGGTATCAAATACAGTATTGGTAGTTTTTGCTGTTAGAATACAAATGCAATCCACACATTGCTGAACCACAGCAACTTGAAAAAGACACCAGTTATGAATACTGGAGATATATTTTCCCCTCCTTTTTAAAATATCCACCAAAAAGCTCTGTGTATTCAGGAACATGTTTTTTAATCCAAACGAAAGAGGGTGCCAAGCAGTGTTATACAAGCTTCCTAAATTCATTTGGCTGACTAATGTTCCTATTCCTGCATGCTTCAAAGTAGTAAAAGAAAAACAAATCTCAGGAAGAACTGACAATCAGATCTGTATCAGTTTAAAGACATAATGCATAATGTTGTCTGCTTGCTATTTAATGCAAAAGACAAATTTTGCTGAGTTCACTTAATAATGAGAAAATGGAGGGTGGAAATTAGAGGGTTGGAACTTAGGACATTTTTACAATAGACTATTAGCATGTTTAAATTTCAACCTCCCTAAATTTCTAAGCACTTCTTTTTATTTAATGAATTATTTTGCATATATACAGCATATTATTAATTTAAATGTATCATGCCTGACTCCTTAGTGTCTTACTTCAGTTAGACCACAAAAGCCAGCACCTTGATATCATACTCCCATTTTATACAATTATGAAATCTCCATAAAGAGACAGGAATTTTTTTGGACCGACATGAAATGGAGAAAGAAACTTTCCTACACACTTTAAACCCTCCACATTTACTGTCACTTTACAACATTAAACATTCTATTATATATTATTTTATATCAGTATTATGGATTAATATCTATTTAAATATATTAACTCTTTCAAATGAACTTCTTATATCAGTATATTACACCACATTTTCAGTATGTGCTGTATACACATCATCAAGTTCATTCTTTTGTCCCAGAATAACTCTTACAAAAAGAGTTGTTGTATGCTTTGCACAGAGTTCATTTTCTGTTTTAAACAGAGATAGATTGCCAGGACATGCACAACTTAGTTTTACAGTCTGACTTACACTGCCAGAATAACTTTTTTCCAAAAGTAATTAAAGGTCATGTGTTACTAAACAGACCAAAGAATGCATCCAGCAATGATGTATCATGCTGCAAACATAAAAGGAAGACATACCTTGGTCTGCTGCTACCAAGCAAGCACAAGCTAATGAGGAAAGTTACAAAACAGTGTAATTCATTTAGAAGGAAAGACACTGGAAGGTCATCAGTACAAGTCAGCCTGACTACATCAAGCAGAGAGATTCCAGCCATAGCAAATGCAGAATCTAGATCCACAGTAAATGTCCACCACATACACTTAATATATCTCTAAAGCTGTATTTAGGGTGCTTCTTAAAACTTTTCAAAGTATATCTAAAGAAGAGACGACAGAGCTAATTGGACTAAATTTATCCTTGGCCTTAACTGCCAGTGAACTGATGCCCCTGCAGCTGATGGTAACAGAATACATGAAAGGCAGAAGGCCTGCTAAATAAGACACTGGATAAGGGTTTATTGTCACTAAGACAGTTAAGGTGATTGAAGCCAGGTTCAGCCACATGGGATTGGCCAAGCTACAAGAACAGATACGACAGTCAGACTGATATTTTCAGACTCTGACTTGAAAATGCTTAAATCTTTCTAAATGGAGGTTCAGAGGGTGGCATGATTCACAACCTGTGAATTTTGACTTGTGGTCTGAAATACAGTCTCCCCCACATTCTTAGCTCATGTGTAAGCCACCCTCAAGATTGAACAAATAAACCTTCAACAGAACAGCTTCAACAAGATAAACTAGATAGTCAGAACCTCCACAGAGACTTAAGATGCTACCCAGGAAAAAAGGTGAACGTGTGTCTCTCTCACTTCAGTGAGTATGCTCATGAAAGTTTTTCTAGATTAGCTTTTCAGTCTGGATTGAATCAAGGTTGTTCGCAAACCCAGAGATAATCTCTGTAGACCATACATGCATCCTTTTGTGACAGCCCAGACTCTGCAGAGCATCAGTCTAAGCTGAAGTGTGTAGCCCACTGCCTGGCCCAACTCCAAGGCTGCCAGAACACAACATCCCTCTCAGACTTCCCAGCTGTGCTGCCCAAAACCAGTGAGATGCCAGTGAAGGTAGAAGAGGACTGAGATACCCAGATGGACTCCTAGAAATGCTTCACTGGAACGTGAACAAATACATGTGAATGACTGTTACGCAGGTGCCAACCACAGGTGGGAGAAAGGGTGGCTCCTGTGGCTTAGGCTAAATATGATCTTGAGGGTCCTGAACTTGATCTTCTCCATTAAGTAGGTTTTTCAGCAAAAGTGAAGAAAAATATATAGTGCAGTTCCTGAATGCTTACAAGTGTTCCTGAGCAGTAGTGAAAGTTTAGGGCTGGGAGGTAAGTGAAAGGTGACCTTTCAGAAGACCTGCTTGAGAGATCCTTCCAGAAGCACTGACCACTGTGAATCAGTGGTCAGCTATTGGCCCTGCAACAGAGGAGCTGCACTTGGTCCCCCAAGCCTGCACCACCCAATGGTCTCACTGTTACTGTTGCTGGAAGTGGTGATGAAATAGTTGGAAGCTAAGGATTTACCTTGCCACTTTCCAAAACTGTGCTCCAAAGTATGGCTGCAAAGCAGTGAGAACAACAAGGGACTTCTTCAGGCAATACCTGCAGTGATAGACCTGATGCTATTTTCACCTTGCACCCAAAATTAGGTCTGCTGCACACAGCAACAATAATGGCAAAATACATATAGAACAGAAAATTCCTAATGAGATTTAAAATCATTACTGCATCCATCTACCTTGTATAATTTAAACATGGTTTCAACAGAAACAGCAACCAATCATTCACCCAGTGATTATTAGATAACTGTAGGAAATTAGATGACAATTTATTTCCTATACTAATATGATCCAAAGTGTTCATTAATCTGAACTCCTAAACTGGCTTTTTTTCAGACATACAGTAGAATTAATGTCTTCATTAGCATACTACCAATAACTTCTCATATTATATATGCTACCAGCTTTCATAAAATAAAATACTAAACACTGTTTTTGTTTTTTTCATATTTTCATTCACATACTAATAGATGTCTGATACTTTTTACATTTGTCAATAAGTAAAATCATTTAGCAAAGAAATCTGTGTTTCATGGGCTCCCTTGCAGCCAGTTATTTCAGCATCGGTAATATTTATGAAAAGTCAGTTTTGCAGGTTTACATATGACTGGGTAGGCAATGCAAACACGGGCCAAACAACAAAATTAAAGAGAAGCGCTACCCCTTGCCACTCACCTTACATTTGTCCATCTCCTTTTCCCACAAACACATGGAGAAAAACACAACCAACAAAAACCAAACGGTTTTACAGTGTGTTTAAAAGGCTGACTAATCTCAGGTTTGGCACACCAAAGACCAGGGTGAGAACAAGCACTTTCGTTTTCATGTCAGCTCCCACAACACTCAAATGGAATTGCGTAGGGAGATTTTTCCTTCCTTGCTTCTAATAAATGGGTGTTGTGTTTACATACTGCATACTGAGCATTGCCCATCCGAAGCCAAGGGCTGCATCTTGCCAACTCTTAACTTTCATACAATATGGCGATTACATGAGCCAGCATACCATTAAATCACATAATAAAACTTGGAGAATGACTCTGTCAGCTTGCAGAACCGTACCTGAAGGACTGACATGCACTGCATAAAGGGGAAAACTAGATTTCAGTGCAGTGGCAGAACTGGGTCAGGAGAAGACTGGGTTACTGGCCTCACTTTAAACTACAAAGCCAAGTGCCAAATAGTTCACATAGATAAAAACTTGCAGGTGCATAATAAAAGCAGGTGAAGAAAAAAATAAATTAAAATATCACTAAACATGCCTTTCAAAATGCTCCCCCACCCTTGAATCTTTCAGATCATCTGCTGTTTATTCTCCATACGACTCCTTATTCCAGGATGTTCTTTCCAGCTGCAGTACTTGCAAACTGGCTTCCCTTGAGCAGAGTCAGAACCAGGGGAACAGAGGAGACCTTAGTCCATTGCTTAATGTGAATAGCACAGCACCTTTTTGGCTCCAGCAAATTCTCTTTTTCTATTTAATGAGCAGCAGATCTATACCTGCCATGAGCTCCAAATGTCTTCCAATGCCTAATGTTTGGTTTTTTTGCAGAATGAGCAAGAAAGACTGATGACCAGAAGTCACTATTTCCCCCAAAAGGAAGCTCACACCAAGGTGTCAGGTATCTGATTTGCATTTCTGACTTAGCCGGCTGATATGAGACTGGAACTGCCAATTTGAGTACTAATTCTTTTTCCAGGTACTGGTCCACAATAATTTTTACATAGGCTTCCACTTTAGAGACACAAACATACAGACAGGACAACCTGAGACAGTAATTTAACTGCCAACAATAATACACATGTTCAGACGCAGAAAACTGCACTGAGATCTAAGACACTTTTAATACTGAGGTTTCTAAGAGGATGTGCATCTAACTCACTGCAGGAGATCAAGTGTCTGAACCATGTATCTGTGATACCTTAACTTATCAGCCTTCAGAGCTACCCCACAGGTGACCCCTCTTTGCAACATATTTCTTAGTAACTTAGTCCTATTTAGTTTGTCTTCAAATTACACAAAGAACAAGCAAGTCAGAAAACTGCTACATGTTTTTGCAAGATCATATCACACTAGCATCACTCACCCTGTTTTATTCAAATTGCAAAAGGCTGTCCAGGCATCAGAGACATTTTATTTGTTGTAATATTAGCATGCAAAAGGACATAAACTCACTTCTGATAATAGTTTTAATTACTAAGCATATAAGCCTACAAATCCTCTCATCCAAGTAATCCTTCAATAAGATTAATTCATGGAAATAGCCCCATTGAAAAAGGATTTATATGACTGAACCCTAAATGCTTAATCACATTTTAAAAGAAATTATGACTTAAAAAAAAAAATCCAGGTGTTGGTATGTTTAAAGCAGGGGGGTTACATATCCATCAAACCACAGTTTCATAAACATCACTTCTAGGACTGACACTGCTGGGGAATGCGCTTCCACAGTTCCTGTGGTTTCTCAGGTTAAGACTGATTTAAATAAACGGACCAACTTGCTCACGTTGAGTCTAGTGCTCAGCACGACTCTTTTCTTTCAGCACTTTCGTTGTACTGATGTATGACTCAGCTACTCCTTCAGCTGCACTAGTTATATATTATCACTGTGCAACATTACCTCAAAGATCAAAATCTCTGATTTATTTTAAGCAATATCCAGGCACTACCAAATGTTTGCAAGGCTCAGGGAGTTTGTGGTTCTTGCTTTCTCTACTATTTCTATTGCAGAATATTTTATTATAAGAAATATGAACTTCTTTCCTGGTTTTCCAATCTTGTTCTTTTCACTACGACAGTTACCAGTCTAGACAATGACAGAAGTAGCCACAGGAGAGCATACAGATTAAGATTTTAAGTCCTCCTCCTTGTACCCATTTCACTTGATCTCTCTCTTTGCACAGGATCTTCATGGTTTTAATGGCAAATCTTCTTGAAGTAATTCCTTCTCTGATCCCCTTGGAATGATTAATGGTTTGGTATCGCATTTGTTTGCTACTCCTTAAAATATAGGAAACAACCCTTTGGAGAACTAGGAGTCTGTCACTGCCTCCAAAAAGCAGGAAGCATAACTGCTTGAAGGCTGACAGATGCTTCACTACCATGACAAGAAGCTGTTCCACAGGCTACAGCTTGTGAGCCCCTGAGTCAAGCCATATGGTCCTGAATGCCAAGACTGCCTGTCTTTCCCAGTTTATTGGGAGAGAGGGATTGTTCCTGCTTCACTCTGATTTTGCAGAAGTACTCTGTTGATTTTTATAAGTTTACAGTTCAAGTATAATAAAATGTTCAACTGCTTCCACTCATAAATCCTCATTCGTTTGCTGAACATTTTTCCTTCACAAAAGAAATGGCCCTTCTTATATGCTTCCATGGGTTAGGATAACATCTTGTGACTTTTTTTCTACCAATTCCAATATTAAATGAATGCATACAACCAAGCACACATAAAGATGACTCTCAGACTTTAAGAGACCATTCACAATTAATCATCTATTCAGCACATTTAAATAATTGTGTATACAGGGTCTGAAACAACACATTTGAGGTACAAGGCATCTATAGTAATCTAATGGGAATAACAGCAATGGATAAACATTGCTAGAATTCAGAGCTGATAATTTAAGATAAAAACCCTGGTGTTACTTCAGTATCACAAAAATTAAGTCTCCAAGTTTTAAGTTCTTAAACATGGGTATATTCTCCAGTGCTTTGGCCAGGTAAAATTTAAATATTTCAGAAAGTATTTCTAATTCCTGTCATCTCTTGAAAAATTATTTAACTACCCACAATACTTCAGTAAGGTCTTTTTAAAAGTTTCTTAAAATATGTTTTATGTCTTTTCCAGTGACTGTACGCTGAAGTGTCTTCAGGCTACTGGTGTGTAGGTGACCCAGCAATTGCCAAGAAACAGACGAAGGCAAAAAGTATCTTGCTTCTAACCCAGAAATGAAGGGGGAGGCAAAAGCCCCCAGCGCAGAGGCAGCGGTGTGCGTGTCCATGCACTGCTCTCTCCCGGAGCAGTCGTGGCTCTCGCTGGGGTCTGCCAGGATAGAGGGTATCGGCACCTTGCGAAGTCCAGCCTTAAACTTTCTCCCTTTAGAGTTTCCTCGGGCTGCTTCTTGTTACAATTTTCTACTCATGTCTGTCCCTTTGCTTCCTTCTAAACAACGCACAGCATAGCGACTGCAATCTCTACAGAACCTGCAGAAATAATGGCAGGGGCCCCCGCAGCGGCACTGAGCGGCACTTCCCGGCGGGATGCAGGAGAACGAAGGGCGGAATGCCGGGGTTCCCACAGCACCCGCCCGGCGCCGCACGCTGGAGCGGCGTGCGGGAAGACACCGGGAACCGCAGCCACGGCACTGCTTTCCCCGATTATTTTATGTTCGCACACTCGTCAGAGTAACACAGACAACTGATTTATTATGGCAATTTTTCCCAGTGCCTTCCGAGATCTCCCAAGGCTCGGCCGCCGGTCCGGCCGCTTGCTGCAACTTTTCCACGGGCTGCGGAACGCCGAGGGCAAGACCGGGCGGTAATTTTTCTGTCCCACTCACCTCGCTCCCCGGCGGCAGCGGCTCCCATCCCATCGCGTA
>VZRQ01005527.1:1768353-1820731 GCA_013397975.1 Machaerirhynchus nigripectus | reverse complement strand
TCGAGGTCAGCCAGGCTGCGGGCGCCGAGCCAAGCCCTTGGGTTGGGTCCCCCCACCCACGCTGGTGAAAAGGGGGTGCCCCCCCGGCTGAACCCGCCGCCGGGCGCCGCCTCGGCCCGCGGCGGGGAGGGCAGCGGGCTCGGAGGCTGGCGGGGCTCCCAGCCGGTGCCCGGTGTTCCCAGCGCAGCAGCCGCTGCAGCGGCGCGCACAGCCGAGGTGCAGCTCCGGGTTTGCCTTTGCCATTCCAGCGCTGCTTTCCCATACTCGGTGAAGGCAAGTTAAGTACTGGGATAAGCATTTCAGCTGGAGCTTAGAAACTCCTTTTACCTGCTCCGGACACAGAAAAATTGTTGAGCAGTGCCTCCTAACGCTTCTGCAAAGGTGATCCTGCAGGTCTTTTCACATGCTATTACAATTTGCATCCCGTGTAAATAATGCATTAGTGTTGGGTGTGGAAAAGCGACTTCTGGCCAATTCATCACAGCAGTAGCCACAGAATTTGAGTCCTCTTTAGAGAAGGTAGCTCCCAAGGTTAATATTGATTAAATTTTGAGTGTGAATTGGATGGAATGTAGAGCAGTTTATGGAATTAGTATTTTCTGAAAACCAGTATTTCCTGATACTAGGTGAAAATTTAAAGAACATTAAAATGAAGAAAGAATAGTCTGCCCCTGTCAATGGTAATTTCCTAAAAGAGATTAGGTATGCTCAGAGTGTATAGTAAGAGATTGCATTAGAAAAGTCTGTCTAGTTTTCACCTAGAATTAATGATAAGTTTTTTTAAGGACTATGTTTCTGCCAAAGTAAAGGTGAGCTGTTCAGGTACAGAAAGGTTTTGAACTCATCCCCAACTCTGCTGTATTTTTGGAGTTCAGTGTAGCGCATATAAACATCTAATATCATTTTGCTTCTGCATCAAATCCAGAAAAATGGGTCAATACTTTTCTTTTACTACATGACAGTATTGATGGATTTATTCCCTTTTTTGTTTTTTTGGTTGTTTTTTTTTTTTTTGCATTTCATAATTATTACTGTGCTGAATTATCTTGGAGTTCTTATGTTTCCCTCTGAGCTTGTCAGACTTTTATATGCATATAGTAATAGTCTCTTCCTCTAAAGCAATAGACAAGCAGTGAAAGGAAGGAAGCCTGTAACAACAAAAGAAATCAAGGACCTCTTTCACTGAAAGGATGGTTTGTGTATCATCTAGTAGTGATCAACCAAAGCTGCTTCCACTGTCTACACATTTAGCAAATAGGGCCAGAAAATTAAAATGTTATGGCATATTTCCTCTGTAGAACAGATGACCAGTTTAGTCTCCTGGGGAGAAGCCCTGGAAAGTGTGAAAGAGCAGTCTGTCGCAGCACTTACTTATCTTATGGAAAGCACTTCTGGTCTTTTTTCCATGTTGAGCTCTATCACAGTTCACCGTTAGTCATGACAGGAAAACTTTAGTGGATTCTGTGTATTCAGTTACCTTACTGATAGTTATGCAGAGAGAATAACACTCTTGGGCATAATTAAGTTTCTTTACCACCCTGGCATCATGCACCTTTTCTCTCCATCCCTGATCCGACTTCTTGAATCTGCCCTTGTGTTTAACCAAGCCCAGCTATAGTGGAGTAGTGCCCTTTTCATCTCTTCCTTTTGTGTTGGCAATTTGCAAGTGTATTACTGCTGACATTGTCCTCAATTTGGTTTGGGAAGTCTTTTATATGAAATTCAGAGTTTAATAGTTTAAACTCAGTAATATCTTATGTCTGTATCCCATAAGAAAGCATGTTTTAATTAGTCTTGCCCATTTCCAACACAGTAGCAACTTTTGATTTCCCAGGTGAGAACTGATTAGTCATGGACCGTTAGTGCATTGACTCGTAGCTTACCAAAGCACAACTGCAAACCACATTCAGTCTTTCATGGCCTACCTTATTTGCATTTCTAAATGCTTGAGGGTGAACACAGGCTTCTGTCACAGTTTTGTGAAAACCTGGTCCTTCACAGGGAAGATATGGAAAACAGTGTTAGTCATCCCAGCTCTTCACAGGCTTTAGTACTATCCATTCAGCAGGATTGTCCTCACCAGGAATACTGCTCAGCCTGTGAGGAAATACCAGCAACTGATAATTAAGCCTTTCCAGTCTAACATGAATGGAGAAGCCTCACCATCTTTACCAGCTGAGAAATGGGTTTTAAATGGCTCTTAAATGGCTGTTTATTCTGTAAATTTATGGAATATCTGCTGTGCTTTCCATAGCTTCAGCTGTGTGAAGAATGTCTGCACTCAGTCTGTTGTTGATAGCTTGGCTGCTCGCTGGAACACCTGGAATTTGGGAATATGCAGGATCACATCCAGCCTCAGCCACTGAGATTGCTGGATTAAAAAGTGTTCTGTGCCAGCTTGGAAAATTGAAAAATTTCTCCTATGAAACCATTTAAGCTGTGAAGGCAAACACCAGTGTGTGCATATTATAGCACACTAATCCTGTCTAATCGGTTACAGACTGAGCATGTGGGAGCTCTGCTGGCACAGAGACCTGGCCTGTAGCATCAGCTCAGTTAAATCCCCTCTCCAGTCATTTTTAAAGACATAGACTACTAAGTACACACATTCCTAACCTACTTCAAGCACATGGAATTGAAAGAAATTGAGTTAAAATTGAGGTATGTAGAGCCAAGAAACTCAAAAGATGACCTCAAACGCCTTTAGGTTTTATTTACAGAAGTACATGATTGTAGAGGAATTACTTCTCTACAGAAAAGACAAACCTTGAAAGCTTTCAAGATCTGCAGAAAATTGTATTAATTGACATTGAGGAAGTACATTGAGATAACTACCTCCTTAAGATGTCTTTATCTTTGATACCACAAAATGTTCTAGGGGCTATTCTGTGATTGTGAACTTGTGCATTCTAATCTCAGAGCACAACCACAACCAATATTTAATATTCAATCAAAGTACATATTTTGAATTTCCAATTGAGCCTTATGCGCAACAGTTACCAAAGGGACTGTTAGTTTCTTCCAAGCATCATACATCTTTTGTGCTGTATACAAGTGGCAGGGAGAATTTCTGCAGTTATTCAATATCACTGGTCAGTGAGTAAATGAATGACTCAATCAAGACTTAGTCCACGGGGACACGCACACCACTGCGGAGCTACTTTTTATTTCATTGAGCACCATAAGAGCACAGGATTCAGGTGTATTTTTTTCATTCACATGACCTGTCTCTAAAGATTAATTTGTGAAAAGCAGTTTCCATGGAACTGATTCTTCATCATATGTTAGTAGTGACTGGGATTTTAAGAAAAAAGAAGTTATTATATGGTAAAACCACAGTTCATTTGGCAGACTAATTGGCAGACCACCTGAAAGGACTTAAAAAGCACAGTTGCCTGTCTCAAACACTGTTAAAGCCACAGAAGGACTTTGCCATGAGATAAGCACAGAATGAAGCAACAGGATGGCACTAACTTCAGGCCTGGCAGAGGAGAGATCCTGGTTAACACATCCGGACTGTGTTAACCATCCCACTGTGGCAAACTGTGTAAAGAGGCAACTGCTCATATGCATATCACCTGTCAAACAAAGATCACCCCAAGGGATATGGGATATGGGATAAGGGATAAGGGATATGGGACAGATGGCATCTGTGACCACCACCACCACTAAAGCCCCCTGAATATACCTCCCTGGATGCCTGGAATTTAGACTGTAAATTAAGCCACCACAGGGAACTTGAGATAAGAAAAAGATGGTACTATTGTCCGGGTGTTATCTCAGACCTAGGAGGTTAACAAGCTGGGGAGAAGAATCTATCACTGATAATGGACATAAAGAATGTGGAATTTACAGACCCCAAGGAAAGCCAACTCAGCAGCTGTGCTAAAATCAGCTCTGACTGGGTAAAAGTTAACTTTGGTGGGGGGAGATAGCGATGACTGACTTACAACCTATCGACCCAAGAAACCCACTGACTCAGATGAAAAGACTGAGCATGGGACTAATTAGCTTTAGAAGTGAGGGAATAATTTAACCAGTAGAATAAGAGAACTGTGTAGCCAATGAGTATTAAGTCCTTTTTTTGTTAAAACATATAAATAGTGAAGTTTTGAATGGCCTCAGAACCCCCTCCACTGAGAAGCCCAGGGTAAAGAAGGACAAACAGAAACACTGTTGGATCCATGGGTGGTGACTATCTTCTGCTTGAACTCTCTCTCTCCTCTCACCCCGTGCCTCTTTTCTATTTCGTTCTATCTCTCTAATTCACATTCATTGATAAACAAAATCTGTGTTATTGACTTTGCCGTATGTCCTCATTTGTACCTTAATTCAGGCATGGGCACCTCTCACTAATCAGTTCCTAATACCAGCTGGGGGAAAATGCAATATTCTGGATGAACAGAGATATCTCCAAAGGAAAAAAAATTGGATTGAAAGTCAATTATTTATTGAAATGACAGAATGAGTATCTCCTCATGATTCTTCTCCAAAACCCATCTAAATACAGGAAAAAGAAGAAGCAAGCAGTGCATCATAGGAATGGAGCCAGGGGGCTTCAAACTATTAGAAATCTGTTCAAGAAGAGCCAGTGAAGGAGGCTGGAGTTACATGGTTGTGTGTGAGATTTATTTGCCCAGAGGCAGCTATGGAGACAGGCAGGTAGGAAAAAGCTAGAGTGTAGTTGTTGTCTGTAGATGGAAGGTGGGCTTTGTTTATTTGATTATCATCCTGGCCTGAAATACTGATGGAGTGAAGGAATGATGGGTTTTTATTGAAAGCCTTAAAGTGCTTCTGTCTATTGGTGTCTTTACTGGTTTACTTTCCAGTGAAATGACAGTTTAATTAGCATGCAAGGGATACTCTGTTTTACTAAGAGAACTTTTTGGCAAAGAAGACAAGCCCAAAATAGGAAGTTGCACTGATGCTGTTAAAACTCAATCAGAGCCTGTAAAAATACAGTTGTAGATGCTAAAAAGTAAGTAACCATTACCCAATTTACGTGAAAGCTTATTTCTACTATTCTTTCAATATGCTACAGTTTTAGACCAGTCTAAAATGAGCCTCTGAAGATCTCACTGGTATGGATGAATTCCCAGCTTGAAAAGAAATGGTACTTGGAGAACAAAACCTGGGAAAAGCTGATGCTGATGAGGCTTTGTGGTCCTTGGCAATCCTGTTTTGGCTTCTGATGACCCTCCCGATGTTCACAGGCATTAGCAGAAATGTGAAGCTCCTTCAAGCTCTTGTAAAATTTTGCAGCCACTAAGGTTCCAAGAAGATCAGAAGACAGCAGCATTTCAAAGATTTTTTTGGTCTTAACTCATAGGGTTTTCTTCACATGTGTGCCAAGGGGGGTCTGAATCTGGGATTGCACTAAAAACCACTGTGTTTTCTTTTGAAGAGTTACTTACATGTGTGCTCTTGAAAGATCAGGAATACTCTGATGGCATGCCTCTGTTTCCTTCTTTGGTGGGGGAGGTTGCAGGGATAAATGGTGCCCATCCAACTCTGATCTTGGCATTCAGTCAAAAAGAGACTGGAGTATACCTGGGGATGGACAGATCGGTTGTTTTTCTAGCCTCAAGGTTGTGTACACCACGCCGTGGTAGTTGCTGGTGGTTATGTTCAACAGTGTTCAGCATGGCTCAGTTTACCAGAGTGCAATCAACACCTTTTTTTCTGTTTCTGAAATGATGGAATACCCAGCCCACAAGGACAATTTGCTCTTCCTTGCAGAGTTTTTTGTGTGGGGTTTGTTTGGAGTATTGGAGAGCAGTGCTCAAGTCTCTGATCAGCAGATGCAGTTATTAGCCCTAACTCTGAAGAATACTCTCTTGCTGAAGTCCCCCACCCATCTGCTGTGGAGTGTTCCCAGATATGCTGAATGAAAAAAGAGCAGTTATTTTATTCTACAGATAGCAAGTTCTTCAGAGTACTGGAGTTAACATGACTACAGCTCATGCTTCCAAGGAAACACACTGCCTACAGCAATTGTAAGGACTTATAGTTGCTGTATTAAATAATAATTATTTCCCCAACATTCACATGATTTTTAATTTTCCTGACATTTTGCCCATTTTCCAATTTGGGAGGAAAAAAAAGATAATTATGTGCTACAATCACCAAGGCCAGCAACGTTGGAGGTAGGCAGGTTCAAGCTGACATCCCCTTGAACAGCTACAGTGTAACTAGATGTTTATTACAGGACAAGACAATCACTGCTAACTATATCTAAAACTCATTTTTTCTGCCTCTCATGAGATCATGCCTAATGCATTCATTATGGCTATACAAGCTCAAAAAAATTGTTTTGCTTCTGCAACTCTTTTTCCAAAGAAAATAACAGTTTATAATTTGTAACATAATTAGGTAGCTCCTTGTTATATTCATATTTAGATTCCAGTAATTTGGAGGTGATAAATGTATGAGAAATAAATATCTCTGTTCCCAGATTTGTTGCCTACATCTCTTGATTTGCATTAGTCTGTGTCAGCCTAGTCACGGTAATTACAACCCTAGGGAGTTTCACACTAAAATGGGTTCATTTGTAAACAAAATGCTGTGTAAGCAGTATTGGGAATAAATATTCACTGTTTACAGGGAGAACTGAGACTTTCCTCTTCAGTGAAAAACTGAGATCATTTTTTCGCAAAATGCATTTAGTCTGAAGAAAGGGAGAAGTAAAGTATCAGGTACCGTGGCTTCACAGCCATAATATGTCATCTCTTTTCTCTTTATTTTATACAGTCTGGTTGTGCTAGGGCTGTAGCAGGATTAAAACATAGGTAGGAGTAGAAGGACTTCCTAGGCTGAGATTCCTGCCATCAAGAACTGCATCGTTCAGTCCTTGATTTGAAGGTTTATCCATTTCCAGCATAGAATGAGTTATCCTTCTTGCTCTTGCTCTTCTGTGGGAATGTTGCTTTAGAATTTGACTCACCTCGTGGTTGGAAACCATCTTTTAATTTGAAGCCTAATATATTCATTGTTAATTTATACCTGCTTGTTCTTGGGCTGAAGTTATGCTTTACCGTAAATAGCTTTTTCCTTTCCCTAGTGCTTTTTGATCCTCCTGCTCAGCCTACTGACAATATGTACACTAATAATTGAAACAGAGACCAAGCCTGAGCTCAAGTACTGGCATGCAATGGTCTCTGGAGCTTAACTTTTAGCACTCATTTTGGCATGGATTCAGTCCAGCCAGCGTTGTGATCTCCAGGCCTGAGCTCAGTCAGAGGAGGAGTACAAGCCAGGACCTGTTTCCAGCAGGCAGCTTCTGGGGAAGGAAGAGAGTTTTGCTGTGTGGGTGCAAACCATCCTCTGCCACTTACCCAGGGGCAGAGAATGGGTCCAGGCCTTAAGCTGTGGTTTGGACTTTCTCTTCTAGTGTGCACACTATAAATAGTATTTGTAAATTATTCTGAGAAAAAAAAAAAAGTTTGGTAAAACAGATGTTCAGGAAATACCCAACCACAGCACCTGTGCCGTAAAAGTCAACCTTAATTCTGGAATTTCCTCTGTTTTGAGGTTTGGAAATTTAATCAAAGCATTCTACTAACAAGAACAAAGGGGAGAATGCAGAAATGACCTTATGCTGGAGTATTCTCTCCCACACTAAAGTCCTCTGCTCTTGGAGCTCATTGATGGAGCGAGATCTTGCTGTGCCAACAAGATGTTATGGTGCGCTGAAAAACTGTCATCATCCTGTATTACTGCAAGGAAACACTTAGCTAAAGCTTCTAAATTTCTGAAGAAGGGAGGATGGGGCAACCAGTCGGTGAATCCACACCCTTTGCAGGATAAAGAGACAGGAAAGGAGAAAGTTAGTGATTTTTTTTCCCATTTACAAGGAGTCAGTGTCACTAGGGTGTTTTCAATGCTGCTCTAGAGAAGCACCCTGTTCAAAACAGGAGTCCTGGTAAGAATGATGAGAAATGTTTGAAATTAGACTTTTGTGTGACAGTTTAAATCCCCCAAACTGATGGTTCATCTTACAGCATAAGGAAATACAGAACTAAACTATTTTACTTTGATTTTCATTTTCATTAAGATGGCAGTGCTATTCCATGTACAAGCCCTGAGATCTGACAGGATACATCATCAAGAAACGTGAAGATGACATTTTTCTCCGACCTCTCAGGTTTGGAAATAATGTGAAATGTAGAGCTGTGATACATGATTTAGCCTGAGTCATTCCTTAGATGGATTTCGTGTGGGGTTAGCCACCATATTGCTCTTCCACCGGACATAAACAAGTGCCACCTGTATGTTGAAAGGATGATGTATTTTCCTGTTCATTTTTCTTAAGATTTTGTGTAAGAGTGGTAATTCTCATTCAATACATTCAATCTGTGACATGTATTAATTGAATACATTCAATCAGTAATTCACTAATTTTAAAAGGTGGTTAAAAAAAGGAGATGGAGTTCAATCTGTTTTCATTTATGAAGTAATATGAATTCAAATTATTGTTGTTAGAAGGACACAGTCATGTCACAACTCTTTCCCCAGAGTTTACAGCTCTGGACAACTGTGTTAAATGACTTTCACTTTCTTTTTCTCTACATCATGCAATGCTGTCTGACAGTCGTCTTCCTCAACTGTTTTCAGAAAGGTAATTTTCCATATTTTCCTCAATAGTCCTAGATTTAGTAAAGGGTTATTTCAGACAGCATTAGAAAAGCATGAGTGAAAAAGAGGAAATGTAATGCAATTTTTTTTCCCACTTAATTTTAATCTTACTTAAAATTTTCTGAAGTTATTCCTCAATTTTTGTATTTCTATCAATTTCACAAGCTAACTATGCATCTTGTAAAATATAAGTACCTTTGTATTTTAATCAAACTGCTTTTCAATATCAGTTAGTTACCTTGTGTTCTTTAACTATGGTAGAATTTACAGAAGAGCAGTAAGTATACTTTTGGTGCTTCATTGTTTGTTACAGATCTAACACATACCTGTTTATATTTTCTCTAGACTAATAATGTAACTTTTTTAGTGCCTTTTTACAGGAAAATCACACCTTAACTTGGATAAATTCCATTTTCTACATTTTATCGTCGCTTACCCTCTTAAAAAGAGGCTGAAAGAAGGCATGCTTTTTCTGTCAGACAGGAAAGCAGGTTGTGTAGTGATGCAGACAGCATATTTCAGGCTGGTGCTGGAAATGATGTGGTTAAATCCAACAGGAGCCAGCAGCTAAAAATTGCCATCAACAAATTCTGCTGCTCCTAATGTCAGCCTTTCCTCAGGAGTTTTGGCCCTCTGTGCTTGAATGGCCTTTCCTCCTCCTCCTTCTCAGACTTAGCCCTAGCTGTCCCCGCTTCCCTGTATATCCATTTGTATAGGAGAAGGAGGAGTGTATCCTTGCCAACTTCTTGCCTCCCGGCCCTGGCACTGAAATTGGTTGCTGTTCCCTTGGCAGTGTGTGATCCTGGAGCTCTACAGCTGTATACTGCAGCTAGTGACAAATAGACAGCTTCGAGCTGCCAGATTCAACTTCTCTAAGACATTTACTTTCTCAACACATTTATTGTCTTTGTAAAATGAAATACTAAGCACAATCCTAAAAGACAAAAATCACAAATAGGGAAAGCAGAGGTTTTCTTTAGTGTTTGGAATAAAATTTTTCAGTGAAAAAAAAAAAAAAAGCTTTGTAGAGGAAATAAGGTAAGATCACTTGGGCTTTTAAATATTTTAGAGACCCTTGTAGCTGTGGAAAATGTAGATAAGGTAATCGGTCCACCATACACCCTGCAGCAACAGAGAACTGTTGAGGTATGAGGCTCTCCTGAGTTCTCACCTTTAATAATGGGTGAAGAATTCTGTTAACACTGTCTTAAGAAAAGTTTATTAATTTTGAACACTTGTAGAGAAGGCTTATTTTGGAGAAATAAAGACATTGAGGTGCTGGAGTGTGTCCAGAGAAGGGCAGTGAAGTTGATGGAGGGTCTGGAGCACAAGTCTTATGAGGAGTATTTGAGTGATCTGGGGGTGTTTAGCCTGGAGAAAAGGAGGCTCTGAGGGGACCTTATCTACAGCTCTCTGCAGCAACCTGAAAGGAGGGTGTAGCCAGGGGGATGTTGGTCTTTTCTCCCAAGCAACAAGGGACAGAACAAGAGTAAACACCCTCAAGCTGTGCCAGGGGAGGTTTAGATTGGATGAGAGAAATATTTCTTCACCAAAGGGGTTGTCAAGCACTGGAGAAGGCTGTTTGGGGAAGTGGTTGAGTCAGCATCCCTGGAGGTACTTAAGTGTGGATATGACACAGGGTCCTGGTTAAGGGGTGAACATGGTGCTGCTGGAGTAACAGTTGGGCTTGATAATCTTAGAGTTCTCTTCCATCCTAAGTGCTTCTATGATTCCATGAAGGGGATGATATGTTGTGCTGGTAGGAAAGAAAAATTGGTGGCAAGAGCTGGAGACCAAAGCCATCTCTTGCTGTCCTGCCAGAAGGGGGTTGATAATCATAACTTTCTGGTGAATATTAGGGCATGAAATTCTTTACTATCTGGTTTTTACTAATAGCCAGCATGCCCCTATAGACGGGTATGTAATACCTCTCTACAATGAGAAGCATTTTCCTCTCAAGCATTGTCACCCATGTCCTTTATAAACTTCTGTTTGTTCTTTCAACAATAGAACCACCTGATGTGATTTTATGTGGAATGCAGTGAGTGAAACAAAGGAGATAGAGTCTAAGGGAGTTTTTTCTAGCCTACACGAGGTAGTGGCACATCTATTGGTTGCTGTAAGCATCTGTATGTGTCCTAAGTTCTTCATGTCATACATTGCTATGCAGTGAATCAGGATAAATACCTAATTACACAGTAAAGGTAAGCTAAAGATGAAATAAATTGTGTTGGAAGGAGCTGGGAGTATCTTAAACTTGTCTTTTACAAAACAGTAATGCTGACAGTAAGTGATTTTTCAAAACATGTATGAATGTGTCCATAATTTATGTTAAGAGAGACTGATCCTTTGCTGGTGCTGTGACATAAACTAGATCCTCAGCAGTCTAAACCCCTTCTCTCTGTGCTTTCCACTTGTCTAGGGGAGATATGGCGTGTGCCAGGCTTTGGATATTTCAGACATGCTCAGGTATCCTCAAGCAGTCCTGCCTATTTCAATGTTCTGAGAGGGTGGAAGGGTACTAGAAACTGATAAACCTAGAAAGGTGTTGGAAACTGATCCCATCTCTGATCCAGGGTAACGTGTTATGGGCAGATTTAGTAATGGTTCTCACCTCTGTTACTTTTTAAGAACCTTCAATAACCGCTGGCCAAAGTGCAGGATTAAAAAGGACTGCACTCAATTCTAAATCATAATTGCCAGTACTCTTGGATTAAATGAGTAGTGAAAAAGCTGAAAAATTAAACTAAACGGATTACAGCAAAATATATTAATCTTACTGAAAACTTCCTTTAGCCAAATTAAGTTTTTATTTCAACCAGTTTAGGCATGATATTGGAATTTCTTGCGAACAATTGCAAAATCCTGTCATAGTCTTTATCTTTTCCCCTTTGCTTTTTAAGAGAAACCTAATTTGTCAACAATATAGTGTTATATATTCTTGTCACCGTATGTGTGTCCATGTATTTCTAATTGCTATTTCTGTGAATGCCACAATAATAAATTAGATCTTTGGCCAGCTATTCCAACGATTTCATCTTACTCAGTGGAAATATTCTTTATTTATATACATAGTCACATGATCAGAATTTGACCTTCTGTTTAGTTTTTTGTTATGCTGTATGTGCAATAACAGTATAACGAACTTCTGCCATTTCAATGGCTGCAGTGACATTAACAAATCATCCTGGAACACGGCAAAGATTCCTCAGCTAGATAAGATAGTATAAATGTAGCTACAAGAGCACTGCAAGTGAAGATGCAGAGATTTGATTTTTAAACAGAATAGCTGTGTTAATCCAATCTCTGTTGAATGCTTAAAGGAAGAATTCATGGTAATTAGGAAGAGACAAATGGCAGCATTCAGTTCTGGAATTCTGGGCCCACATGAGCATGCAGTAACCACTTTAGGTCTTTAGGCTTCTTACTTGGCAGAAAAGCAATTATATGCAAAGGGAACTAGCATACTGGAAGGAGACTTCACTCTGTCTCCAGACAACATCCACAGATTGTGTGGAAATAAGTTTATAATAATTATACTGGGAGCTGAAAACAGCCTGGTTGCCTGATATGTTCCATTTTCATTTTACATTTTCCTTGTATCTGTGTTAAATGTTCTAATATCTTGTCTAAGGATACTGCAAATCAACAATTAAGCCTAGAAAAATGTGTTTTCCTTTGTCTCATGAAGCTGTCTTTGAGTTTGTCTAAATTAGAAGCTGCAAAAAATGCAGCTTCTTTTCTGGGACTGGTATTCCCCAGGAAAACCTTAGCAATCTGGTAAAATGCTAGCTGAACATGAGCAACCTGGGAATTAACCTGTTCTGCTCTGTAGAGGTACATGCAGAACTGCAACTGCCCCAAAGCTTTCAGAACCTTGAGAGTGGAAGTGGAAGGTAAAGGAGAAAGGGGTTTATTGTCTCTGGTCTATCGTCTCTTCTTTCCAGACTCAACAAAGTGCAAGATTCTAATGATGGGAAAGAAAGGGGAACAGGATGGACTTGGCTTTCTGGAATGGTGGTGGTAGTGGTGGCTCATTTTCTGATCTGGAGTAGAAGCTGGCCTTGGCTGCTGGCTATTCAAATTAGACTGGCAGCTCAAGCTCAGGTGTGCTTGTATGCTGAAGAATTGAGTTTCAGGGTTTTCCCTGGTCATGTCACTTAATTTGCAAATCAGAAAATTCTTCACCCCCTCCTCCTGTTAAATAAAAGATAGGAAATTCCCTATAGAAAGTGTGACCATTAGACTGTATTGTTTCAGTGTTCCAGAATTTAATAAATGGTACATACACTGTGTCTGTTGAAACCATGCTTCTGTGTCTTTGATGGATTAATTGTACTGAATGTCTAATTATATGTCTATTTACTGCTTCTCCTTTTCATTTATGATGTGGGACAGATGCATAAAGAGATAAAATGTCCTGACTAACCAATGCAAAACTAAATATTGATTTGGCATTTCCTCAGATTCTTAGTCCTTTTGCATTCTAAAAATATTTTAATAAAAGCAGGCTAGCTTTGGATTTAGTATTT
Source organism: Machaerirhynchus nigripectus (assembly GCA_013397975.1). Taxonomy (NCBI): domain Eukaryota; kingdom Metazoa; phylum Chordata; class Aves; order Passeriformes; family Dicruridae; genus Machaerirhynchus; species Machaerirhynchus nigripectus. The sequence goes on along the minus strand of VZRQ01005527.1, from coordinate 1,807,565 downwards.
CATAGGCTGGAAAATGCATGCCAGAACAGCTGTAATCTCTGCATATGGTTTAAAAAGATAACTCAAGCTTTGTGATTCTGGAGGTTCCTTATATACTGACACTTTGTTTTAGTGTTTCTTGAGGGAGCAGACATAACAAAGATGCTTCACTCAGAACATAGTTTCCCTCCCTGTGTATGTCTATATAACATTTTAATACAGTCTCTATGTATCAGTCACTACAAACAGAAAAGTTAAAGTATATTAATTATCACATTGATATATTAGTGATTTTGAACAGAGTTGAAACAGAGAAGAATAGGTAAATTGTCACCTTAGAAGTATCCTCAGGAATCAAAGCTAAACCCCATCATTTTACAAATCTTTACACGGGAAGAATATTTACCACACCGGGTGTCAAAGAGCAGAATATGGTAACATAAATGCACCAAAAGGAATTAATTGCTCTGTGTGTCAAATGAAATTTGAAATGCCTCCTAAGCACGGAAAGAGTGTTCTATTGCAAAAGATCATTCAATTGATGCATTCTAAACCTTGCTTGTGTGTTGATATTCACATATTTGGGGTTGAATCCTGTACTTTGATCCTGGTGTAGAAATTCTTTGAATGTTTAAAATGCAAAATACTAAAACCTGACATTTTAAAGGATTCTACTGAGGGCTTATATTCCTGTGGCCTAAATCCCAGTACCCAGCTCATGCTTGTACTAGGAAAGAATCACTGTATGTGGAGTATACAGCAGCTTAATGTTTGGCCTTGCTTGCTCTCTTACATTTGGGATCAGAAATCTCTTAAACAGCCAGGAAGGAAATATAGGTATTTGCCCCTATACTTTCCCCTACTTACTCATTGGGAGTAATCCTTATGTAGCTACTCTATTACAATTCACCTTCTGTTAACAGTTATCACAGAAGTGTTTGTTGTATTAGATCCTTGAATTGCGATTACAGGTCAGTTCTGTTATAAAAATAAGTTAAAAACTTACTGCAACCTAGCTACTATTTACATGCACTGAAATGGGAAAGAAACAGTGAAAGAAAGCACTTTTTTGACCTAAGCCCATGATACCAGACCATCTGAGAAGGATCATATCTTTTCAGACACTCAGGAAAATAATCACCTGAACATACCAATTGTCCCTAATTAGGAAATAAAGTGTTCTCACATGAATATGCTCTTTAGATTCCGCAGCGATTACAGCATGGGAGCAGAGAAGAAAAGGCAAATTCAAAAGTCCTTCTCCTAGATCTTTAAATGTCTCCTTGTGAAGCACTGGGAAAGTGAATAAAAGCCTGATTTTAATAGCAAAAATTTTTAATAGGGAGCTACTCATTTTGTTCATACAGTCTTTCAAGATTCTAGGTCAGATGGAGCTTTGAGAAACCTGGTCTAGTGGAAGGTGTCCCTGCCCAGAGCATGGGGCTGGAACTTGATGATCTTCAAGGTCCCTTCCAATCCAAAGCATTCTAAGGTTCTATGATTCTGTGATTCTGAGACTCTTTGTTTTATTCATGAGGAATTTAAAACTTAATAGTACTATTTGATGTTGTTGCCATTGAAAATTTACTTCCTTGACTTCCATGGAAGCAGGGTGAGGCCAATAACATTGATTTTGTTTGTTCTATTGATTAGTGTATGATTGATTCGATTACCTTTCGGATCAGGCCCTAAGCATCTTTCACATCTGCACTAGTGGCATATTCAGAAGGAGAGCTCTGGGATATCACTCTGCTTTTTTTCATCATTGTGGCAAGGATCAGCAAAAAGACACCTAAGAAGTGAATTAGAACTATTTCTTAAAAAAAAACGACAAAGCTCCTCTCTGATATCCCAGAAGAAACACTTGGTAAACATTAGGAAGAAAACAGTATAGTTAGTGCCATATCCTAAAGTCAGCTTTGGGAAACTCCTGATTAATTTTTTGGGAACTTCGGGCTGCTGGCTTGTTTCTTCTGTCCGGGGAACACCAACAGGGCTTGTAAAATATTTTAAGAGAACCTTTGTGTCAGAGGCACGTGTGATTCTTTTCTAATGACTAAATCAATATACTTACTGAAATTAATGGAATCCTCAAGTTATGGTGCTCTTTGTGCCTCAGTAGAGAGCTCCTGCATGCACAGCCTGGCTTTCTGCTGGAGACCCAAACAAACAATATACCTGTCGTCACCAGAACTGGACTTCAACTGCCTGTTTTCATTGTCTTGATTTATGTGCCTTATGAGTTCATTCCCTCTGGCAGAGACTCAGACAGGGAAATCTGTCTCTCCTCTTTCAGGTTATATTTCTTTAAAAACACTGTAATGTTTTCCTCCTGGAATGTTACAAAACAGCAGCCAGAATCTCAACCAGTGTAAATTGGCCTGCTGTGTTGACTATGACAAACTTCACTAGTTTACATTCGCTGATGATCTGGCCTATGTTTTTTAACTTTCAAAATGCAGAGAGCTTTTTCAGGGACCAAAAAAGCTGTGCTTGACCTTTAAAATTACTTACACACAAGCGAAACAAGAAGAGAAATGCATGTGTTTGTTCTTAATCCCTTACTGCTTTACAATTTAAACAAGAGTTTTAAAAATAGTTAAGGCCAATGTTAAGCACTTTGGTGAGGCTAACAACCTTCTCACTTTTTTCTATTTTTTTTTTCCTGAGACCTTCTCCAATTTCATTTTAGCCAAGGTTAGACCTGTAAGTGCTGAGCTAACTTTGCCCTGGGGAATAGAGAAAGTCATAAACCAAGAAAGACATTTTGGTGTTTTCCTTGTTCCTGTCTAAGTAAGACTGTGAGTGAATAAAACATTAGAGCGTTTGACCTAGAAAAAAATTCACAGATAAATTGTAAGTTTTTCTAATCATGCTTCTCAACCTGAGAAACAAAACTCAACAACCATGACGTCCTTCCCTTCCTTAGCTTTCATTCCATCGAGTCTTCCAGTTACAATTGTTTTATTGTACCTCTGGCCTTTAACACCCACCATTCTTACTTGACAGTGGCAGGGATGTGTTTCAGACAATGTTTGTTGCCTGTTAAGACAAACTGAGTTGCCTGACTTGGACATTTGGGGCTTTCACTTCATTACCTTGTACAGCATTTTAATTCTCCTCCTGGTTTCCAGGTCAACACTGCTTGGCCAGGATCCGTTGTGCCCCAGATTAATTTTGCCTATGCCTTGTTTTCAAAGCAGAGTCATCTCTATTCAGGGCAACTTTTGAAGTCCAAAAAGCACAGAATTTTATCACACAGTAAGTTAACAGGCAACACCCTTACAGTAGTTTTAGGGCTAGGTGCCTGAAGCTAAGAGAAGCAGGAGTATAATGGCTTGCTACAGTTGATGATTTTCCAGACATTGTCATCCTTAGACGGGACCAAGTGGCTTTTCTTGTTCCAGTAACAGTCAGCCATAATCCTGCCACTTGCAGGGATGATCCTGCACTTCTCTGATCACTCAGTTCCACCCTGTCCTCCTTGTGCTGCAGGGGAGGCCATGCAAATAGTGAGGGCCTCCAGCAATGGAAGGGGGAACAAGAAGCATGGAAGACCATATGTTTCCTGGCCATAAGCCTTCCCTCCTTCTCCTCCCCTGAAGATTCTGCATTGTAGCCACACCAGCCCTTTCAGCAGGGTTTTGCCTCCGCTCTCCAGAAGGGCGTTGTCAAGGGGGTATGTCTATTTCTCATATGAAGGTAAATTTTGCTGCTCTGAAGATGCAGGCAGAATTTGGTTTCACTTGCACAGGTGAAATTCTGAGCTAATTTTTTTACCAGCATAAATTTTATTTTATGTGCAGTCAAATGAGAAGACTGTTGACACTCCCATATTGGATGTAAGCTTATGTGCCTGAACGTGTTGATGCTGTGCAGTAGTGTAGTTTTGAAACTAACTCTTGGTCATCCCCACTTGATGCACACTGGCTTGGCTATAGACCAGCTTTTGTACACATGTACTAGTTTTTATCTGCGTGAAATTAATCCAGAAGCTTTCCTGCAGGAACTTACAGATGTGCTCTAATCCCTAGTGGGGGTCCAAACTCCTCACCAGCCCTTGGAGCAGCTGTTAATCATGGACATGATGGAGATGTTCAGTTCAAGGCATCAGATCAGGTCTAGTCTGAAGGACGAGCCCTGAAACTCACATAAGGTGGATTTGGGGACACCAGTAGCTTCAGTCTGCCAATCTGCTTTTGTTTGCTAAATTACATGTTAATGTACATGTAGGCTTAGGTGCCTGAAGAGAGATTTATGGGCTCTTCAGATTTTCTATGGAACTAGCCCAGAGCTAGAAGGAGGAAAACTAAATAGTCTGCGGTAAATGATGTCTATGGGAATACCTAGAGGCTTATGTTTTAGAAAGTTGTTTGGTGGGAATGCATATTTTGTTCATTCATTTCCTGGGAAGCAAAAAGCACACCATGAAACAGATGCATTTTAGATGCTCTTCTTTCATTCCACGTTGGGAGCTCTAACTTTGATCAGTTCTTGAACTTGCCAGTGGGCATAAAAGGCTCAGAGACATAGACCCTATGTACCTTTTGAATCTTGTTTATTGGTTGAGCTCAAAGTGATGAAAGTGAAGAAATCCATGTCACAGAATAAGAAAGACAATAAATTCTAAGACAATTTATTGACTTCTGCTTGATTTCTGAATGGCGCTAGTGCTTCTCTCCTGAATACCTATATGCATAATGCCATTTTTCTATCCCTATCTATGGAATAATTATATTTATTGTTATACAAATGTATTAAACATATCCTGTGTTTGCCTGGTGCTAACAAGACCAGAAGCCTTTCTTTTTCTAAACAAGATTATACAATTCTGCAGTTTACAGTACTGCATGTTTTATATTTGAGTCAGACCTTTAAGGTCATGCTAAAATATGTTATAATTTTTCACTGTGACACATCTTAATAGCAAGTTTCATGTGTATCAAGGAGGTATTCAGAAAATCCTCAAGTTCCATAAAACAAATATGCATGAAAAGACTTCTATACACCCATGAAGTAAGCCACGTTACTGAAATATATTCATTGATTTGACTATCAGTCTAAAAAAAAATCTCAAAATTTAGAGTACTGCAAGTAAAAACAAAATAAAGACTGTTGGATTTTGATTGAGTCATTCCTGTATTGGGCTGAAGTTACTGTGGATGCAATACCGCTGCATAATTGTTGTGTGGCCTTCCAGTACAAACCATATATGTGTACAGAAGTGTCTTCTTTCTGCTGTGATGCGACAGTATGAATGTTCTTCAAGATGTGAATTCAAATCACATCATCACCCCTTCCCACAGAGCACCCCACCTACGCTTTTGTCATTCCTGGGGACTCCAGCGTTCAGCCAGTAAAGGCCCAAAAGGTTCATCAGTGAGTGCAGTAATTCCTGGGATGAACATATTCTAGCTACTCACCAGCCCAAGCTACTTTGAAAAGATAATTTTTCAGGAGAACCTGAACCAAATTATTTAATTTACTGTGCTTTATAGGCGCCAAGTCTGACTGGATTTGTTTTCCGCACAAAGTGACAGAAATCCTGAAAAGGTAGAAAGACGGCATATCCTTAATATGGCTCAGGGGTACAGTTTCTATACAGGTCCTGAGTATTTTCCATCCCAGCTCATATTCTGAACAGCCAGTTTTCTGTAGGATTGGGACTTAAGAGATGCGAACAAGGGTACTCCTCTTTCGGCCTCCATTTAACCCAATGTTTCTTTGTCTTTTAGCACCCTCCTAACTCCTTTCTGTTCTTATCCAGCTCTCTTCACCTACTACTTCTCAATGACTTAAAAATAGCACTTGATCTACCCCATGCACTTCTGCTCTGTCTTTATACTCATTTCTTCTGATGTGTGTTTTGATGTGTTCCACCTCTTGTATGATTTGTTTCTGCTTCAGTTGCACCTAATGAAGCAAAAGCCATTCCTCCTCTCTTCTTTGTGTATCAGGCTAATTGTGTGCTTCATAAGGTTTCTTTCAGTAAGTACTTGCTTCCATGCTTTACTTTCCCTTTTCCATACCTTCCCAGATCAAACCCATACATTCCTGAGTTAGATTTTAAAACACCTGATTTATTGTCATTGTTTTGTTGCTTTCACTCCATCCCTTCCTTGCTCTTTTTAGAATTGTACTGCAATATTTTCTGTTCAGTTTCATACAAATGATTTTTCATTTTCATATTTTCAACCACTTCATTTATCTATTATGCTTCTCTAAGGCAGTAGCCCCCTAATAATTCCCTATACCTTCCAGATAAAAAAAGTGAGCCTGAGGATTTTTCAATATCTGACTGGAGAGTCTGGGGAAAAAACTTCTTTCAAATCTTCCCTTAAAGGACTCAAATAGGATATTTGAATCTATATTATTTGTGAGGACTTCAATATTATTTCTTCTTGAAAGCATAAAGGTAAAACTCAGAATGTGAGTCTTGTTTCTTGAAGCTGGAAGTGACACATTCTGCTTGCAGAGATGGTGAGTTGCTACTGAGCTTGAGTTTGACCATGAGTTTTTAACAGTGTGTCTAATGCATACCGTATGGATAAGATGAGAACTGGTACACTGGGTTGGACTAAAGCCCAGATAGCCTAGTAGGATGTTCCCAGCAGTGCTGAAACTTAATGCATCATAGAAATACAGAATCGTTCAGGTTGAAAGGCACATCAGAAGACGTCTAGTTCAACCTCTGTCTTCTCAGTAGCCTCTTCTTAGGTATTAAAGGGAAGGAAGACTGCTATTAAGTCTGTTCTAAGTCTTCTCTTCTCCAGGGGCAACAAATACAGAACTAAAGAGAGCTTACAGTATTACTTCCCTGGAATACTCTCTGGACTTCCAAGAATTTGTGGCTCAGTGCCTAAATTTCTATGTCAGGGATGATTTTGTTTTAGTTGCCCTTGATCATTTTGTCTTTTATTAGCTCTTTGAAAATTTCTGGCATAAAGCTTCTTAGCTCAGCTATGTTATCTTGTTTGTTGAGACCTGGCCAATTACAAGATTTATTTGGTGATTCATTTTGTCAAAGGAAGATGGTACACTCTATTCTGTGGCATACTGATGCTTTCTGTTTTCTTCTCAATACTTTTAAACATTGTTTGTTTTTCCTGACAGTTACTGCGTGATGAGCACAGAAACATCTACATCGTTGAACTCATTCCTGTGGGGTCCATCAGGATTTTTTGTTTTCTCTTGTGCAGCACTTCACTGAGATTTATCTGCCATTTTAACATCCAGTCATTATGTCTTATGCTTTCCTTCTACACTTCATTGCTAATGCTTATTTTCACTCTCCTTCAGCAATGTAGTAGTTACATGAAACACTGTACTCCTGCTATTTTCTAAAATTCTGAGCAGCACAGTTTCAGCACACATACATGTAGATCTTCTTCCAATGATCAAATTAATCCTACACTGTTTTCTATCTTTATCTTGTCTTTAATTCATGTGTCAATATTCTCTCTTATTCTATGCCCCCACAAAAGCTTTTGATGGAGCACCTCATTCAGTTCATTTTGGAAACTGAGGTAGACTGTAGTAGCTGTGTTGTGGTTTAACCCCAGTTGGCAACTAAGCTGCCACTTGCTCACTCCCCACGCCCTGTAGAATGGGGGGTGGGAAGAGAACCGGAAGGGTAAAAGTGAGAAAACACAAAATGATAATAACGGAAAATAACAAAGAGAAATAAACGCCAAGACAGACAAGAGGTGCAAATGAAAACAATTGCCCACCATCAAACAGCCAATGACCATTCAGCCCCTGAGCAGCACCTCCCTGGCCAACCTTTCTGCAGTTTTTTATGCTGAGCATGATGCCACATGGTGTGAACTATCCTTCTGGTCAGTGTGGTCCATTGTCTCAGCTTTACCCCTTCCAGCTTCTTGCATACCCCAGGCCTTCTTGCTTTTGGGGCAGTATGAGGAGGAGAAGATGCCCTAAAGTTGCTCAGCAACGGCTAAAAGATCCCTGAGTTACTGACACTGTTTCCAGCATAAATCCAAACACAGGCCCATAATCACTACTATGGAGAAGATTAACTCTATCCTAGTCAAAAACAGCACAAGCTACATGTTCCCTGTGAGCAAGCTTGTAATCTCCTTCATAGAATGCCAGGAGGCTTGTAAGGCAAAGCCTCCCTTTCCAATAGTGCCCGAAGCTCTTCTGCACTATGTTGTATTTGTTCATGTGTCTGCTAATTCTGTTCATTGCTGTATTTATTAGCAATTTCAGAGAATGGCTCAGGTTGGAAGGAACCAATCCTTCCAACAAGATGATGTAGTTTCAACCCCTCTGCCATAGGCACAGACAATTTCCACTAGACCAGGTCACTCAGAGCCCCGTCCAGCCTGGCTGTGAACACTTCCAGGGATGGGGCATCTACAACTTCTCTGGACAACCAGTGCCAGTGTCTCACCTCCTTCACACTAAAGAATTTCTTTCTAACAGTTAATGTAAAATTACTCTTTCCATTTGAAGCCATTCCCCCTTGTCCTGTCACTAAATACCATTAAAAATAGTCCCTCTCCCTCTTTCTTGTAGGCTCCCTTCAGGTCCTGGAAGGCTGCAATTAGGTCAGTCTGAAGCCTTCTCTTTTGCAAGCTGAACAGTCCTAATTCTCTCAGCCTTTCCTCATAAGAGAGGTTTNCCGGGGTTGCCCCAACCCATGTGCAGCACCTTGCACTTGGTCTTGTTAAACCTCATGAGATTCCCATGGACCCATTTCTTGACCTTGGCCAGGTCACTCTGGATGGCATCACATCCTTCAGGTGTGTCAACAGCACTAGTTCAATTTGTCCAGTGAAAATGATAAGCTTACTGGTCACTAGCTCATTTGTTCTGTCCTGGAACCCATTTCAAAAAATGGAATCACATCTGCTTCCTTCCAGTCTTCAGGCACTCAGACATTTCTAATTCAAAGGTACTGGCTGAACTATTTTATTCTTGAGTTATTTGGTGAATGACATCTGGTGCTGGCAGTTATCATTCTTTTTATCTATTTCTTCCAGAGCCAACACTTGAATTCCAGTGAGCTTTTCTAACAAGTTCTCAGTAAAGAAGGTTTCTGGCCTGAAAGCCTTTTCATGTGCATCCACAGTGAACAAAAAAATAAAGGTTTAATTTTGTTTCTTTTCTTTATGGCCCTGTCTTCCCTGAGTACTTCTGTTGTCCTTTGAATATCTTCTGACTCTTTGGACTCTCTGACAGACTTCCTGTGCCTGATATATTTGAAAAATATTTATTGTTGTTTTTTGCAATTTTTTTCCAGTGGTCTTCTGGTTTGCCTTACTCTGTTTTTATATTTAACCTGCCAAAGTTTCGTCCTCTCTAGTTTCCATATTTGGACACCACTTCAACATTTTCAAACTTGCCTTCTTGCATTTGCTAATCTTTCTTGTGCTGTTGTTTAGCCATGCTGGCTTCCTTTAGCTTTTCTCAAATCTTTCATGACAGGAAGTATGCATATCCTTTCTACCTTCAGTGTAGTCTCTAAATTGTTCTCATGCTGCTGGCAGGGATTTAACTCTTTTAGTGAGCTTTTTATCATCTTTTAGCAACCCCCTTTAGCATATTTTAAAAAGGCTTCCTCACTCTTAGGTGATTCTTTTTGAAGCTGACTGCAATCATTATTATTTTTCTCCTTTGTTTTGTTTTGTTTTGTTGTTGCTGCCAATGTTTTAAAGCATATTGTGGTCACTTTCATAGAGTTGTTCTTTGTCAGTAAATCATAATGAATACAGCTGAGATGAATTGAAATAGAACATACCTCCAGAGGGTAGAAACACACTGAATTTTTGCCCAGTTTAATTATTTCTCCTAAAAGTTTTCCTAGGATTCTGCATTTTGGACTCAAACTTCCCTTTAAGCTCCAGGCTGGAGACAAGCTAAACAATTCTGTGTAGTGCAATCTACTGCAGCAGTGTCTGTTTAAGAGCATAAGTGGAGCATACAGGCAATTATTTTTAAAATGTTTTTAGTATATCTGGTTAGGCTCCGTTGCAGAAGCATCCTGCCTGTGTCTTGGCACAGTCATATGCTAATAAATGTCAGAATAGCAGAATAAAACAGGCTGTTTGGACCCTAGGGATTCACCTAACCTGGAGGAATCTTCATGAGACTCCTTAAAACACAGTTATAACCCTTTTGTTTCACTGTATTCAATCTCACTAATATAATTTTAATATAATTAACAGAAAATGTTCAAAGTACATAAAAAAGAGTGTACATATTTCAAATTGATTGATCATATCTACCTTTACCCTCATTTTAAATATCTTCTCTTGTCTTCCATAACTGACTTGATAACATAATTTACTCTAGCTGAATTTACTCTAGCAAACACTGATATCCTCCAAAACAGCAATTTTCACCATTGTCTCCAATGAACCAAAAACCAGTTTTGTTGGTAGTGCTGGTCACCCCTGACTGTTTTTTTTCAATATGGGATGAGCTTCACTGGTCACTGAACATATGGTACGGAGTACATCAGCTTGTTTTCTTGCTGTTTCTTACAGAATTAATAACTCCTACTATTTTTCTTTAAAAAGTAAACTGCACAGCTTCATCTTTTCTGTTCCAAGGAAAATAAAATCCACATACATATGTTAATACTTTCCTAGTACTATTGGTTTGAGAAGTTTCTTCTTCAGCTAATCAAACAACACCTGAATATTTTAACAAGTCTTCTTCAGCCCAGTTGGAGCCCATGCTTAGATAATCCTGTATAACCCCAGGAACGAACAAATGATAGAGTATTTAAGTTAAACTGTATCAGACATTTAATTCAGAGGACTTCAAGCAGGAGCATAAGGGTGTAACATAATTTTTAAGCTAATCTCTACTGGCATTGCCAGAATTCTACTATTGGTCCACTCCAGCTCCATACTGCATTTCATGTCAGCATTTGCAGTCATCCAATTCCACAAAACAAAAAAAAAAAGAAGTTAGCTAATTCAAAAAGTTGGGTTTTTTCTATTTAAAGGAATTAATTTTATGCTGGGCTGGCTTTCAGATCACCATGGAGTCAGAAAATAATGGGAACTGGTGGTAAACTCAGAGGAGTAAACAGCAAAAGCAGAAGTTTCTGAAGCTATGTATCCAACATATACAGTTTTTGACTTCACTGTTACCTAGATCTTTGTGACAATGGGCATTAGTAGAACATTTGAGATTGTTAACTGCCATCCTCCAAGGCACCATCTATCTGTTCTTAACGGCAGCCACTGCAAAGGAAAAGAACCTGAAACAATAAAAAATATCTGATTTGTTGAAGTGACTGTGGTAGAAAATTGTATTTTGAAGTGTGGAGAGAAGATATTTTTACAAGAGGAGAGGAAAAACAAGTTTTCAAAAGTACCTTGCCCTCAGTTACAGTTTTTCCTACCTGCTTAATAAAACTTTAATTTTTGCCAATTTCTACATTCTCTCACAACCTTGTTAGAACTGTTATATTCAGTGAGACACCACAGTTATTTTTCCCTGTATCTACAGTTGGCAGAAGAGATTTTAAAATAAATCTGGGTGAAGGGATTGGCACTATCGTGGTTTACACTACATGTTGTATTTTTAGGAAAGAAAAAATAAGAACATTTTCTTTCAATGAAAGGGCAAGCTAGGAGAAGGTTGCACACCAGAAGTTGTGCAATTCAGATGATTATGAAATCTTCACATTTTTGTCCAGTATGTGATGCTTTTAGCTGCCAAGTCTGGAAATTATGTCTTTTTGTCACACAGGAGGCTAACTCCCTATTTACTACAGAAACTATCCCACATTGTACTTCAGAAAATGGAGACTGTTTACTAAAAACTGAAAGCTCCGAGAGTAAATATCGGATCTCTCCTATTTCTCATCATGCACTGTATTTGCCATTGCGCATGACGGTTCCCTGAGTATTAATTCAACTTATTGCCTGTTGAATCCATCCCTTCTCTTTTTATGTTAAAAATGAAAATGGTTAATTCTTTTGTGTTCCCAGTGTCAGTGGCTGGACCACATTCAATCAGAACTTATTGCAGCTGCAGCTACTCGTCAACAACAGATCGTGTTTGAGAGAAGAGTTTGCCAAAACATTCCTTCTTTCCACTATTCCCTCACGTGTCAGCACATAAAGGAGTAATAGTGTATGTTGCCCTGCTCTTAGAGGATGATTCCTCTGTCTTTTTTGATGACTGGGGCTTCAGCTGAATGATACCCTAGTGATTGAAGAAGAGGACAGGAACTGGTTGCATTAAAAACACTGTTGGCTGTACAGTGTCTTTGGTTGAAGTATGGAGCTGTTAAATAATAAACCTGTGTACAAGATCATTACCTGCTGGTTCATAGTGTGTGTATCTGGATGACTGCTCTGTTTTGGTTGCTTCCACTCCCAAATATTTTAGATTGGATCTTCATGTGTGGTGAAGAGAAAATATAAATCTTTGATTCACTGATATCTTCTTTTTTTTTTTTTCTGTATAATAAAACTGCTTGCTTTAGCCTCTTGTTTTTAGAATTGGAAATTCACATTAGAGACCACTGTGCCATCAAGATGTCTATGGGAAACATTTCAAATATTTTAGTTTGATTAGCTTGATTGTTTACCCCAAAGATATTGTAATCTTCTACAATGTTAATTTACAGTGTAATGCCAGAAATTCAGCTAAACTATCTTCCTGGTACTTTTTTAATGATTGCAATGCAAGGAGTCAGAGGGTGTTAAAAGAAGGGAATTAATGGGGAGATGCCTTAAAATATTTCAAATGTCTTAACAGGATTAGCTATTTAGTTATTATTATTAGTTGTTTATTTTGGAAGCAGGGCAAAACACAAAGTAGAAGACACGATATTTTTTAAAAACCACCCATGGATTCTAAATTATAACAAATAAGTTTTCTTAAACTTCAATCAGTTAAAAAAGGGAATTCTTTTCTTATGTTGTTGCATCAATACTGGTAACCTCAGAAGGAATTTCTTTGCCTCATTCCTCTGAAAAGAAAGAAAGTGGCATGGTGATTTAAGGAAACAGCTTGGGAGGAAGGGAACTGCAGTGCTAGTGCATAGAGCTTGAGCCAGATCCAAGAGGTTGGAGCCTGGTAGATTGGAAGTGGGACTCCTGATATTGTTGGAAGAGAAAAAGGACTGAAAGAGGAGGGCTTGTTCCTTGAGAAGCAATTTTACAGCCTGCTAATTGTATGAGCAATCTTGCTAGTGAGCTGCGTTTGGTTTTTAGGTTGATGATATACCATAGCTAGAGACCCATCTCTGCCTGTGATGTCTATCATCATAAACTGAGAGAGATAGAGAATATTGAAAATTTAATTAACAATAAATGGTGCTGTGAACATAACTAACGAGATGTGACACTACAAAATGGTCATTGAGGGTTTTTTTCTGATTAAGGATAAAAGCTTGTTCTTAAATTTCAGTTCTGGATTTCCTAATGTTACTGTAGGATTACACTGACAATAGTTATGTTGTTTTACATACCCATCTTTAGGATATTGATAATCATACTGGAAATACAGAGCCCTGGAAACTGGTGTTGGAGAGATTTGTAATTAAAATTAGACTGTAAAACGGCACACTTACTCTCTGCATCTGATTTCACGTATTAGAAACTAATGCTTATTTCAATGTCAAAGCTGCTTTTTATGTGTTTTTAAGTGTTGCTGTGCAGGTTAAGTATCTGTAAATTCAGTGATGAAAATTTGAAGATAAAATCATATACATTGGCATTTTGTCATTTCCTCTGCCCTCCACGTGTAATTTTTCTATGATTATAAGCACTTCTACACAGGGGCTATGGATTCGATCACAGCCCAGGCTGCAGTGCTGTGTGAGAACAGTCAAGACAGCTGTAAGGATACCAGCACCATTCTGGCATGACACTCAGGGTGGTTAAATATCTGACATACAAAGTACAGCAGTTTTCACTGTATCTTGTGTCTGTGGCTAAGTATGTCCTGATTCTTGTTTACAGCTAGCTCGTGTGTTACATCAGCACACTGTCATCTGTTTTGTATGTCAGACTATTTTTCTGTTTGTTCTGGACACTTGGACAGCTTGTTGAGATCTAATTGGGAAATGCACATACTCATATTTGATATTTATCTTGTCTATTGTGACAAAAAAAAGTTACTTCATGTTACACTGTGAAATTCTGGTATTATTTAAAACTATACACGTCACCGAAATGACTGGTATTTAGATTAAAATTTTGTCACTGGAATCTCTAAGCCTAGTCTTAAGCCTGTTGAAGATATTTCAATGGATATATTCCTACTAACTTCAAGCTGTTTTTCTGCTAGTTCTTTGATACACACATGAGAAAGCCCACAGTGTGACATTTCAGAATGAGTATGCAAGGTTGGCACAATTACAAGAACATTTATTATTTGTAAACTGAACAGATACAACACAAAAAAAAAAAAAAAAAAAAAAAAGAAAATTGAAGCATGATGACAGGTCCACAATTTATTTTTTAAGAACAGAATCATAATTTTAAGTCCCCAAATCTATCTTTGTGATTAGGTAGGAACAAAAACAGTCTTTCCTTTCATGTGCAGATATATGAGGTGATTTTTAACAGCTTCTGTCCTTAACTTTCTTTTGGGAAGGGTAGATTAAGATTCCTGATGTTGTCAGTGTAGGGAATGACTTCATTTCCTTCCTCCTAAGACAATAATGACAAAAATATTATATATATAACCTTTCTATATCGGAGAGGAGGAGGAAGTTACACCTATTAGAAGTGCAAAGAATAATATAATCATCCTTGGCTGTTCCACCCTGGGTATGACTTCAGGGACAGAAAACTGTAAAAGTAGTTATGATTCTCCTTTGACCATCTGAGAGATTAAAACAATATTTAGTTCCTACCTCTGTTACCGTGCTGCTCACATAGAACTATGAGTTTTGCAGCAGAACTAAAGGAAACCTTTAAGATGCATACTAGCATTTACTGTGTAGCCACCAGAGTTCTGTTGCTAGAACTGAACCACTTCATTATGAGATTTTATTTAACTCTGGCCAAGAGTATAGCAAAGCAGATTGTGCAACATTCTGTTTTTATGGTTTCTGTTTAAACATATTAAATAGATTTTTTAAAAGAACTACATGATACAGTCATTTATTAATAACAAACAGAGAGTTACACATCTGATTTGTTATTGACTTTTAGAAATTCTGATTCTAGGAAACTTGCAAGATTAAACCTGAACATTATAATTCTAAACACTACTAGGATTAAGTTGAGTGAGACTCAGGCCATGCCAGCTCCACTGAAGGCTTTCAGAAAAGATATCTCTTGTGAATACATATGTTTCTGCCCATTCATGCAAAGCCTGTTCTCTTTTCTTTTTTTGTGTGTTCTCTAAATTGAAGCCAGGACCATTCCTATCTCTTTCCCATCCTTGATTCTCTTCCCAGTCTCATTTTTCTGGCACAGAAAACTCTACTTCTTTCTGGGTTTCTTCCAATCTACAAATCTCTTCTTTTCAACTGTCTTCTGCTTACAGTCCTTCTCTCTTGGCTCCACATTCTACCTCATCAACCCTTCTTCAGCTCCTCAGATTACCTTCCTAGTCCCCACCACATCTTGTCCCCGCTGCTTTGGGAGTTGTCGCTCTACTATTTCTAGGTTCTCAATCATCCCATCTATGATACACTCCCCCAGCTGCAGCTGTAGATCTCAACCTGTCCTAGTGCCAGACTTACCGTAGAATTGTTAAGGTTGGAAAAGACCTCCTGGATCGTCAAGTCCAACCTTGGACTGAATACCACCATACCCACTAAAACACATCATGAAGTTCCATGTCTACTCATTTTTTTGAATACTTCCAGGGACGGTTACTCCACCACTTCCCTAGGGAGCCCGTTCCAATGCCCGTTCCAGTGCTTCAGTGAAGAAAATTTTCCTAATGTCCAGCCTGAACCTCCTTTGGCTCAGCTTGAGGCCGTTTCCCTTTGTCCTATCACTAGTTGCCTGGGAGAAGAGGCCAACCCCCACCTTGATACAACTTTTTTTCAGGTAGTTGTACAACTTCCTTTTGGGCAGTTGTAGAGAGTGATAAGGTCTGCCCTCAGCCTTTTTTTCTCCAGGCTAAACAAGTCCAGCTCTCTCAGCTGCTCCTCATAGGATTCATGTTCCAGCCCATTCCCTATCTTTGATGCCCTTCTCTGGACACACTGAACAGGCCTGCTTTCAATTTTCCATTGTTTACTCACCTAGAGGTTTGCAAAAATGTCTGTACTTGACCAAGTACTTGAGCCAGTCAGCTAACATGGTTTGATTCAATGCATAAACAGTGTGCACAATGGTAGAATTTGAACTCAAATGTGAGCTGGGTGTTTGTGCTAACACAGCAGCATAGAGGTACCTACTCAGTCTCTCCTGTTGCATCTGTTCCATTTCGTAGGGAATGGTTGTATTTACAAGGGCAGAGAGGTAAGAAAGTGAATGAGTTGAAAGAGATTTTCTTCCAAGCTTGTGAGTCTGCCAAATGGAAGGGCACCATATAAAAGAGAACATAATACATACGCAACACAATAAAAATTACTAAATGACATGACTGTGACAAGGGGAGAGTGCCCTCCCTTTAGCAAATGCCAGAATTAAGATTGTTGTGAACAACGGTGCTGCTGCAGAACACGTCTTACAAGTATCAGACAAGGCTGTCTAGCGGAGCTTTAAAATATTTTTGTTGTAGTTTTCTAAAGTATGATCATCTGGTTTTGTTTGTATAAATGTCAGAATAATAATTTCAGAGACTACTAATATGTGGTGCTTCTCACCATTTATAGATGTGAATAGAAGTAAGAAAAACGCATCACAGCCTCAAAATCTTCTAATTCAGTCTTTTTGTTTGTCTTCACAAATGTGAAACGGAAAGAAAAAATCAGTCACATTGTGTTGGTCTTCACCTGTACCATTAAGAATTTCAATTTACGACTTTCACTTTCTTAGTTATAGTGGTCTCCATTTGTCTAATTCTTTTGTGAATCTGCTCTAAAATGTAATAGTTCTTTACAGTTTGGGTTTTCTTCATTATATTCTACTAAAATTCTCTTCCTATGTCGCTATATCAACTTATGTTTTGCTTCTCTTCTTAGTGCCTTACCCTCCACTAACAAATCAGCATAACTACTTTGTTCTCAAATAAACTGCACAGATTTATATAAGCTGAGGCTTTGTTTCTAAGCATTTAGACATAAACAACAACTGTGAATAATAATTTTTTCTCTAACCGTATCTTAATAATGAAAAAAAATTAAAGCTCCAATAATTTCTTCTTATAAGTCTTCCTTCTTTAGGCACTTTAAAAATTTGTGGTTCTCTGAACACTTGCTAGTTTGTCCATGTTTTTATTTTTGAAACACACATTTATTACACATGTAGTGTCACCATGTGTCTCCACAGTAGTAGAGGATAGTTCCTTGTAGTGTGACAATTCCTCTCTGTGTGAAGCTTAGATGGTGCCAGTATTCTTGCTGCCAAATCTCTCACATTTAATTTATCGAACATGGCATCTTTCAGTCATACAACACATCTCAAAAAATATCTTGTCTCTGTTTTTTATTCTCCAAATTTTATTGTTATTTGCTTTTGAATAAGATTCTGATAGTTCTAAAAAAGCTGGTAAAATTGGCATTTTATTTCAGAAGACTTGATAGTAATATAAGATGATACTCATTGTCAGAATGTCTAATGGTTTCTTGAGATATTCTGCCCATGTTTATACCCTTACTCAGGTCTTTGTGCTAATCTGTTCTTTTCAATTGTGATGGAATTTCTAAATTATTATAACCTACGATTTTTGTAATGTATTTTATATATTGCTGAT
This sequence comes from Machaerirhynchus nigripectus, assembly GCA_013397975.1. NCBI lineage: Eukaryota > Metazoa > Chordata > Aves > Passeriformes > Dicruridae > Machaerirhynchus > Machaerirhynchus nigripectus. The sequence continues at coordinate 1,789,769 of VZRQ01005527.1, read as the reverse complement.
ATTGCAGTAAATGGTATTTGCAGAAAACTCAAAAGATTGAGAAAGATTTAATATACAAAATTTAGAGAATTCAGATAAAATAATAGATGTAGGATTATATATTTTTATATATTGTCTTTATAGCCACAGGGATAAATATTGTATGACTACCCTTTCACCACTTTGGAGTTCTTCACTTTCTTAAAGCTATCATGAGGACTCTTAAGGAAAACACTGATGGATTCTTTAAAGAACACTGGAGTGTTGTAATGAATTAAATAAATTTAAAATAATCAATTTTTTTAAGTGGAACTGTAGAAAATGGAAAGACGTCTAACCAAATGTTGCATTTCTGGAAAAGCAGAAGTTGTCTTGACATATGGCTGAATAACTTTCAGGATAGTAGATTAGCAGAGAGAATAAACATTTGATGCTGAGAAGCAGCAGCTTAAATTTTATTCAATGGAGAATTTAGAATGGGCATAGAAAGGTCACCATGGCAGGAAAAATATTTTTTGTATTTAGAATGCCTTGAGCAAAGTATGTGTCAAGGCACTTTGACACCTACTTCTTAAAGAATGTCAGAGATGAAGATTTGAACAAATCTCTGTGCATTCAAGAAGAAACTGTCTCCTCAAAGGTAATTGAAGCCCACTATGTAGTAAAAGAACAAGATTTTTTAAGAGAGCAGTGGTTTCTGCTGGACTAATAAATTTGGTTAATAATTCTAAGAATACCTAAGGTGACAAAGGCACTACTCAAAAGGTGAGAAGTTACAGATGCAAGAGTTCCCGTGAAATTTAATTCACCACTTTCTCCCTTTATGACTGCATACAGAAAAGCATGCCTTTTATTCATTTGCTTCTTATCACCTAGAGGTAAGGACTTCTGGAATTTTGGCAATGAAGAAAACAATCCTTTACTGAGGGAATGAAAAACTAAAGTAATATTAGCATTATCAAATTTCCTGGAATGGTGTAAGAATCCTTTATTTGTGTTGCAAATGTAGAATCATAGAATCACAGGTTTGAGTTGGAAGGGGCCTGGAAGAACCTCTTGTTCCAGGCCCCTGCTATGGGCAGGGAACCTCCCATTCGATGAGCTGGCTCCTGGTCCCATTCAACCTGGCCTTGAACACTTTCAGGGATGGGGCATCCACAGCTTCTCTGGGCCAACCAGTTCAGTGCCTCACCACCTTCATAGTAAAGAATTTCTTCCTAATATCTGATCTAAATCTACCCCCTTTACCCTCTTTTAGAAGTTGAGGACAAAAAGATATTGAAAAGTGTGTGTGATTGGCAGTGTTGGGCCTCCATGCTTGAGTGGTTGTCACAGGGAGGCTGAGAACAAAAAGGTGTAACTGGCTGTCCTGTCATCACTGGTTTTGGTTTCTGGTGATACCTAGCAAAAGGACAGGACTTGATGTAAGCAAAATGAGCTTAATATTTAACAGATTAACATACATATTATATTTAACAGACATGGAAGATAAACCATGAGCAATAAGGGAGCTGTGGGAAAGAATGTAAAGAAAAGTCTGCAGAGATGAAAAAATGTCAAAGATTATGTTTATCATCAAAACCGATGATGACAAAGATTTTCTTAGCATGAATGCCTCATCTGTGCAAACCTCCTGAGTGCTTCTTCCCCCTTTCTCTCCACCCATTTCAATCCTGGTCTCTATCTGGTTTTGGACACTACAACCAAAGGTTTCTATCAATGAAAGCTGGGAATAGAAGGCTGTCTGGCATGCCTCCTACTCAAATTTTTCAGGAAGCAGGGGTAAAAATACCAATAGCACAAGTTAGATTGGAAAGCATTCAACAGTATTTGGCATGATTAGGCAAGCGTAAATGCTGGTAAGCAGTAACACGGATAAGCAGTAAAAAGAGTCTGCCATCCCTGGTGGCAGATGAAAGAGGACCAGGAGAAGACAAGGACAACCTAGAACACGAATGTCTGACTTAGATTATGGTACTGGAAAAGGTTTTGGGTTCTTCAGTCAAGAGTGAAATTCTAAGAAAAGGAGCAAAGGCAAAGAATACCTTTGGGCACAGATTAGCTGAACTTGTGAGAATGGCATTAAAATAAGACTAGTGGTCTCAAGTAGTACCACACCATCAATATTAAAAAGGCAAAGTGGTAAACAGAACTAGGAAGTAGGGGACATTTGGATACCTATAATATAGTCATAGAAGACACAAAGAGGAAAACAGTAAAATAATCTGAAATATCTTCAGTGTTCAAGCGGCACAGTCAGTAAATGAGAGGATTTTGAGATCTTGATGCATTATTTATTTTCTTTATTATTTTCATTATTTACACTTAAAGACATTTACTTTGGAAGAAGTACCTCCTGTAAAATCTAAAGCCTGTGACAATATTAGTAAACAGTCCCAGGAGGACTTTATGGTACAGGATCAAGTCACCTCCTCTTTGAAATTAGCAAGGTCTTTGGCATGGTTTTGGCCTTGAGCATGGCCTCAAGCGTTCTTGATAACTTTGGAGTGGTGGCCATATGGTGACACAGTCACCCCGGTTCTGAATCCTGTAACAAACTGATGTGGAATGCAAAAAGCCCCAGAGCAGGGCCAGGATAACAGGCAAACATTTCTTGGTGAGGGAAGAGATGAAAAGGAGGAGATTGCACACTTTAACATCTATGAGAAGTGGGAGAGAGAGAAATGCACGAGGACCATGCTGAGGGAGGACTGGGGCTGCAATCACTGGGCTTAGTGTCACTGAGTAAATAAAAATTCTGTCAAGACACACAGCTCAGTGTGGTTACATCCAGTGCCATCAGACAGCACCACTGGATGTGGGTGGCCATTGCCAAGATGATTTGCTGACAGCTGCCCAAGAATACTTTGATGGCATCCCTTGTGTGCGGACAGTGTGGCTCACAGTTATGGGATGTGGCCTGCTTTGTTATCAGCAGAAAGGGCCAGGCAGTCCCTGTGTCCCAGGCCCTCTCAAGTCAGGCCTGGATTTCCCCTTTGGAGCCAGCAGAGAGAAGGGATTGGTGAGGACAGGCAGAGGGGAGGAAGCTGAAGTCTTCTCGCTCTGCCAGGATATTGCTGCTTTTCATGTCCTGGCTGCCAGACCTGTTCAGTGACTCATGTAGGAGGTGTCCCTGAAGAAAAGCTTGCATGCGTCAGCTTTTTAATCTTTCCATACCTTTTTGCCCCAGCATAATTTACTTCTGTGTGCTCACCACAACTCATTTTGCAAGAGTTCCACTGTCCGACTTATCTGGTACCCATTCTGCGGAGAAGGTAGTAAGGCAAGGACCCTGTGCTGGGCTTCCAGTCGTCTCAGTCTGCAGGTGGTGAACAAGGCCCATCCCTGGTGCTCTCAGTCTTTCTCATGTCATGTCCACTGGTCTTACTCTGCAGTGTAGGGAGAGGACAAATTAGGATTTTTTAAAAGTTGCCAGTATAAGGGGCAAATATGTTGTTGTGGGCTGCCCCAGTGCAAGTAGAAGCATAAAATCGGTTTGGGGTTTATGCCTTTGTTTTTCAAAGAAACAAGTAAGATTCCTTACTTCATCTGCACTTCTGCTACAAAATTATCACAGTCCTTACTCGATTCCAGAGACCAGTGTACAAGAATTAAAGAGCAGAAAGTCAGGGAGCAGGAAGATTTTATTAATTTTTGTAAATACCTACACAATGGGAAAGGGAAAGGGAAAGGGAAAGGGAAAGGGAAAGGGAAAGGGAAAGGGAAAGGGAAAATTTATGTTGTTGAAAATTCCCCAAAACAAGTTAGAAGAACATACATCAAGAATGTTTTTAAGGGTAGTTGGTTTGGCCTTGGGACAGTCGACTGAATTAGAAGATACTTTGGGTTTCCTTGCCCTTCTTTCTTTGATATCTGTTCTCCTATTCTAAATAAAATGCAAAGGAGAACATAACTTTTGTTGTTATTTTAGCATTATTTTATTTGCACAGTGCAAAAAAGTACAACCAGGTAAGAATATTGATTCCTTCCAGAAAGGCCAAATCCTTGTGTGACAGCAACATGAAAAGAGGCAAAAGGGTAACAGTATCATTTAGTATCAAAACACATAGCAAAATAAAGACAAGAGAAATTGAGAAGTTATTATTTGCTGTCAAAAATAATCAGAAGAAAATATTATGAAACAAAGCTCTGAGTTTTGTTTGCATAACCAAAGCTGGGTGTCATGTTCGGGATTATTAAATGAGAAAAAGCTTTTAAGTATATAACATCAACACCCTTTTTAAACAAGTTCTTACAGAACCTTTGATAAATAAAGAAGTCAATAAGCCTGTGTAAGCCTCTGGACATCTACAATTAGCTAAACCAAAGAAGATTAAATACCTAATGAGGGACAAAACATTGAAAGCATTTTTATGTGTTTGAAAATCAAATCTGTGTTTATTTAATTTATACTTTTGATGCTAGACTATTACTGTTATCATATATCTAACACTTACTCAAGAAGAAAATATTTAAACAGAACAGCATTTATTAGCCTCTGTAAATACAATCTGGAGTAAGGAGTACATAAACTAAAAGGCATTTTTATTTGAAAGAAACATCTTTTCAACTTCTTTGGCTTTAGTAACTGAAGAAGTAGAAGACTTCTAATGAAAGCTTCATCTCCCTCATTTAATACAGCACAGTCTCTATCCTGACCTGCAGAAGCCCTGCTTTAAAGTTTAAATAATTCTTTGATTGATTCCTTTGATTATTTCATGAAAACAAGCCCATCATTAAAATTGGAAATACAGTTTTGTGAATTGGATGAAGACAATTCACAAGAAAAAAAAGAAAGATCAGGGCCTCATTTTTGATATTAATCAAAGACAGATCTAGTTTTCAGCTGGAAAGTTCAGTCATGAACACTGTGAATCTCAGGTCTAAACCTGCAAGATTCTCCACTACATTTTTTGAAAATATGTCTCTATGGGATGAGGGCATCTCTTAGCTTACAGCTAGCAGCTAGCATATGGTAAGCCATATTTCATTTTCTTCATAATGATGAAAAATGTATTAAAACAAGAAATATCAGAGGGGAAAAAGGCCTTTTATTTATCCAGTTTATGTACATTGTAAAAAGAAGAGTGTTTATATTCTAAGAAAGAACTAGATTTAAATTAAAAATATTTTCTGGATGCAAGTCTGAACAGCGTTCACAAAGATGTACTTTAAATAAGACCCTCAAACATAAATATTAATGCACTAAAATAATGTGTTGCCTACTACTCTGCCAAGGAATATTACCACCATGGAAAGTAGATGTTTCTCCTTCTGCTAGGAAGAAACTAAATCAGAACACTCCAAAAATGAACAATAAGAGAGACTTAGAGACAGACTGACCTTGAAACTCTGATATGTGCAGCTGCTTTCTCATGTCACACTGGACACTGTAGAGCAAAGATGCTGGCTTGGAGTTCCATCTTCTACATCTCCCATGGTAGGTCTGGACTACAGTAATCTCCCCAAAGTGGGCACTGTGAATGGATTAAGCTAGGGATCTTGAAGGTCAAGCTTCCATACCCAAGACTTTTGGCTGGCTACACAAGAAGTTCAGGAAAATTAGCCTCTTAAACTAGGTATTTTGGGTTAGGTATTTAAAGGTCATCAATGTAAATATCCCCAGTTTAAGCTCTTTTAAGAAGAAAGAACAAACAAGCCTACAATATTAGGGGTTTTTTCATACTTGTGAATGAGTATACATAAAGTATCATTTCAATATGTTTGGTTTAAAATGTGTTGGATGAATTTCTAATTAGAATAACTACTAAGCACAGTGCACACTGTCCTGAAGCAAAGAATTTCTGAAGTGCCAAGTCCTGGCCAGTGATTTAGAGCTAAATCGAACCAAAATTTGGCACAAGGATGAGTCCAGCAAATAATCTCCTCTCATATCGAAGATGGCAAACAAAGGAGAATGGGGCAACCAGAGTTGCCCATCTAAAAATATATTCTTGTTGAAAAGCCACTCCTGCTGATCAGCATCTGCTCCCCCGCTTTGCCACATACTGAATAACTTTCGCTATTTAAACAATTTGATCTAAAAGAAGAACAACAGATGTTCAGTGAATTGCATTTTCTGTCTATTGGTAATTTGATTTTAAAAAGGAAACAGGAAATATACACTTTTGTTTCAAAGCAAAACACTGGTTCAGCCCCCTACTTAATCTTTATGCTCAAATTCCACAGATTAGAAATCTTCTGCAGAAAAAAATTAAAACATCTGATATATATTTTCATGCATTTTTTTTGTATCTCCCTTTACATTAGGATATTTGCATGCAGTTATCTAAAGACCTAAACAAAAAAAAAAAAAACAAGACCAAACCAATGCCTTCTANCAATTTGATCTAAAAGAAGAACAACAGATGTTCAGTGAATTGCATTTTCTGTCTATTGGTAATTTGATTTTAAAAAGGAAACAGGAAATATACACTTTTGTTTCAAAGCAAAACACTGGTTCAGCCCCCTACTTAATCTTTATGCTCAAATTCCACAGATTAGAAATCTTCTGCAGAAAAAAATTAAAACATCTGATATATATTTTCATGCATTTTTTTTGTATCTCCCTTTACATTAGGATATTTGCATGCAGTTATCTAAAGACCTAAACAAAAAAAAAAAACAAGACCAGACCAATGCTGTCTAGAAAAAAAAATACTGATATTGATAATTAAATAATTTATTAAAAGGTTTGGTTTAGAACAAAATGAAATTAATTGCAGTAGGAATCTGGAAAGCATCTCCTTATTGTTTTTATAAAATAAGATTTCCCATTCATTTTAATAGGTTTCCTCTCACTAAATGCCTAACCCTGTATCCAGTGCTTTTAGATGGGGAGAAAAAATGACCTAGTCAATTTTGAAATACATTAGTGACTGCCAGACTCTCATAACTGTAGAAAATTATATTTCTCTGTTGCTACAATGGAAATCTAAGTACACTGTCAAGTTCTTATCTGAGATCATCCCATATCTAACAAGGCTAGAGACTGTCCTGAATTCATGAAGCACAATTAAATGTAGAGACATCACTACTCAAGTAAATGTAGAACAGTTTAAAACGATGTACAATGACTTTCAGAAGACTGTCAACATGATGCTTTAAAACATCTACCTGTGCTTATAACTAACACATTATAAAAACGTAATTAATTTGTTTTATAGCCAGTAAGTATTACAATGGAAATTCTTCTATGGTGGAAATTCATTAAACTAAACCTAGGGACTTCTTTGTAGATCCAGCTACATAAAATCTACAGTATGTTTCAACTTGTTGTGTTTAGTGTGATTTTAATACAGAAGATCAAAAGTATTTTTACAGAAAAACTAAAGTGAAAATATCTCTGGTATTTGAAGAGTATAATTTGCATAGTTGTCTTACCTTTTGAACTTGTCTTTGAGTACATAACAATCTAAGCAATGAAGGGTCTGCTATCAGTCTTCCTCATGAAAATAATGAGCTAAACATATAAATCCACCTTCTGGGCAATAACACGCTTTCTGTAAGGTGGGAGGCCAAATGGGAAGGTATTAATTATTTTTCAGGATGCCTAATTTTGTCTTTATTATTCAGAATAAAACTTCTTTTCACCTTTGCCTGGATATTAAGTGTGTTAGAAAGCTTAATAACCTTGTAGATTAAAGGATTAATAACTTTGGAGAGGAGACAGCATACTGCATGTAGCTCAAACTTGTTATTAACTTTCCACAACTTTTCCTTCATCCTTGTCAGAGAGTCACAGTGCTTTCTTTGTGCTTTTCTTTGCTCACTTTTTCTGTGAAATCATTAAAGTGTGGCTGAAAGAAGTTTGAGGTTCTGATACTTTTCAGCTGTGGAATGGGAAACTGATCAAAGGCCAGCAAGTCACTTTCACACAGCCCATTGATGTTAACTTGTGTATTTCCCTCCAAATGTCTTTCTAACCTCCTATCTTCTCCCAGCTTAGTCTTTGTGGAACCTTTTTTTGCTCTAAGCAAATGTAAAGAATATTTTCCTAGCCCCTTTGATGGCATTTGTATTACTTTGGTTGTATTTCTTTTTTATATTGTATATATTTTATATTTTTCTTCTCCTACATCATAGTAATAGATGATTATCAAAATGATGTAGAAGAAGTCCAAATGGTGGCCAAAGCTCTGCATTGGATACTGTCGCTTTGTCAGTCATTTTTCATTTACTCCTGAAATGTTGGTTATTCACTAAGTTTTTGCTGCCAGCCTCCATTGCACTCTTTCTCAACATTTGAAGAAGTAGTTCTATTTTCCTTTGTCCAGCACACACACAAGGATTGCTCCTCTGAAATTTCTGATAACCAACTAACTCTTCCACTTCTCAATTGTCCTCCAAATTCTCTTTTGCCATATACAGAAAAAGGCTAGACAGACATTCTGGAAGGTGTTGCCAGCATGAAAGCCAGAGGAGAAAATCTATATGTAGATGTAGACACTATATTAAAAAATCAGTAATGAGTTGAAGAAAAAGTCTGTTTATAGTTGTGCCCCATAGTGGAGTACCATACTTGATAATTATAAAATACCGTAAAAATTGGATAAGGGTATAGGAGCAAAACAAGAAAATACTCTACACAAGAAGTCCAGTCTGTTCACATTATTAAGTAGGAGATGAAGCAATGACTTGATAAGGCTTCCCTCACATGGAAGAGACTGGTTCAAACTATGCCTGACTGAAATGTGGTGTATTTTCCAAGGAAGAATAAGGCTTAAGATTTTAGAAGATAGTGTAATGAACTACTTTAAATGCTTCCATCTCTTGGAGGTTTTGTTGCCAAAACTGAATGCCTTTATTAATTATACTCTGGATAAATGCCAGTTATTATACCTGCAATGGAGTTACTAGTTGTGCAGTCTGTAGGACTCATTGATCTAATAAATTTGTATAATTTAATTAATTTTTGTAACCAAGGTAAACACTTCTGTAGGAAATATGGAATGATCTCAAGTATTTAGTTCTGATCACTGCATTCTTGTGTCCCAGTCATTTCCAATATGACACAATAGTCAAGATATCAGACATTAGATCATCAGCCATGAAGTTTTTCTGCATTAGCTTTCTTCTCTGCTATGAGAAGTTATTTGATGCCTTAATGCTAAGAATATGGGTGGGCTTTTTTTTTCTTTCTTCAAGTGAAGTTATGTACTAATTTACAACAGGGCCTTTCCACAGGAACAGTCTGCATATTCTCACTCTGTGGAAACATGAGAGAGCTTATCCTCTGGAGAGAGGAATAACCTCCCTATCATTTACCTACATGTGCCTCAGGGTAAGAACATTGAATATGGTAGTTCCTGAAGAGGCAAAGTTTCAAACATTGGTGCACCTTGGAATAACTTGTTTGTCTGCTCATGTCTTTAATTTTCTAATTTCAGGAATGTTTTCAAATGCATTTTTTCACGAGCAGTATGATGGCTACCACAATACTGGGAGTTTGAGGAGGGTATATAGTATGAAAAAATATTTTTGATAAAGTGACGGAACAGTATGCTTTTGTGAGTCTGTATCAACTCATCTAAGGTGACATCTTTTTTGTAAAACAGAAAAGAAAAAGCAACTTTCTCCATTTAATCCTCATATCCCCATTTAAACCTCGTAAAATCAATGCAAAGGTAGGTGTGAGAGCAAGAATTGCTCTTCAGCCTCCTGTTGGACCTACGGTGCTTCTGGTCTTAATTTCTATTTATTAACTTGAAATTTATGCTGATATCTTGAAATGTTTCAAGATATGTGAAGATGAGTTGAAGCTAGTAATGAGCTATTCACCTTGAAATCACAGTAGTGCAAAATTCCTTCATACATTTGTTTTTGAGAAATACATCCTGTTTGGGCACCTGGACTATTCAGTTCATATATTCAATGTCTCTGCCTAATTAATTCCTTTTGATTTGTGATTTTTCAATATAGAGGACCTTAGATCCTTCTTTTGTGGCTAAGCAATTTCCTTCAGGTTTTTTTCCCTTTTAACTGACGTAGTTACTACAGATTCAGGATGTTAGGTGAATCTTTATTTCAAGAGGGTAGTTGGTATTTGCTCATGATTGTGCTTTTAGGTAGCATTTAGGCCTTCACTCCAGTTTTTTATATCATTCATTTCAATATTTTCATTAAATTACTCTCCAGGACTTATTTTCCCAATCTTGCCTCCTGTAGAATTTTTTACCTCTACAATTATGAGCCTTGATGTAGATTCACTTGAGAAAAGTCTTATAGCCTAGGGGATTTAGACCTTAATAATTTAGAAAACATAAATTTTTATAACTGATTTTGAAATTCCACACTGATCTCAGAGTTTTCAGCACCATACATAATAATGCCGTCGTTATCCCTAGCGTGAAGGGAAATTCAACGGGGTTGAGAAAGAATAAAGCAAAGGTCTAAGTTGGAAAAGCGTGTTTCTGTGACCTTACTTCAGATTAATTTTTGGTGTAGTTATGGCCTTTCGAATGTAAAAAAAGTTCCTGAAAAAAATCTACAGATGTTAGAGATGTAACTGCAAGAGTTAAGAGCTCATAGGTTTCTTTGTAAAGTTTCTTTCTAGTTTGTAAAAATATAGGGGAAAAAACTTATAATCTTGATGGCTCAAGAGACGCTCGTGTCTCACAGTCCACAGGTTTTGTGAAAGCTCCACTGAACAGATTTGGAAATGCATTTTATAAAGAAGCTTTTTCTTAATAATCTCTGTAACAGTATACAATATAAGATATATCTATTTAAATGTTACATTTTTTTCAATATGGATTATGATAAAGTGTTTTGTTGGCATTTGAATTGCTATTTATAGGCAAGGAATGAAAGTAAATTGTGATTTTAGCAATTGTTTCAAAAGAGCAGAAGGGCTTTTGAAAACCATTTAGAATTTTTTTCTGTGATCAGAAAGTTAGTCAAGGCAATCCAAGCCTAGCTTCTTTCATTAAGAAGCAGAAAAAGTATTTGTTATGTTCCTATGGACTATTTTAGAATTATTATTGTTTGAAATGATTTCTAGTAATGTGGTCTAAAACTTCACTTGCCAAAACATGTATTGTCTAATTTATCTTTACTTTTTAATTTACTTTTTTTGCACTTAGGTAACAATTCTGTTTTCAGGTGTTAGCTCTTTAATTTTAATTGTTTAAATGCTTAAAAAGATCTAAGCTTCTTTGATGATGTGTTTTCAAGTGTTTCAAATGCAAATAGCCTAATACTGTTGGCACCTCTGTGTAAGCAGCATTTTTTCTAATATAGCAATAGGAAACCAACTGACCTTTAGATAACTATAGCAAGGATATTTATTAATGGCTGAACAGATAAGGGGTGCTCTTTAGGAGCCTCACTTATGAATCTCAACTGCCAAATCTGTCTCTCATGACTAGGACTAGTCAGTAAAGGAACTTTGCAATTCATAAATAAAAACGAATACAACTTTTTTATCAGTAGAGGAGAAATGCATAGATTGCACAGAATTGAAGAAAGACTTGAAAAGGAATGACTGCTGTATTTGAGGACAGTTTATCACTTTAAAGGAGGCATGCTAGTTCTGGCCTGGGTGTGAAGCCAGAGAGGGAGTTTAAAGATTTTCCAAAAAGATTTTTCTGCTGAGGTCCAGTGAGAGAGTTGTGGGAAAGACTGACACCATAGCATGGTTCATCTTCCTGTGAAAACAACCTACTTTCAGCCCAGTCAGTCTTCAAGGGAACAGCAAATTGTTCCTCTTATCAGTCCTCATCAACTCATTCATTTTCTGGAGGGGCAGGAAAAGCACTAGCAACTGCCAAAACTTTTGGGGCATCCTGAAGAGAAAATTATCTCTCCAGGGTATAAATGCAAAATCTCAGACTCTTTCAACCAAATTAAGAGTTCAGACTAGCAAAGTAATGAACAGTTGCTTATGATTATGGATAACGAGGTAATCCGTTTTGTATCACAGGGAATTCTCACCCCACATCTTTGTTACACTTTAGCTTTATTAGTATTTTAAATTCAAAATTTATTTTACTGTTTTTCTTGTTCATTTTGATCAAAGGACATTAAAATATTTCTCTTTGCCAATAGTCCTGTGCCTGTATTCCCACACATCCACAGAAGCAGTGTGATTGCATTCCCATCGAGCAATGCCCTTATTTACCTCAGATACCATTAGCTGCGTGTCTGCCGATGCATTTCGCAAACTCCTTTAGAAAGCATTTTTCAAACTTGTGCCTTTCAATTATTTTATGCTGTGCCAGCAAATAATTCTTATTCCACCTGCTCCAATAGGTATCCCATTCTTAGCCTTAGTATGGGAGCATCTGCTGCTAACTGCAGCCATCAGCAAGTAAAAATGTGAGGAAATTCTTCCTGCTTCTTCAGTATAAAGAGCATCATAAAAAAATTTATCAATTATTGTGGCAGTTATACCAGTTTTCATGTTAGCACAATCTCACTCAGCAAAGAAGTGGTGTATTATACCTATTTTGACCTGATAAGGAAAACTGAATGGCATCTCAACCTAATGCGTAGCAAGAAAAAAATGCAAGTCTGATACGAAATCTACAGATGGAAAACCTATATATCTGTCCTAAATGGTGATTTTCATTTCAAAACTGACCTCATCTAAGGAACAGTCACTTAAAGCATCATTGAAGTGTTTTAAGGATTTGGGGGAGGAAGAAAAAAAAATCAGATCAACCAATATTTGAGTATTATTAATTTGCCAAATTTCCTCTTCCTATTTTTCTTTTCTAGTTCGATTTCAGCACATCCTCAAATTCCTCTCTATTGTTCTGTGATCTCTGTTCGATCAGTGATAATGCTGATTTCTTATCTTTTTTAGTGTGCTTGCTTAAATTTAAAGTAAGATAACCAAAGGTAGACGTTTACAGCCCTTTTTCATTAGTTTTTCTCTGTACTTGTTGGCAATACTAGTGCTTTTATATTCACAAATATTTTTACTTAAGATACTTTCTCTCCTATACAACTAGATATACAAACTTTATAGGAAATCTAGTTATTTTTTTTCAATTATTTATTTCCAGTATCTAAATGTACCTGTCTTACTGCCTGACTCTTACCTGGCCATTACCACTGCAGTTGCCTCTTGGCCTTATATAAATCTATTCAAAATACTATTAATGTTAGTCTCAGAACTTACTATTTTTGCCATTTGAATTCTCCTATGAATGAGTAGCATTATCAACTCATCATATTTTACAGCATCAGGTATAAGCTTACTATTCTTGCTTTGAATAATCTTCAAAATTTTGATCCTAATTATTAAATAATAAATCTTACATCTCATCAGGTTTTCCAGCCCCACTACTCTGCAAGTGTTATAGCTTTGGCTCTTTTTTACTCATTTTCCCTCAGTTTCCTTATAATTGCTCACCAACGTTTCTCAAAAAGATTGCTGTCCTTTACATCAAGGATTATCCAGTTCCTTAATATTATATGCGTGTCTATGTCTTTAAAAGTAAGTTTAGAACTTTGTCAAACAAAGTGTATGTAACTAATCCTCCCATTGTTAAGGTACTTCATTGGAACTTGGTTTTGGTAGAAATACACTTTTGTCTAAAATAAAAAGCAAAGCATACTTTGGTATTCCTAGAAACTTGCAACTTTTCATCAAGAAAGTGAACCCTTCAAAATCAGCCAAATTTAAGGTGTTTCATAATTCAAATGTCTGCCCACGACTCTGTAATCAGTTCTGTACACTGAACAAGATACAGAAGGCTTGCAGCTTGGACACAAAATGACCGGGGTCTAGTTGTGTTCTCTTTCCCTCTTCACTGTTGGACGGTGGGCCACTGTCTTCAGAAGAAGGCCCCTGCTTGCATAATGCTCTTGACATTTGGAGTTGGTTGTCAGTTTTCAAGATCAAGCTACAGAGGAAGATTACTAAGAAACAGCTACCAGTTTTGGAAGTTTATTAGGACAGTGTGAAGTAGTCTTTCACTGTCCAAGGTATGCTTAAGAGAAAAGAAGGGGAAAGTACCAGAAGCAGAAAACTGGATACACAAGTGAGACGGGATCACATCAGGAATCATGAGCTACAGGGGCAGAGATCAAAAAAACCCTAGGGGATTCTAATCTGAGATCAAAGAACTGCTTCAAACTGCTGAGGAAACTGAGACAAGGGAAAGCATGTAGGTGTTTTATCTAGATTTGTATACTTACCCTAATGTTGGAGGTGTAGAGATTTGGTATCCTTACAGAGCCTGTAAAGCTGTTTGCTGAAGCTATCATTTGCCCTGAAGAAATGAATTATCCCTCTTGGGTTTTCTTTTCTTCCTTTTTTTTTTTTCCCTGTGTGTAGTCAATCCTAGCCTAGCAGTTGCAGTACTCTAAGATTGTGTGGTTTTTGCTCTGTGGAGAGTAATGATGAAGAGTGTGTTTCATAGTATCCAATGGTGGCAGACGGAAGCAAGGATTCATCAGATCCAGGACTGTGCAAGGGTTTTTACTGTGGCAGAACCTGTGAACACCCTTTTGAGAAAGCAGTACCAAAGCTGAAATGACTCGGTATGATTGTGGTAGTGCTTTACGCACAGGTTCCCCTCTAGGTGGACGCTACCCCAAGTATTACTGCTATGCTTCTCCTGGGGGAAGAAACAGTTGAAAAGATTAAAAAATCCCAAGCCACCAAACCTGGGCATTTTTGTTGGACAGCTTTATTTCACTGACACATTACTGAAGCAATATCCCAGAAAGTTCCAGGGGTGATGCAACGTTTTGATTTTCTGTTTTCAAACAGAATTGAATGAAATTGTTCATTCAGCATGTCCCCCATCTTATTTGAAAATACATACTAAAAAAAATAAAAGGCCCAAACAAAATATATAGTTTGTAACCATTCTTTCTCTTTGCAGGAGGATCCCCCAGGAATTAGCCCCCAGGAATTTCAGCATTCATTTTAGCAGCTGGTATGTATGAAAGAGTAAGAAACTTGTCAGAACAGGTGACACAAGGATGAAATTCCCTAAATCTGTTTTAGCCTGTGGAGTCACCTTTTGCTTGATAGCAATCTCTCCATGATTTAAAGAGAGGTTATAGTTTGTAGTAGTTTTGAGTCCCTATCCAGCAGCCATGTTCTCCTTAGTTCTACCCAGTAAAACTGACTTGGTATTAAGTCCTATTTAAGAGATATTTTGTATTTTTTTCAGAAATAAAGTCACATGTATCTCTGGGATATTGTAAGACACATGTTGTGTGTGTTTGTGGACTGTATCCTGAAGCTGCAGAGGGGCATGTATATAAACTCTGTGCCTTATGGTATGTGTCAGCTAGCAGGACCAGCTTAAAGAAAATTTTCACAAGTATTTTGTAGGTTTTGGAACATGTAACAGGAAAAAGAAAGTCACCTTCTCAGTGAAATAGCAGAATGGCTTTTTGGGGAAAAAGGTAATTTTCTTCACTATTGATCTAATTGACAAGACATTTCTGCCTTGGAAAAATTATCTAAAAACCCCAGAAGTATTCTGTATTGTTTATTAATAATTATGATAGCCTTTTTAAAGTGAGAGGTATTTATTGGAATAGAAAAAAAACCTTATACATCTAATAATCCACTTATATCCATCCAATTAGTTAACTAATGTATATGTTCCAGTTTGATATTTTATATTGAGCCACTAACACTCTGCAGCATTGCAGAGTGCACTTTTAAGTGAACTCTTTTAGCAGTGTCCTAGAAAAGGCTGGAAAATTTTCATTTAAGAAAGAGACATCATAAATCTTTGAAAATGTTTTGTTAACTGCTAAGTTTGTCACCATGCAGATAAGATTGCACATTTTCATAAAACTTTTATCTTCCTTTTTGGTTCCTTGATAAGGTTGTAATAATATGAACATTTGTTATAGGAATTATAATTCCTTTCTATAATGACTGCTTTCTGTTTCTTTATACCCCATGTTACACTGCAAGTATGTGAAGCAAAGTTGTTTATTAAAAAATCCAAACCAACAAAAATGTACATTCTTAATATTGAAGTTTATTGTATCAACACTAAAAAAAAAACCAGTACTGGAACTTTTTCCAAAACAGTCCTTTAACTATAGCCAGAAATATACCCAGCATTCAGAAACTACAGCTACATGTCTGAAGGAATGCAAAAATATTTGGAAGCATATATGAAAGTGTTTTCTATAATTATCAAATTATTAAATGATCATCATTAAATATATTGAGTGCTCTGAGTAAATCACTTTTCAAAATTATATTGAATAGACAATGGTATGATGTTTCAAAGATATTCCAGGAGAAATGAACTGCTTGACACATTTATAACAAGGTGTTGGAACGAGATCAGAAGTCAAATAAAGATCAGAGGTTTCCATATTTTAATTCTGTTAAGATAATTATTCTAGCAATAGATTCAGATCTCTCATAGCATTCTGTGAAGAAATCTCTACAAGTATGTTGTTCTCATATTTACAGTATTTCTGGATGCACATGAATTTGACTGTCTTGATATATTGCAGGGAAGTCAAATGGTTGTTGAACACATCAATATCTGAATTATTGATTGTGTGAATTGCCCAGAAGTTTAACCATCATTACCATTCCTTGTTCAAGAGAATGTATTGGTGCAGAAGCACCCTGCAGACTTGGGCCTCCCTTAAATACCTCTGCCTCATTCTACAAAAAGAGTAAGCAGTAAAAATCAACACTTTAATGATTAAATCTTTTGATATGACAAGGTGGTCTTGCAAAATCTATGTGATGTGTGAATGGGTGGTTGCTCAGAAGGAGATGCCATTAATGTTTTATGAAAAAGAGATTGTTAGTGGATTAATCTGTATTTCTTCCTTTATAGATAGCATGAAATATATGGAGGAACACTGCTGATTATTGAGTGTTCAGTTTGATGTCTGCAGAAGTACATCATGTGTTAATAGAGGGAACTGCGTAGTTGTTTGAGTCAGTACAAATGCTGAGAACTTACATGTAGAGTTCACCATTAAAACCCTTTTAAATTCTAATTTTTATTATTATTTTTAGATGACAATATCAGGTTTGTATGTTATATGTGTGCTTAAAACAATAGACTTACCCTTTGATATCCTAGTGTTTCTATTGCTGTGACACAAACATTTTCCAGAGTGTTGACACTATTATTTTCTTCTGATAGACATTGAAATAATAAAATATGTAAACCCAAAATATAGCATAATTTTACATATATAAGATGTGATTTCAGTAATTAGCTATCAGCTGAAATGGAGAACAACAAGCCTTTCTTATTTATTCAGCTGTTGGCACTTTCCTCTCTTTTAACATTTTTTGCCTTAAACTTCTTCTCCTTATACTTTCTGTGTTGAACTTTCCTTGTACTATTTCTAGTTTCTTCCCCTGAACAGTGCAGCTTCTCAGCTGCTAATTCTCTCGCTATTTCTACAATGTCTTTTTAAATCTTACTTGTTCTTCATTATACTGAGAAATCAGGAAACATCAGATCAAGATACCTTGGATGAATTTAATTTACCCTCCTTTCCTCATCTCTGAATATATACTAGGTGATGTAGTCTTTAATTAGATGCTTAAATAGCTTTTTTCCATATTTTCCATCTTCCTTCAGTGTGTGGGATGGCTGATGTCTTTAAAAGTGGCCAGCCAGTATTTTACTTCATTACAATAAATGGGACTACATTAAGGCTCATTTCTAGAAGAGAACTCAAGGTTCCAGAACTGCATTTATGTATGTGCCTAAGCCTGACATTCTAGAAATCTCCCTCAGGTGCTAAAAAAAAATCTGGAGCACCAAAAACCTACCTCAGGGAACTCCCTGCAGAGTACTGTGGTTTTCAGGGCTCCTGAAGGAAGTAATCTTTGTTTTAATTCTGTAGGGCATATTACCTACTGCCACTTCAATAGACACAAGATCACCCTGCTGCTGTTCCAAAGGAAGCAAAGCCAGGAGACTGCACAACAAATTGTGCCACCAAGCCCGATCAGCCCTGCTGCAAGGCAGAGAACCCCACTCATGAGGAAAGACTGAAGGTTTTCACTGAAACCTTCAATGAAGTTGTCAAGATGTGATTGGACACAGTGCTAGATAATCTCATCCAAGCTCCCTTTCCCATGAAGGATTGGACAGGGTGTTCCTTTAAGGTCCCCTCCAACCTGGCCTGTTCTGTGATTTTGTGATCCTTCCAAGCTCTCCGCCTCTTTCCCAAGGTCACATGACTCTTGGGTGGCTCAAGGCAGATCTTGTGTTTGCATCTGCTGAGTAACAAGCTAGCTTTTAAATGACAGCATTATATTGTGCAAGTATTACCTGTGAGAGCTGACTCTGCTATGGAGTTCAGCAATTCAAACTAGCTTGGTTTGGTGTCCAAGTGCTCGGTTCCTTCTTCTTTGAAAATGTAACTCCTTTTCTCCCTCCTGATTGAAGAGGCAGATGTGATCCCTTCCATCATGAATTATGCTATGATCCTTTGCCTTCTATAAATACTAATTCTGGAGAGAGGGAAAGATTTGTAGTACTCTCTTTAGTTTCAGGGCTTCTGAAGATTTTCTCCTTGCTGAATGCACTGCTTTTACACACAGCAGTCTAAAACATCTAATTCTCCCTATGCATTTTTTGAGGATATAAATACAAGTTGAATTGTCTCACAGAAGCTGCAAGCAAAATATCATGGAATAAGCAGAAATTTGCAAAGAAACATGTATCCTTCTAAAACCCCCTCCTAATAATACACAAATAAACGATGTTGCTTGGTCTGTCCAGCTATTTCTGATATTTTTATGATATTTCTGTCCAATAACTTTCTGAAACTCGTCCATGTACTGTAAAAGAAACAAAATAATAATTTGTGACCCAGCAGAAGAAACACACGATTTTTAATGGAAATAGGTCTAGCACGTTTTGCACATTTAATTAATGACAATATTTTAGTCTATCATGCCTTCATACTCTATGGAAAACACTGGGCAGACGCATTATGAAATCCAAATCTTAACATGGTGTCTAGAGAAAAGAAAAATCTTTTTATTGATTGAGGGGAAACAGGGACAGTAAGATAATGTCATTTTACTGGAACAAGTTATGGTCAGCTTTTGCAGTTGAACACTGGATTCTCATTTCAAAAACCACTCTAAAGGTACCTTTTAAAGAATTTTAAAAGGAAAAGCAAAGCATAGAAATCCTCTCAGAAATCTTCTCTCTGCCAGATGACCTTTCAGAATGCAAAAAAGTCAAACATCTTAAGTAATGTTGTGATCCCACCTTCTGTTTCCACAGGACATGTTCTCATTCAGGAAGTCTGATGCTAATTACTTTGAATCAAAGAGCCGGATGAGCATATCCGCATATCCTTCCAGTTTGGGAGATATGCATCTGGTGGTAAGAAGAGATTCTGCTAATGCTCAGGTAACTGCTACATGGGAAAATTTTGCCACTCATTCTTCTGTTTAGCAAAACTTATTACTCGTGTGTTAGTCACAAATAAATGGAGACTAAATGGAAGAGACAGAAAGACATTTTAACTCTTCATCTTCTTTTTTCGTGTATTTGTATAGAAAAATTTTCTGGGGTGCTGGATGCTGTAGGATAGGAATAAAAAGACCACAACAACACAGAAAAGAAACAAAAATTGCTTTCTTTGGGTACATTTACTGGTGATTTGAATGAAATTAACTTGCTCTGCAAAATCCAAAAACTGTGGCCAGGATCTTGCATCTAGTCTTGAGGAATTCCACTGTGAGGTGCTGATAACAGAATTTCAGGATGACAGAATGGTTGGGGTTGGAAAGGTTCTCTGGACATCACTTAGTCCAACCCTGCACACCGAAGCAGGTTCATCTGGAGCAGGTTGCACAGGATCATGCCCACCTCAGTCACCCCAGTGATTGCCCACCTCTATAGTCTCCCTGGTCCCTAGTGGACTGAAATGTATTCCTATGTCACCGTAGGTCTTAGAAGTTGCCATAGTGTAGTAGTAGTATAGCAGTAGTAGATGTATAGTGATAGTAACTTGAACATTTATGCTCCAGAAAATGCAACTCGTGTGCAATGTGCAGTTTTGCTAAGAGCAGGGCTTTCAGAAGTTGCTGAGTTTCTCTTAAATACAAAGTGCCTGCAGAAAGAGAGCACAATCTTCTTCTCTGTATCCATGGTAGATGGAATCAAAAATGGTGGGCATAAGCAGCAAGAAAATGTCTGGTTTGAGTTTGGGGAAAAATTTTTATCTCTGAGTGAAATGTTGGAGCAGCATAAAATCTGGATTCTTAAAGCTGTGTAAGTAGAGGTGACAAGAAAAGGGCTTTGGCCTCCCAGGATTCTTTTCTGTTTTAACTGTAGGTACATACATGTTGTCAGCGTGACATGGTTACAGATTTCAAAACTCCAGGAAAAAACCCTTGAGTTTAAAAAAACAAAGAGGTATTTAAGAAGCAAAATGGTGATGAATCAAGCCAACTTCAGAGTCAACAAATGTTTTATAAACAATTGTTAATTTTATGTATAATATTTTTGTGGTCTTTATTATATTTAAATTAAGGGGTGGTGTTATTTTTATTATTGTTTTTATGGTTAGATATACATTTCTGAAACATTATATTTGAACAGAGTCATTTTTCTTCCTGTATGTCTATCTATTTTCAAGTCAAATCCCCTGTTTTTTAGTAGCTATTTGTCTGTCTCAGAGAAGGTAAGTGGGAGTTTTACAAGCTTTAACTAAAGGAGCAGAAGCACAGAAAACTTTCACATGGATACCTTTGTTTTTGAGTCTCTTGTTTAAATAGGCTGTAAGCAAAACAAAAATGAAAGGCTTGGGTTTATAGACTCATCTAACTTTGCTTTGAACATCAGAAG
Organism: Machaerirhynchus nigripectus; assembly: GCA_013397975.1. NCBI lineage: Eukaryota > Metazoa > Chordata > Aves > Passeriformes > Dicruridae > Machaerirhynchus > Machaerirhynchus nigripectus. Next base: position 1,769,004 of record VZRQ01005527.1, on the reverse strand, counting down.
CTTCACAGAACAGATAGAAAAATGCCTGAAAGGATGAGAAGATTGTATTGATGAGAGTCATGTCGGAAGATGAAGAAACCACTTCCATTCCTGAAGATCGGTCTAAAAGCTAACATTAAGTTCCTGGAAATTTGGCTGCATCAGCTGTCTGCAATGGTCAAAGCAATGTGGATGGAATTAATCAATTCAATTAACTGTAATTCCTAGGTTGCTTTACTGTAGGATCTGAGCTGTTCTACCTTTGGGCGGCAGTGATTCAGTGGAACAGAAATGTTGTCTTGCTAACTGACATTTCTCTATATTTTCTTAGCAAAACTGAAGGCAAGCGTGGCATAGCTGATTTTCTGAATCAAACAGTTTCACTGAACTGAATAAAATCTCTTCTGCCTTCTGCTAACAAATTTCAGTCAGCAGATGCTTTAATTTCTTAAACATAGCCTCTTGCTCATCTTCTGAATGTTCCTGAATTCTTAATACCTTCATTTATCTTGTGAAAAGGCAACCTGGAAATCAAATTATATTTTTAAACAGAAAATAAGAAATTTATCACAATTCTATTAGTAAAAGATTCACATAGCACTTTCTGTGATCCATCTTAAACCATTATAAGTTGGTGTTGAGATGGTGAGAAATAAAAAAAAAAAAAAAAAG
>VZRQ01005527.1:1591137-1768347 GCA_013397975.1 Machaerirhynchus nigripectus | reverse complement strand
TGAAAAATAAAAAAAAAAAAAAAAAGTACATTAATGATTTTTATCTCGAAATCTTTTACAATTACAGGATTCCTATCACTACTTTCTTAATGAAGGGTAAATGACAGCATCAGCATTGCTATTGTGGTATTTTTGAGGGGGTTAGGTCTTTAAAAGAACAGTCAAAGGAATAACTCTGATATATTTTTCTACAGTTTGTAGTATGTTATTTATCTATTGTATGCTGATCCTGAACATGGGTTTAGACAATACTGATGTCCTCATATGAGCACTTTAGCTATTCTATTTTCATCACCACTGGAAGCTAATGGCTTAGATCTCACCAGCCTCCACTGGCTCTCTGTATTTTGAGAAATAAGTATTTTAAAAAAATCGGTTTGGTAGATCTTTGTTCCATTTAACTTTTGGCACACCTCTCCAAGACAGTGTGAGAGGAATTCTTCTTATGTTGGCTAAGTAAACCTTTCAAAGATGGAATTATCCTTATTTTTTTTTATTGCAAGAAAGACAGAAAGTTTGAAAAAAATCAGTAAATATTTAGCTAAATGTTAGCTTAAAGGTTGTACCGGGTATTGTTTTTTATTTATTCCATAATATGCATTTTAATTATCTGGGGAATAATAGATACATATAACTTAAATCAATTAATCCATACATTTGTCTTATGATGCAATATTGCCTGAGTGTGTATTCCCAGCAGGCACACATACATCCACCCACCACAAATACACATGTGTACACAGCCAGCCGTGCACATAACAGAGAGACATGCTCAGCACTCACACAAACAGGACCAATGGCCTCACCCAGCTCCCATCTCTGGCTGAGCAGGATGGAGCTCTGCTGGTGGGAATAAATGTACAGGGTGTATGCACCTAGCAGCTGAACTCAGATATTCAGTCGAGTCAGCAGTGGCCCCGGGCCCCAGCCCCCTCAGCTGCTGCCACTGGGACACACGAACCCCTGAGTCTGCAGGCCCACTCCAGCTGCTGCTCCAGATACACATCTACTCTCCAGCTGATCCCACTCTCAGAGCCTCCAGACCTTATGGTCCCTCTGACAGCAGGGACTACCCTAGTACCTTCCTTAGCCAGGTCCTCCTGTGGTTTCACCCTTGGAAACACACACCTGCCTTGCTCCCAGAACACTTCACGTACTTGCCAGCAAGACCAGCTTGTCCAAGATGCAGATAGCCCCCACACACCCACTTGCACACCCTCACTCACACCACGGGCACGTGGGCCTCTGAGCCCTGGTCCCTTCCCAGGGGTGGGCACTTGCTTTCACTCAGATACTCCAGATTCTCCAGATACTGTTACCCAGACACACGAGCCCTTTGTGCAGAACATGAACACCTGCAGTACTGATCACCTACTTTTTATGCTCTGCCAACTCAGTTACTACTTTATTTTCCCAGGCTTCTTCCTGCTTCAAACCCCATTCATTGATCTTTCTGTTTCCCCACCTAGCAACCATAATGACTTATGTACAAGGCTCTTTTTCCAAAACCCATGGTTCCATTGGGTGGGACACACCTGGGTTGCTCAGATGAAGACAGCTATTTAGTGCAAAGCTCTGGCTGTACCATCTCTGTTTGTACCATCTCTGGTCATTGTACCAAAGCTATGTCGCTGTACCATCATGACTAGGTGAAGCAGTTGCATGAGATGAGAGGATGCTGCTAGGAAGGTGTGTCTGGTAGGCAGCATTTTCATGAGAGAATGAATACAGCCACTCATAAACTGCATGTCCAAGACATTAAGTGTGATTAAATACCCTGACTATATTATGTTAGAAAAGTGAGGAATCTTCAAAGAAACAATGGTCTGCTGACATGGAGTCTAGAGGGTTGGATACCAGATACAGTGAATGAAGTTATCACCAAAGTGGTTATTTTGTTACAGATGTGGTGGATATGTTCTTGTGTCTTCCAACATTAATATTCTCATATTCTCCTGTTTCTTTAGAGCTGTTTTTATTTATCTGCAGATGCAAGAGAGGATTCTGGTTTTCTTGGAGACACCAAAAAGAGGTGTGTATTTTCCCAAATTTCTGGGTAAGGCTTTAGCCACTGAATCTGTTAAATTTATTTTAACCCTAGATATTTAAACCCAACCTTGTTACCACCATCAGTGCCTGGCCACAAAAGCACAGTTAAACACTTGTGAAAATAAATGAGCAAATGAATATTAAAACTTGAAAGGCAATTATTACATGTCCTCAAGGAGTATGTCAAGAATAATAAGGAGTCCACTGATGTTTCCTTGTATTAATAATCTCACAGCTTTTTCATGATACTTTAGAAATTAAATGTGTTGACACTTCACCTTTTATTCAGCTAATCAGATTCCGTAAAAAAACCGTTTTGATATCCAGCCAGACTGCCAAGCAATCCTTCATCATAACTTCACTCATGAACGATTTATTATTTTACCTGTGGCAGTATTGTAAAATAACAAATTATTTTTAAAAGAGCCTTGATCTTTGTTAAGACCATCTTAGCTCCTGTTTTTAGCTTGTCAACTATAAATTGTGGCTGCTTAGTGTATGGCCATAGCTCTCAAGCTCACATTGACTCAACATCAATCAAATATAACTATGATTTTTTTGTTATTTAGAAGAGTAATTTGCTTTCTCAGAAATGATAAAATTGGTTTCCATACAAAACATTTATGTCAGATAGCCATAGAAAAACAATGGAGGTTTTCCTCTGGATAATGATCAGATACCCACACTGATGTTTCATGAAATTTGATCTGTTCTGCTGATTAGCTTTAAGATGCACCTGAAGACCTTGAAAGAAGCAAAGCGAATAATTCTCCATTCTTATCCTTAGGTGAAATCTTAGTCTATCCTAAGAGAGATCTCAAGCATAGATTCCCTTTTTTATTGTCAGTGTGTATCCTATTGTTAGGGGAGTTGTTAGGAGGCAGAGGAAATGAGATTACCAGTGAACTGCTTGTATGTAGTCCTGTGTCTGAGGCTTGGACGTTGCAGCAAAGGACTGCAGACATTATCTGCATGAACTGGTGGCATGGAAGGGAGAAATTTGTCTGAAACTTAGACCATGTCTGATTGTCAGAACTCAGATGTCAAATAATGAGCCATGGAAACAGATAGAGGAAAAGGAAAAAGTGGATGACTGAGAGTAAGTCTGCCATTGCTTGCTAAAATTTGCAAAAATGGCAATTTAAGACAACTTTAGGCTTCCTAACTACTGTTTGGTGATCCTTATGTACAAGTTAGCCAGTAAGAACATTATGAACTGTGTTTGGTCAGTAATCCACCATCTTTTAAAAGCATCTTTTTGCTACTGCTTTCTATTCTTTTGCTACTTTGAAATCTGCCTATTGCATCAAGCCAATATAAGCAGTCATGGACTGAAACTGATAAGGAATAGAGCACTCAAATTAGTGAACTATCAAATTGTGGGAGGCAGGCCACATCGAATCTTCTAAGGTCTGCACTGGTTGCTTAATTGTTTTCAGAAGCTGTTTAGGATGTTGTAAATCATGTAAGGCCTAAAAAATATTGCATTATCCGATTTCACGTTGCCACAGATGCTGCTAAGAGAGAGCTCAATGCTGATTTCTTTTCATTGTCCCTTCCCTTTCTCGTTTTCTTTTCCCTTCTCCCTGTGCACATACATGCAATCAGATGTGTTCCCTGTAACTGCTCTAGGACTGTAAATATTACCTTTAGCACCACCTGAGTCTGTAACTGCCTGATAACAATAATCTTCTTTTTCAGATTGTAAAAGACATAATTTTGAGAGGGCAGAAAAAAGGCATTGGAAACTGTACATCCCACCAAGATGAGAGGTTGGAAAGTAGTGTCTGTATCTTGCCTGCTTGCTGAATTTCCAATGAAATTAATGCTGATGTATTGTGTTATTAGTAGTTAAGCTACTTAAATCTTTGGATAAGTGTTTATTTTTATTTATGTTAAGTAGATATATCTTAAATTCTACTTATAACAACAATTTATAATGCCATTCATTCTTAAGAATCCACACTGAGCTCTAGACCCAGTGGAATGAATTCTAATAGTTGAAGAATAAATACTGTTATATATATAAGTTTCATAGCTTTTACAAAATTAAAATTGCTGAATGGAAAAAAATTGGAGTATTTTGCATTTGCATTTCCCTGGTTGAATTTATTAGGCACAAGAGATAGGTGGGTTTTATTGCATATGGAACAAATGGCATATGTAGTGACAATCATTCACTGGTTTGCATTAATAAAATACATTTTTACAGACCATGAAAATAGTTAATAGTGAATATGTTACACTCAAAACCCAGATAACTATTATGATAATAATAACGTAAGACATATACCCAAAACGACGATGATGGTGCTAGACAGAATTTTCATTCTCATTCCTTCTACATGGTAACATTCCTTTACTGCTGTTTTATAGCACATATTTATAGCATATATTGTCATCTTATATTTTATAACAATATTGCAGTAAATGAGCAATGAAAGTCACAAATAAAAAAAATTAAGCCTGGTTCTTTCATCTTAATTTATTTGCTATGCCAAGATTTTTGTAGAATAGGGATGGCAAATTTTACAGTGGAATATATCTCACCTAATATTAGTCTTTAAATACATTCTAAGTAAAATTTCTAGGCTTCCTCTAGAGTTAATGGAAAGGGATAAGCACACTCACCTGAGCCTAATTTTTTATATTTCTATACTAATATTTATAGAATAGAAGGAATTTGATTCCAAAATGGGCATTAGAAAATCATGGACCTGGACTGAGTTCTTAGTTTTATACATGGTCAAATATGCTGACCCAGCTCCTAAATTTCAAATATGGTTATAAATTATGCAGCTATGCTCTGGTTTCTACTGGTTGGATATCAAGAAAAATTCTTATGGAATGAAATACAATCATCTGAAATTACACCATTAGAACACCTGCCAAATATATCTCCAGCTATTGGGTTCTTTGTTATGAAAACATGCATTTTGCCACGCATTTTGCCATGCTGACTATACTTTAAAACCAAAATATAATGGCTGAATTCTTATTTAATCATAAAACTTACTTTGAACGAGGATGGAGATATGTGTTTTGTAACTAGTAATGTGTAAAACTCAAATTGTGGCATGGGAAAATACTTTTTTCAATGTAGCAGATGCCTTTCAATGTCTTCAGGGGAAGTTAAATTATTTTACTGACATCAAAAGAATGTAATTAGACACCTACGATGGCTACACAAAATAATAGCAAGTAGAGGCTTCTTCGCATCACATGAGGTAACTATACTCTCACAAATGGTTTGGGCATTTCCTCTGACAGCTTATATATAAAATTTGATTTGGACTAATCAAAATCTTTGGTGAAAATAACATGTACATTTATTCCACATCAGAAAAATTGAAATATATAACAATTGATGTCTAAGTGTGGCCTTGCTACTTTCAGCAGCTTTCTAGTATAAAAGGTGTTGCCTGTCTACTAAGAAGTGTACTGTAATTGAAAGCACAAATAAAAACACAGAAGACAACCTCATATGGCTAACCCCTAAAAAAGCTTGCAAGACAAGAATCTTCAGTAGAGAATTCAAGTAGAGAAGAAATTTAGGAAGCAAAATTTGTTTATCTACAATTTTAAGACCTGAAATTTTGATTCCTCAATTAACAGCTATAGTTCCCACCTTTAGCTTATTTGATCTTCTAGAAACATCTTCCAACATCTTTTAATTTCTAGTTTGTCTCTAAACGTACCCTCATGCATAAATCCACTCTGTGAGTACCTAACCTGGAATATGAGAGGCAACAACTTCTCCTTGCTACTCCCAAATATTTAAAGAGAAGGACTATGTGTAAGACAAATTGTTTGGATGTCTAGCTTTTAAGTGGCTGAAGTTACTTAAGACTGGCATTGCTTTAATATGATTTGAAAACATACATCTTGTCTACAGCAATTACTTGACCAGCTAGCAACCACAGCAGCTTAATAGAGATGCCTCTTTTCCTGTATTAGCATGAACTCTTCACTGGTGAGGTAATAAAATTTCTTCTGATACATGGTTATTTCCCCAACAGTTTTTGGGGGTATTTTTTTTTTCCAGTCTTTAAACTTCAGATGTTATTCCCTTTTTAAATCTACAAGACACCAGAAGAATGCAAAACTTTCAGCATTTTCTGTTCCTGAAAATGGGCAGAAGATGTTCAGAGAAAAATTATATATGGAGTAGTTGGATGCAAATTCTTTCTCCCTGTCTTCCTCTCCTCCCCTCCCAAGGCATCTGCTGGTAGATAGCTAAGGGATTTTCATTTGGCTTAGTCAAAGGGTTCTGATGATGTAAAAATTATTTTTTCATGCATTACAAATCATTTTACCTACTACTGTTTGAAGAGATTCAGAATTAAGCCAATTCCTTGGTTTGAAGGCTTTGAGAGCAATGCAGAGATGTAGATCACAATCTATATTAAAGACAATACATTCCTTATTTCACACAAGCAAGATTAGTGGTTTATGTTTCTTCATGAAGTGGAGGAAAATATATAAAAGGGCAGCTGAAAAGAAGATCCATGTCATTAAACAGAAGGAGATAACGTTAACCAAGCTCCTTATGTCTATTTAGAAAGTGCCGAGGGTGTGCTTTTGTGCATGCTGTGAAAAAAACGTATTTTCTTGCATTTTTGTTATGCCACATTGTAAAATTTCAGCTATAAGACATACCATCCTCCCTTTCACTTTACTCCCACAGTACATAGGGAACATACATACTGACTGTAGACTTTGAATAGTAAAGCCAAAGCCTGGAAAATTAATGACCACTATAGTAATGTATTACAGACAAAATCCTGCAAAATTGCAGACCAAGTCCTGCCAAATATCTCCATCTCAGCTGTCATACATGTAACAGGAAAAGTTTTATGCTTCAGCTGTATGCAGCAAGTTCTGTCTGGATTATGCTAATACAGGAACACTTGCCTATCCCACTCTAAATACCAGCTCAAAATGAGATTGCTAGTTTGATTGGTTTTATGGGAGAGTCATAAGCCTACAGGCATATTACTGAGGTTGTTTATGGCAAGGAGTCACGAATTCAGACATGAAAGCAAAGGAATTCTCATTAGCATGAGTATTTAAAGAAGTCACTTTAAGATGTCAACATTAACACCGCATTGAAAAGGTCAGTATTATGGAAATAATTATCTTTAAGGTGTTAGCTTTCAGTGTTATCAAAAGGCATGCATGTTCAGACATCTTTCTGATCAATGAAAAAAAGACTGATTAGAAAGCCAAGCAAAAATGACTGTTTGGAGAAGAAACAGTTGGGTTGGTTGTTTTTTTTTTTAAATCGTTAAATCCTGAAAACAAAATTCTTTAGTAGCACAGAGAGCTGAGTCTGTACCATCTGGGCCCTCATCATGTCAGCAGCAAACATTTGTGTGTATAACATTTAGTGCAAGGGAATATTGTTTGTTCAATATCAGACAGCCTGTGGCATACGTGACATAGGAAATAGATTTCAGCCAAATTACATAAAGGTTAAAGCACTGTCCTAGGACTTGAAAACCAAGTACTTTGTGTTACCAGAGTACTGCTCATCTTGTGTTACCCAAACTCCTCTGACAAGGTATTGATACAACTGTTGAATGTTGACTTGGGACTCTATCACAGCTTGCTACTGGCAATGTACACAAATATGAGTTTTAAATGATTGTTTGACAAAACCCTACTGCACATGCAATGGTGATTTTATATTATAGAGAATAGTCTATCTACAATACAAAACAAAGAACAAAGGAAAGGTTGGTAGTGGCATTCACATGTTTAATGAATTTGTGTTATTTTAGGTAACTACTCAGAATGACAAGAACTGGTGGTCTCATGTGGCTGATTCTAAAACATCCTAGAATTTCTAAGTATTTTTCTTTCTAAAAATTGAAACCTGAGGCATGGTCATAACCAATCCAATGGAATGCTAGTGTAATCCTCATTCTGACAGGTAGAGGGAATTGCAAACAAAATTAAAAATAAGTTCAGGCACAGCTGTAAATTATCTTACTGCAGAATTGGAATTGTTCAGGCTGGGTGGGACTGCTGGAGGTCCACCCTTCTACTTAAAGCAGGATCAACTCTGTGATCAGACTGGGCTACTCATATCTTCAGCTAGTCAGACAAACCTCCAAGGACAGAAATGACCTCAGCTTTCCAGGCGTTCTGTTCTTAGTTAATGCCACGGTGGATTTTTTTCCTTATGTAAAGGTGGCATCTCAATTTTCCCCTGTTTTTTCTGTCGTGCACATCAGTAGCAAGTCTGGCTTCATCTTGTTGATAACCTCCCCTTAGGTACTGGAAAGCTGCTATTAAGTCCCCACAAAGCCTTCTTGTCTTCATGCCAGGCAAGCCCTTCTCTCAGCCTCTTCCCTCATCTGTCATTATGCTCCAGTAAATCACATTTACAATTTGCATATAGAACAGAAGAATAAAAGTAAAATATGTTATGTAATGATTTAAAGAGATCCTATCACAAAGGCAAAAAACCACTTATAGCTAAATCAGATAGTACTAAGAACTTAGCACAAATGACATTTGGATACTACTTGAAAGCGTTTTACTAGGTGCTGTCAAGCTTGCTATCAGTCCATTAGGAAGATGACGCTTATCAAAACCATAGAAATGGAACTAAACAAAAGGCCTCAGCATTTAGAGACAAAATGAAGAAATGATCAAAAATACTTATAAGAAGTGGAAGATGGGAGCAGCTAATGCTAGTGAACGTCAAACAGAAACTAAGAAGTATGGGAAACCATTGACAAAGATAGCAGGTACAAAAAAAGGTTTTGGTAGAAAGTATAAAGGTAAGTAATTATCTAATGTACAGTAAGAAATAAAGGATTCGTAATAAGCTATCCCTCATTTTCTTAATAAATAGGCACTGGAAAAAATTTGCTAATAAAATATTCAAGGGATCTCTGTGTTCAATAACTGTTGAATAACAAAGCAAAATGATCTGCATATTTACTGGCACACCCATCCAACTTTGATTAAAGGCAAAATAGAAAGTACCTAATCCTAGATATTATTAAAAAATACTTCAAGGGGTTAATCTAATAAACACCAGTCAGAAATTATTTATAAATAATGACAGCCACATATACACACCGATACTTCTCTTTGTGAGCTAAAAGCCTGGTTGGTAAAGGTGATGGTGCATTTTTTGTAGACACTTATGATTAACTGTGGCACTACATTTTCATGAGGCGGATTAATGGGAGAGCAATACCAAGAATTCAGTGGCTTACAAATTACAGACCTGCAACTGCTGGCACTTCTAATGAGGTCTTACATGAGCTTATTCTTAGTTCAACACTTTCAACATATTTTATCAATTATATGGTGAGAAATTACCACTGACAGAGCTGTAACCATGACAATGGTAAACACTTAGGAAGACAAATCAACGCTATATAAGAATTTAAATCATTTAACAACTGGATGCCATTAGAACATTTGTGTGAAGTACAACCAAGTATGAGGTTGTGCTCCTGGGTGAAAAAGACCACATGCTAGACATATAAGAGGAGAATATAGTCATCCATTACAGAGGCTTAAACTGATTCTGTGTCACAGTGAAAGCACAGAGAACTGAGAAGAGATCAGGCAGCTGCTGGATACAAAAATCGTGAAATTTGTTGCAAAGAGAGGCAAGATCATTTTATATCACACCCTCTGGCATTGTTCTACTGGAATACTGCAGCAAATTAGGGAATTAATAGTTCAAAGAGGAAGTCAAAAACTCAAAATTTGAGAAAAAAGCCATGACAATTCTAAACTAATGCAGGTTTTATCTATTGGAGAAGACAGAAAGATGATGTGACAGCATAGTCTTTCCTGAAGATAACCTCTTCACAATAATAAATCTGTTCATGCTCTTCATGCCAAAAGCCAAAGCAGTATTTGAAATCAAGAATGGAATAAAATGATACACAAATGTCAGTACTGAAAATAATTTGCCAATGGAAAAATTTACAGAGATATTTTGTGGATCTTTTCTTCACTTGAAACTTTTAAATTGAGGTTGCATGTGATAGAAAGAGAGATGTAGCTCATCTATGGCTTTTCGACTGGATGCAGTAACTGACTCAAGTAATTCTCACAATTTGTCACATGGGACATGTTAAAGATGAGCAAAAAAGTCTTTCATAGCCTCAAAATCAATTTAATATGGTGATTCAAGGTGACAGGTCCATATGGTCTATTCATTAAGACAAAGATGTCAGTCTGTGTTTGTGGAAGGAGTGCTCTTTACTGTTCCATTGCCAATTAAAGTAGCTTTTTATCCTGTTTTGATACCGGTTGCTAAATGCTAGAATAAGCTTATCAAATAACAAACCTGTGAGTCCTGTGCCTGTTGCCTGTCAAGAAATTCAGGGTGTGCCTTACCTGTTACTGATAGTACTTGCTTTATCAAGCAGGCTGATGTATGAATAGCTGACAGGGTTTTCTGGAAGTTAGATTTGGCACATACTGACTTGATTGCACAAAACACAGTGTTGTGGACAAGTTAAGAACTATGATTTTGCTGAATGATTGAAAGAACAAATAATATGGATTTTGAAGCTTCCTCCAAGATTTTTTTTAAATGAAGTACGAGAATGTTTGTGTTTTCTAACTTGTTTGATTTTGAAAGATTACATCATCTTTTCTTATAATAATTCCTTGCAACTGAAATTTCCTATTCACTAAGGGATAATTATTTTTATTTTGTAAAGTGAATTCCTTAAAGTATTTGCTTTGAAGGTGGCTGTTGCTTACCATTGTTTTGTAATGAGGTTAAGCTTCTCTTCAAGTCAGATGGTGACTTAAAAGCATAAAAGCAGTACTTTGTGTTTTTAGTTTAAGTGAATATAAAAAGGTGTGTGAATGAAATATGAAGGAGAGTAATAGCAGATAAGGGTCAGGGTCCAAAGAACACTTCTCACCATGATAAAGTGGAATTTTACTAGTTACTTTTTCCAGAAAACCCAAGTAAGCTAAAAAGGTAAGAGGGAACACTGCTGAAGATCAGTTATAGTGACCAGTACACTCCATAGACTAAACTGCTTGTTACAATGTGGAATCTTTAAAATAAAAAGACATATTTTTCTGTAAAGAATATACTTGTTCAATATGAGTTTAAGAAGTCTTAAATATTAATTTTTGGTTATAATAAAATAATACCTTGCTGTGCTGTGAACATTTTTTCTTCTTACTAAATAAGGTCAGAGTTGTGCTTAAATTTTCTAAGGCAACTTGTATTTAATTAAACATGGTATACCAACAATACTGGAAAACAGCTAACAAATATACTCCATAGCCTTAAACCATTTTGCTTTTCATAGAGTTTCTTAGTGTATGTCTTCCTCTACTTTGTAAAAATTAAGCTCCTGTGTATTGGGTTTGCATGGCCAGGTTTTGGTACTGGGAGGATGCAGGGGTGGCTTCTGTGAGAATCTGGTAGAAGCTTCCCCCATGTCTGACGGAGACAATGACAGCTCCAGCATGGACCCGAGGGCAAATACATCAGCAATAGGGGTAGCACCTCTGAGATAATAGGTTTACAAAGTGGTGAGACTTCTGGGAAGTCTCAGCAGCTGGAGAGAGGAGTGAGAATATGCGAGAGAAAGAACTCTGCAGACACCGAGGTCAGGAAAGCAGGAGGGTCCTCCTGCACTGCACAGGGTAGGAGGAGGTATTGCTAACTGGGAGTAAGGGTAAGCCCAGGGAAAAGGGAGGGATGAGGAGAGAGAGTTTTAAGATTTGGGTTTATTGCTCATTACCCTATTCTGAATTTCTTGGTAAAAAATTAAGCTAATTTCCCCAAGTCAAGCCTGTTTTGTCCATGAGAGCAATGGGTGAGTAATCTCTCCCTGTTCTTATCTTGAGCCAGGAGCCTGTGGTTGTGATTTCTCTCCCCTGCCCCACTGAGGAGGGGAGGGATAGAGAGGCTTTGGTGGGCACTTGGTGTTCAGCTGGGGTCAACCCAACACGGTCTGCTGGGGAATCATGTATGATTATGTACTCTTGTCAGTGAGCTGAAGTATGACAGAATTTGATTATAGAAAACTGAAATAATATAGAGGACATCGAGAAAACTGATATGTTAAAAGCAGAAATCATTTTAGGGCATAAGGATTTGTATTACAAGGGTAATATCGCTAAATGAAAGCAAGGTTAGTAAAATATATGTTATCTTGAAAATTATTTGATCTGTATATATGATTAGGTGCTCCTAGGTGAATGTTCTGCTAATTCTGGGAATAGCAATCAACGTTTGTGACCTGACACATGACCCTTGAAAAGGGTGTTGCACAATGGATGTATGTATACAAAGAAATTGAATAATTTGTTATTTGCTGCTTTGTGTCTAGCACATGAGCTGAGTGTACGATGATAAGGATTGCAGGCATTTGACTGTATGCTTAATTTATGGACAACAGCCAATGAAGAAGGGCATGCTAAAAATGTGAAAGAAGGCAGTAACCACTGGAAGACTGTATAATGGGACTAAAAAAGTATTTGCCTGAGGAAACAGGATATCTTCATCCTTGCATTCCAGTCAGCTTATTTTGCGCTTTGATAACCAATACCAGTGTTAGGCTCTCTACCTCTGGTACACTCTAAGAACTTCAGTCTGATCACGAGGCAAGCATTAGCCACTGAAGCACAATTACAAGCAGGTTTGTTGGAGGTAAATTACTAACTGTCCCTTGTGATGCCTGAAGAACAGTGGAGTTCCTTGGGTGCCCAGATTGGTGAGTGTACACCTGCTGCATATAAATAAAAGTAGTTGCCCATTTCTGAGACTTCTCAGCAGGTAAGTCTTCCATTCTCATGAAAGTGTTCTATTAAAAGAGTGTTTTAAAATCTACTGTTGTCCCAGTTGCCTGAAACACATTCAATGTTGGTCTGAATTGTATGGATTTTTATGGATGTGCATATAATAATTTTGAAATAGTTTAAAACTTACTTCTCTATTTCAACACCAAAAAATCAATGCACTTCAAGCTGATGTGTTTAAACTCACTCCAGATATTCCTTTTATGTGTTGTACTCTTTGCACATTGGAGTCGGGTAAGGAGTATTTCTGTGTTTATTTTCTAACATTACAGTAGTTCTTTTGTAGATAGTGTACAAACACTTCTCTTGAAGATAAGTTTCTCCAAGATTATAAATGTTTATTTTCTAGCCTAACTTCCTCCCTAGCAAAGTAGTTCCAAATCAAAATTACTATCAAATATAAGATTTTTTTAAGGTGGTATAATTTACTTAAGCTGAGTGGGTGAAAGTGCCTGTGCCCAATTAGAAATTATTTTCCTGTGAACTGCTAGCTACATAGTGTAGGACTTTACATCAGGCATTTTCTTTATAATTGCTCTTATCAAAACAGCAGTCAGTGTAGAAAACATATATCAGACACGTCGCTTTTTGTCAAGGAATTTTCTTACTCTTTACCAAAAATGAAGGAAAACATTGGCATTATGTTATCAAATCACTTCCTCCATGTTTCAGTTCTTATGATATTCACAGCTCAGGCAACCTCTGATGTGTGCAATCCGATTCAGCAAATTCACTACACAGTTTCCCAAAAGAATAATTTATATGCCTGTTTAGATGAGCTTTTCGTGACTTTGTTTCTAAATTCCTATGCACTTGAAAAATAATAGTAATCCCAACAGTTGTAAATCTTCTAGTCAACTATAACCAAAACTAAGAACCTTACCAGTAATTCAGCTTAATAAAGTGAGTTGGAAATATGCTGTTCTTTTTAGGAGAGCATCATGGCTGCATCTGATATATATTCTTGTTAAACCATACTTTTTTCTCCAACCAAAGTAATATGTCACTGTTGCTAAAATGACTATAAACAGCATCTGGAGATCTAAGCACGTTAGGTAAGTTACCATATTGTATATTTTTTGACTCAACAAGCAAGGTTTATCTAAATTAATATCTTCACTCAGTTGTTTATAACTTACCAGTTGTAGTCTTTTGCAAGCAGTCTGTTTGTACTGTGTTTGCATGCAGAGAAATTTTATTGCATCATAGAAATTCTGAAATTTCATTAAGCAGTGACAAGCCATTCATTTAAGTGTTTGCATATAAAATAGGAACATAAGTACCATCCTCTTATAGGTATGCATTTTCATGAACTTTTAAATTCAATTTTGTATTGATATGTATGTGAACCAGTGCAATGCATATGTAGTAGTGACTACAAACTGCCTATTTGTGCATATTGCTACTGTACCTATTTATTTTTATTTATTTTTATTTTATTTTTTTATTTAACTGCAACAAATGCTGCCCTTCTGTGAGACTTTGGTTTCATTAGTTGAGTTCTGAAAAATAAATTTACTTAATTTCCAAAAGAAATGGGCAAAACTAAAACCACATAACTTCATTTCACTGTCTGAAACCTAGACCCCAAAATGAGTTAATGTGGCTTCTTCTCCATCTTCTTACTTCTTCACTTTCTGCATTCTGATATCATGTACCCATGACATGAGTATTTATTTCAATGGGATTTTCACACTGGAATGCCCTTTAGCATCTCTAGCTTGAGCCCTACTAATCAAAATCATTGTATCCAAAAGATAACATACATCATGGGCTGGGTTGACCTTGGCTGGCTTCCATACACCCACCCAATCACTATGTCACTCACCATACTCGATAGGATGAGGGAGCAAATAATATAGAAAAGCTTGTAGGTGAAGATAAAGATAGGAAGATCACTTGCCAATTATCATCCTGGCCTTAAAAGACTCAGGGAAAATTAATGTTTTGCCAATTAAAATTGCAGTAAGAAGGTGTGATATAAAGACAGAAACTAGACCTCCCCGCTCTTTTATCTCTTTTATACTTTATGCACTCTGAGCAGTGCAAGGGGATGGGGAACAGGGGTTCCAGTCAGCCCATAACTGTTCCTCTCTGCAGCTCCCTCCTCCTCACGCTTCTTCCCTTTTGCAGCGTGAATCCTCCGCAGGCCGCAGTCCTTCGGGATAAACCTTTAAACCTTCTGCAGTGTGGGTTCCTCTCTGCAGGCCAGTGTTCCTTCAGGGCAAATTCACCTGCTCTCATGTGGGGTCCTCAACAGGCTGCAGGGAAATACCTGTTCTACCATGGCCCTCTCAATTGGCAACAAGCAAATCTGCTCCAGCACCTGGGGCACATCCTCCCACTCCATCTTCTCAGACCTTGGGATCTGCAGGATTGCTTCTCACACATGTATTTCCTCAGTCCTCACTGCCAATGAGGTATTTTCTTCTTCCTTGAAGGTGTTTTCTCAGAAGTGCCACCAGCTTAGCTGACAGGATCGGCTGTGCCCCAGGGAGGGTCTGTGTTGGACCTGGCTGGACCCAGCCCTGTCTGGCATGGGGCAGCCCCCAGATTTTCACACAGAGGTCACCTGCTGCATCTCCCTCATGGCCAACACCTTCACAGCTACATCCAATGCAAACAGTACACTAAAAATATCTGATGAGCACAAATCATAAATAGGGTAACTTGGCAACTTAAAAAAAAATTTGTGTGTTCAATCAGAACTATCACTCTCGTATTTCATCTCTTATTTCTCTTGTATATAATCTTCACTGTATTTTCATAGGTTTTAATTATGTTAAATATTATTGAAATAAGGTTTCACTTGGTGATAATAATGCAAATGGATTTGTGTTCTCTATGGGAAATAATAAATTGCCTCAGTTAAATGTGTCTGTGATAACTTCACACAGCATCCCAAAGGAGCCAGAAGCAATGTAAGATGTGATGGCTAGAAACTCAATGGGGTTGACTTAATCAGTTTTCACCGAGACTATTATTAATTAAATGTTACTAATATTTTTGCAAATTACAGAGATGACCTTAGGAAATTTCTGTTAATCCCTGCAGACACCATGACCTCAGTAACGACAGTTCTATTTTTCCCTTTCAAGAAAAATAGAGGGAGGATGGAATGGAAAAAGCCATTTCACCTTACAAATAATTTGTATATTCATCCAGAGTCAACCTTTACGGGATTTTTTTGTATGTATATGTCTCATTTAAATTATCCTTTTTCTATCTGATCAGAGTAATGGCTGCACAAAAAGGTGTAGTTTGTTCTCATTTCCTCTTAGTGACATATGTAGTTCACAGGGGCTGGGGTTTTTTGTAGTATTATTATATCTTAGTTCCTGGGAAAAAAAGTAGCTGCCTGACTGTGCTTATAAATACAAAATATATAATAAAATAATTCTGTTTAATTGTCTTTCTCATTAGAAATACCTTCCAGAACAATTATTGATTGATTGATTGATTGATTTATAAAATATTTAAAATACATATTTCTCTCTTTTTTTGGTAGTGTGCTTTTGAGCTAATTTTAGTTCTTAGGGTGCTGAAGAGTGTACTACAAGGCCAAAGTAGACACTATCTGCTTTTTGTCTTCTTACCTGAAGAAACTCAGAAGTGGCAATTTTTTGCTGTGGAGCTGTATGAACTATTTAATTGACACAGACACCAATAAAGAAGTATAAAATAACAGTGCAACTGCTATATGACTTCTCAGCAGAAATTGGAAACAATTCCCTGAAATTAGAGTTGCTTTCAGTTTATATATATATATATATGAGTGCAAACATTCCAAAGGAGAAGACACATATTATCATATACCAAACATGGCTTAGGCTCATATATAAGTGGGGTCTCCAAACGATGTTCCAAAGAATAAAGAGATAAAACTATTTGAAGCTGTCATTTCATTCTAGGGAAACTTTGACTAGAAAAAGGCACTGGGTCTTGTATTTTCAAGGCTAAAGGGTGTATATAAATTAGAAGTTTCTAAGGACGTTCATACAAAATAATCAAAGTATGAGAAAATATTCAGTTTGTGGAAATCCAATCTCTATATAGCTGATTTGCTACAAATGATGTTAAGGTTCCATCACGAATTCAACAGCAGAGGTTTTCAGTTTATTAAGCAAAGTTAGAACACTGACTTCCAGTTAACACCAGGAGGAGAGATTCTAGAAATATCATATGTACTTTTTGTCACCACTATGGTCAGTTGAAGAAACTTCTTCATCACTAATATTTTTAACTATAATATAATTTAATAGAAAACCTAAGAAAATTATTTTTCTAAATTCATGTGATCCAGTTCAGCACTAAATTACTCTGAAATGTCATATGGCCATGTCATGCAAGTTAGACCATGAAGCATTTTTTCTGGTTTCACAGTCAATATAGCTATAAAGGTCACCTTAGAAACTATGTAATTTCAAACAAGATTCTTCAGAAAATCAGATGATAATGTACTTTGTTGACACAGGATTGTGCAGCTAGTTTAGCATTTGTCGATAACTTTTTGGGAACTCAGATTTATTCAGAGAAATATACAGTATTTTTATTATCAGGCAGAAATAAATATAAATTAAAAAATATGTAATGAAACATTTGTTTTATTAAAGGTAATAAGCATTTATTTACAAGGATGGCAGAAACCCTACCCTGCTCTTCCTGAGAATTCTGTAGCTTACACAGGTTACAAAAAATAGTGATAAATATTAAGGTCCTCTGAGGCATGGAGATAACGCATTCAAGAGGATATCACAATAAAAGTGTCAATTGTTATCTGCTCCCTGGTTTTATCTTTATGGAGGCAATGATCTAAGACTGTATGACTTTATTGCAAAGGTATTGAAAGCACTTCTTTACAGAAGCAGTTAAAACAGCCTTGTGTATGAATAGAGGTAATGGAGATGAGTAACATAAGCTTTATTTTTCGCAGTTATATTGGTCATGTTATGATGAGAAGCTTAGTTGAAAATTGAGAAGCATAAGGTCATGCTTTGCTTGAAAATAAATCTAATGCACTTCAGATGCCAAAGAATGATGGGTAGGTCTTGGGTACTTAATAATGAGAAAAAACCAAACCATTGAAATAAAGCTGAAGGGGAGAAATAATTTCTGAGGGAAAAGCTACAGCTAGTGTAAACATATTAGTATCCAGGCTTGTTTAATTCACCATTCTCATCAGAGGTACATAGTCTCCAGAAATTAGTGGAATCATCATTTTGATGATTGACTAAATTTTTTTGTGCTTTTTAGGAATGAAAATATATGAATGTAACCTAATGTTTGTACTGCTGTATACTCCCACTAATGATTTTTATGTATTTAGTGGAAAAATAGATTACTCTTCCCATATTCTTCTCATTTTTATGAAAATACCTGTGTATTTTTGTTAAAATGAAGGGTGTGTAAGTATCTGGCAATTCTTGTCATTTCTATCTCTTCCTAATTTTTCTGAATTAAGACGCAAACCAACAATTTGCTTTCATCATTCACCTGTTGTGCCAAATTTCCATTTATTTTCTTTATTGATAACTGTGAATAGTAAAACTATGAATAATCAGACAAGCGAAAAGATTGACACTTTAAAGACAAACCTGTGTTTAAATCTGCAGCTAGGTCAATAGCAGCACAGTTCATAGGGATCTTCATAAGGATTACTGCATCCAAAGGCTGAGTCTTAGATTGGCCTTTCCTAACTGATAGTTCAGATAACCCAAGTTTGTCAGGCGAACTATAACTATCTGGTTCCCAGAAGTTCTACTATGCAGAACTAACATCCACAAAGAACTGACCTAAAGTATGTTTGGTAAATAGTGTGTTCCTGGACTCAGAATACCCAAGCTAATATCTCCAGAATGGAGGCCATGCATTGCCACAAACTATGTCTCATGAAATAAACTAGTGTAGCTGTGCTTCTCTCCAAAGTAAAATTTCTGACTGGCTTTGCTGTATTCAGTCTCTGCATCCATATGTAAAGCACACTGTGGGTGAACCCCACTGAAATTGTTTTCCGTCTGATTAGAATAATCTTCTTAAGAAGCATCTGAAATTCTTGTTAGACAGAATTATTAGTTATCTAAATATTTTTATCAGATCAGTGTATTAAGTTATTTTTATGACTGGAACACATGCTGAAGAGATGCAGCTGGGGAAATGGTCACGGGGCTATATGCAGCCACAGCATATCAGAGGTGATATTTTCTTCTGCACAGCTACTAAGGGTCTGACAAGAAGAAAAGTAGCGACTAAAATGCTGACAGCTTTTAGTCTTCTTCCTTGTACCTGTCACTAGAAAATCCTTATGTGCTGTCACATTCTGGAAGCTGTCCCTACTCTGTTAGCTGTGCCTCTCTGGTCCAGCTAAAGTTACCCATCTTCTTTGTCTAAAAGTTTCTAAGTTTTTATTTCCACTGCAATATTTTGCCTGAAGGTAATGCATTAGATTTGCAGCATGCTGAGGTTTCCCTCATGTTTCAATATGGTTGTTGCCTTTCTTCGCAGCAGCAGCCCATGTTTATAACTGAGCAGTTCAGTTTGTTTGCCCAGCTCTCTTTGCATTCCTGGGACTTACAACTCACTGCAATATTAGTTCTCGTTGCCAGGGCACTTTGTATAACACTTGACTCTATTTTAATATACACCTATTTTTGGAGCAGTGCAATGAACAGAGCTTCGCCTTAGTCGTTTATTTTGCTCAGACATTTATTTGGAAGATATTAGTTCTGTTAGGGTATCCACAGATGACAGATTTCTCCATTCATCGGTAGTAGACCAAATATGGCCAAGACTAGATGCTCATGGCTTAAATGTGAGCACAGAAAGCCTTATACTGTGTGTTAGATTAGCCCCAGATAATCTGCACTGATAATACGTGTTCTCAGTTTCCTTCTTTTACACTATGTTCAGTTGCTTGTCTCTGAGAACAAATTGGCTGTAAGCTACTACTAGTGAGTAGAGTACTGTGGTGCCACACTGTACCAGCTCTGAGCTAATATGCCTAATTAGCTAATATTCACCAGTACAAAATGGTGTTGCTCTGAAGGAATAACACAAAATTTCTAAGTCTGTACTGTGCATTTGTATAACCAGTATACTAATGTCTGCCTTTGGCTGAACTGTCTGATCTCTTCTGCACACGCTATGCAGTCTCAAGTGAGGCTGCCCCAGGGTCTTTTGAGCAGAAAGTCATGAAGTCTCTGGCTTCTTTAGCATATATTACATTGGCTGACAAATACAGTCTCTGTATGCAGGCAGCCTGGGCTGGAGGCTGAGGCTGTCTTTCCCAGCTGTGTGGTTTATGTCTGAGACAGACGTTCCCACCAGGGGAAAAAGCAACCAAACACCATCACCAGTTAAACAAACTTTTCTTCTGTATTCTCCTAGGAGTGTTTTGTGTTGCTAGTATTCGAACAAGGTTTGGCTTTAAATCTCAACTGAGGTGAGGTACCTGACTGCAGAAAGAAAAGCAGTCCATAAAAATGGGAATTGTGTGTCTTAAATGCATTGAGTGACAACACAACAGTTACATGGAGTGAATGATACCTTTGTGGAAAGACTAATTAATGTTCATTAAAAACAAGGTCAAATTACAGGTGAGTGAGGCAGTATTGGGAAGTTAATCTGTATTTTCACACTATTATACAATGCCCAGATAGGCTTCTTCAGATTTTATACAAATAGCACAACAAAGCTTTTCGAGCATTCACCACTCTTAAATTTACATTACTGACACAGTCAGTGATTCCTGCTTCACTTTCTTTCTCCCACTTTTTCCTTGTCTAGTGTTTTCTCCCTATTATCTCAGATTCAAACTACTATGGTAAAATACTTTGTTAAAAATGGAATATTTCTTCTTATCAAGAGCCATCCTCTAATGCACAGTTATATCCAGCTTTTTCTGTTGTTCAGTCCTTGTCTCTGATAGACCTTATTCAGTGCATTTCTGCAGCTGCATTGATTGACTGGTATTAAAAGGAAATGCAAAAATTAATACATAAGGAACCTCTGAGGCCAGTTTTTCCCCAGGAGATCAAGGGAGGTATGGGGATGGAAAAGGGGTTGGTTCATCCATAAGGGATGTATCCTTTTTTGTTTTTCTGCACCTCAGTCTATCTTACATTATCTAACTGGAAAAATAAATTTGAGGTGTAAGTAACTTCTGGTGTTTATATCATAGACGTGAATGAGAACATTATATCTGAACAGGACCTCAGGAAGGCATTATCCTCAAAAGTGACAGAAGCAAAAATATTTCTAGGCACATGAACATCGTCAGTATCATCAAACGGTTCCTCCAACAGCTATGCAGAGAACAGTATTTTCTCTCCTTAAACCCACTGTTCCATCTTGTACAATGATGCTGGGAACATTCACTATTCCTCCATTTCAGCGAGTGCATCTAATAATGGACTTCCATGTAGATGTGCTGAAAGGCATTCCTGAACCTAGGGAAAGAATACTCTGCTTTGCACAGTTATTTTCTTAAATGAAACATAACCATTAGCACTGAGCCTTCCAATGGTTTTGGAATGTATATTGTCACTACATCTCTCTCTAGGGAGAGATGGGAAGATGTGCAATCCCGCAAAAACAGTAACCATGAAAACAAAAAATACAGTTAACAAATATAACTTTCAAATAGATTTATGTTCATCTAAACATAATTTATTTGGGTATCTGAGACAATTATCCTAAATGTAGACCAAACAGTGGCATATTCTACTGTTATACTCAATACTCCAACAGAGGTTTTTGGCAGAAGATAACTCACACTTTATCCATCTTTGCATGTGGTAATACACCCAAAGCATGTCATTTGTCAGCATAATGACAATTCCTGTATTCCCTGAATGCCTAGAGGAAAAGGTTTAACTGCAACATTGTTTCTGGCTAAGGGGCAGTCATCTAAAAAGCTTGAAATTTAAGCCTCTTGTTAGTTTCACAATATCTGGGAGATCTGGTACAGTATGTTCCTGCAAAAGCCCTGCTTAAATCTGTGGCCAGTTTCTCCCAGGCTATGATCAAGACAGAGAGCATGCATGAGTTGTTTTATTTAGGTTCTACAGCAAGGTATCAAAGAACTAAAGTAACCTGACAAATGATCATTTTAAGAAAATAGATTTAAAATTAAAAGTGTGAAATCAGATGGGCTCTGCAAACTCTCAGGACTTCAGTCCTTTCTTAATACCGCAGCACTGGAGGCCAGCTGGTCAGAAGAGAATACTGTGATATGTACAAAGGAACAAACTCCTACAGTTTGCTTTCCTTTTTTCTAATGTATTTCAAGGGTTATTGGTATAGAAAGTCCATAAACCTCTGACAGAGGTATGATTAAGAAGTAAAACACAATGTGCAATGAGCTACCTAGCCTTGGTGGAGCAATTTGAAATCCAAAGTAGGTCATAAGTCAATTCATTTTGTAGACTTGACCTTGTACTCAGTGGATATTTAATCCCATCACAAAACCACTGGATAATGTTATAAATACAAGTTTTGAAACAGCCCTCTTGGGACAATATCTTTATCTTGGCAACTGGCTTCTGCTGAAAAGATACCAAGAGTTAGGATAAAAACTTTTCTAAAATACTGTTCTTCTCCTACATCATGTGCACTTGTATATTGTTAGGCCAACAGCTGGATATTTCAATTGTATTAATTTCTTAGATACCTGAAATATATTATTATACAGAAAATGGACTAGAAATACAATCAGGACATGAAAACTCTAACTTTCAACTCTACAGCTCCTTCTCAGTTTAAGCAGTCATTGTTATATTTTTTTGTTTCTTCTACCTTTTTTTCTTTTTTTTTCTTCTTCTGTTATGGTCACTGCACTGTCCTGCTACTGAGGTTTAGCAACAGCCAGTGAATAGCCCTTCTATGTGAATAGCATTAGAAAGGAGTCTATTATAAAGACTTCACACCAAATGGAAGAAGTACCTGTAGTGAAGGATAGAATCTGTCTATTAAACTTTATATTTATGATCAAATATGATCAAATCAAGAATATTGGGATCTGGGGCTATTCCAGTGATGAAGTTGTTCCTTTTCCTTAACTTATGTTGTTCTTACCGAGAAGAAAAAACAAAAACAAAAGAAAACAAACCCCCATGTGCTTTGAGCTGAATTAACTCTAACTGAAATTCTTGGCAGCTTTAAAGACAAACAGAATCAGACAGGCAGTGCTTTGTACCAACAAGGCATTCCATATTGAACTTCTTTGTTTTCTTTTACATGTATTTGCTTTTGTTTCTATTTTTAAAAATAAAATGTTGAAGGATGGCAGTTTGACATTGGGGTGTGGTCTTTTTTTTTTTCCTCTACAAATGAATGTAGACTGGAAATGAAGCATGAGGTTAGGCTCTTTAATGCAATCCCTAGAAAAGTCAACACGCAAATTTTAAAGCTCTTCAGAGTTGTTCTGTTAACAACAAGACAGTGCACATGAGACACCTGGAACAAGAAACAAATTAGTCAATTTTTTAAGTTTTCCATTGAAACTATGGAACTGATTTTACTTTACGTTATTGAAGACCACGGAATCCCTCAATGCTAGTTACTGTTCAGAAGCAACCTGGGCCTGTGGCAGGGTCAGCCACAGTCTTTTGACTATTTTGGCAACTTAGGAGCATATGGACCATGGGGACCCATTTCAACACTTCTCTGTGGGGACTAGGGACCCTAACAAACTTGATCTCCAAAAGGCTGAATAAGTTTCACCAAGAATCCAAACAGGGGAGGAAAGGAGACCCAGACGTACCAGGAACTTCTGTCAGAAGGAAAGAAATTATGAGGAAGGTAGGTTGAAAAAAGAATTTAGATAAGTTTAAGTGTTTGACTATTCAAAGCAGTTGGGTACTTTCCATCAGATGCAAGAAATCAAGTCATGCATTTTAATGAAGAAAAAAGTGCCTTTAGTAGATAATATTGCTCGTGTATTAATAATATATTTTATACTGTAGCTTCAGGCCTATAAATATTTTGCTTGACTGCTCTTACTGTTAGTTTCCACTTTTCCCATCATCTATTTTCTCCATCTATTTGTTTTAATAAAAACTGAATAACAATTGTAATTTAACAAGTGATTTATTGTTGATAATTTAGATATCTAAAAGTTAAGTGTAAAATTAGACTTACATAGTTGTTCAGGCTTTCCCTGTAACTGGCAGAGATAAATAAACACCTTCAAATAATGACTCAACCTCTTCATAACATATGTACTAGACAGCTGGAATTAATTAAACCTATTTTTTCTCCTGCTCTCTCTCTTCACTACAGAGGGAGTATGGATAATGACTGTACACCTCTTGTCAATCTTTCAGACAGTGGAAACTAGGTAAACCTAATTCTAATTCTGCTTCATGGCTTGAGTAATCCCCCATACGGTGCAGCCCTAAGCTGGTTGATGTCTCCAGTAGTTATTACAACCTAAATAAAAGCAATAAATTTAGCAATATTTTTGCTGGAGTAGAGTGAGAAATGTCTCTATTTTGCCTGCTGCTGTGTAAGTATTTCACATCAGACCCCACATTAATACAGAGAGAACTAATAAAATTATAACTCTGATCCCAATATGTTAAATTATGTTTAATTTCATTCCTCCTCAAAAAGGAAATGTGATCCTAAAATGTGTAATTTAAAAAAAAATTTATGGTGCAATTTAGAATTAAATATTGAAATGGAAAGGCATTACTTTATGTAGCCAAACATTTTTGAATTTAAACTCTACTTTGTCCTTATGAGAGGCTCTAGTGCCTGTTCTTAAGATAAAAATGTGTATTGGGACAACACATCTGCAGAACAGAGCTGTGGAAAGATGCACTAGATCGCAAAAATACTTATTCATTAGGTAAATGAGCTGGAAAACTGGGTTCGTATCCCTTGTCTTGGTAAAGAGCAGACAAAAATCTGTTGTCACAACACTGTCGGCACTTACTGCCTTGTTCTTCAAGGGTCATTAAATGTTTCAGATAATAAGTGACCTAATTCACTTTAAAACAGTTATGAATTCTGATCCTCTAACCAATGTCAAATTGGTGTAAAAAAATAAGCACAAACTCTAGACAGTATGGAAATACAGTAGCTCAAGATTGGCGTTCCATTTGATGTCCATAGGTGTAAGCTCAGCAGGGATAAATAGCAATTTTTTGCTGGTCTAAAGTGGAGGTTGCTGGTTGCCTTTAGGGCAAATTTCTATAGTAACTTCTTTTGCAGGACTTTGCACAAGACTTGTAGAAAAAAAAAGTGACATGTTTTATCACACCATATGATATAACTAAAAATCAGGCACGGTTGAGAGTGCATGATGGATGAAATAGAAACCTCTGGATTTTCTGCCTAACAAGAGACATTACATCCTATGATATCCTGCACATCTATTAAACAGGCATTTCTGGGATTCTTTGTCCATTTCTAGGCTATGACCTTAGAACATAAATCTAGTGTCATTGGTCTCCGAACTTAATAAAAAATTCATGATTGCCTAAGACTTAACATAATGTACAACACTTTAACTGTACCCTTTACCAGGGAGTAACTACAGAACTCCTGGTTGTCCTTCTAGATACTCCATGAACATTTCCACAGTTACTGGTATTCTCAGAAACGTTGCTAGTTTCATCAAATTCTTTCAAAGCATCAGAAAGTTGTAGGCCAAAGAGGCTTATTAAATGATGTACAGGAAATGAGCTGCTATACTTCAAGGACTATTTTAGGATTTTCTCCTTAACAGCAGGAGAACCACAGATATGGCTAGCTTATTGGTGGATCAAAAGTTAATCACAAGCCAGAAGTGCCCTTGTGGCCAGGAGGGCCAATGGTATCCTGGGGTGCATTGGGAAGAGTGTGGCCAGCAGGTTGAGGGTGGTGATCCTGCCCCTCTACCCTGCCCTAATGAGGCCAGTCCTGGTGCCACGTCCAGTTCTGGGCTCCTCAGGACAAGAAAGAAAAGGAGATACTGGAGAGGGTCCAGTGGTGGGGCACAAAGGTGATTAAGGGACTGGAGAATCTGTCTTATAAGGAGAGACTGAGTGAGAGGAGAAGACTGAGAGGGGATTTCTCAATACATATGAATATTTCAAAGGCAGGCGCCAAGAGAATAGCGCCAGACTCTTTTTGGTGGTGCCTAGTGATAGGGTGAGGAGCAATGGCCTTAAACTAAACCACCAGGAATTTCACCTTAACACAAGGAAGAACTTCTTTACATTGAGGTGGCAGAGCACTGAACAGACTTCCCAGGGAGGTTGTGGAGTTTTCCTCTCTGGAGATAATCAAACCCAGACGGATGCATTCCTGTGTCACCTGCTCTGTGTGACCCTGCCTTGGCAGGGGGGTTGGACTGGATGATCTCCAGAGGTCCCTTGCAACCCTAAATATTCTGTGATTCTGTGATTCTGTATTTCTGTGAAACTCTTTGATAAAACCCACAGGACTGTATTATGTGGATACTTGGCTTTGCATTTGCTAAAGACAATTGTCATTTTCTGCCAGTATTGAACAAGTTAAAGAAAAGCCACAGCTGTGACAATGAATTTCCAGTTTATCTCTATGCATGATGTACTACAATGCCAGAAAATCATAGAATTACAGAATGCTTTGGGTCAGAAGAGACTTTTAAAGTTCATCTAGTTTCAACCCCTCTGCCATGGGCAGGGACACTTCCCACCAGCCCAAGTTGCTCAACCAACCTGACTTTAAGCACTTGCAGCCACCGGGAATCCACAACAGCTCAGGACAATCTGTTCCAGTGTCTCAACAATCTCACAATAAAAAATTCTTCCTTAGATCCAATCTAAATCTTCCCCCTTTCAGTTTAAAACAATTGTCCCTTGTACTGTCACTACATGCCTTGGTTAAAGTATCTCTCCATCTTTCTAATAAACCACTTTTATATACTGAAAAGATGCAACAAGGTCATCCCAGAGCCTTCTCTTCTCCAGGAGAAAAAACCTTAGCTCTCTCAGCCTGTCTTCACAGGAGAGTTGCTCCAGCCATTTGATTATTTTTGTGGCACTCCTCTGGAGCTATGCTAGTAGAGGCCATGTGTTTCTTGTACTGCAGACCCCAGAGCTGGATGCAACACTCCAGGTGGTGTCACCAGAGTGGAGTAGAGGGGCAGAATCAGCTCCCTTGACCTGCTGCCCTCGCTGTGGTTGCCTTTCTGCTTCAAGCTTATGTTGCCAGCTCGTGTACAATTTTTCAGTCAACCAGTAGCCCCAAGTCCTTTGCAGGGCCACTCTCAGCCAGCTCATCACCCAGTCTATACAGATATTGGGAGCTGCTGCAACCCATATGCAGGACCTTGCACTTGGCCTTGTGGAACTTCATGAGGTTTACATGGGTCCATGTCTCTAGATTGTCACGGTCACCCTTCCCTTCCCCCAAGCATATCAGTTGCACCACTCAGATTGATATAATCTGAAAACTGGCTGAGGGTGTACCCAATACCCCCATCTGTCACTAATAAAGACCTATAGTCATTATTAATAAAGATTTATAGTCTCTTGGTAAATGCAACTCTGGAGATATAACTATGCATCAAGTTTTCTGTGGAAAATCATGTCAGCTTCCATATTGTCTGTAACCATAGTCTCGTGGTACCCATGACATTTTGTGGGCTTCTTCTGGGCACAGAAAACTTAGGCAGCTGGTCGCCAGGGACAGCGGCCTTCCTGGGACACAACTCATTCCTTGCCTTACATCTGAGGTAACATGTCACAGTGAGAGAGAGCAGAAGGAAGGGTGAGATCTGGGATCTACCAGGTTTGTCTACAACTCTATTGGTGAGCCTAAGAAGGCAGAAGGAGAGCATAAATACAGTCAACAACCACTCTAATGTCTACTTGTCCAGCACAGGCTTGGTTCAAGTCCTTTCCTTCAAACTTCCCTACCATTCAATTTTGCCTACACTGCTGACAAAATTTGGTACCTCAAGCTTTAGGTAGAGAGTGCAAGTCTAAGGGAGGTAGGATTTTAAGGGAAGTTTTAAGAGCAGGGAGCATGGTTGCCACCTGCTGTTCATGGTAACTGAAGCATCCTGAAAACATCACTAGAGTCCTGTTACTGGGCTGCACAGTAAGTGATAGTCACCTCTCCAAAAGGATAAAAGAAATGTGACAACATATACTGTCTGGGCTAGCTGTCTAGGTATTTGCAGAGCATCTGTGGAAAGTGTCTGTACATTGGAGCAGATAACTCAGGATTTTTAATGCCTATTTTGGCAGCAGTTTAGAAGCTAAAAGCCTATTGTTAAAGGAAACAGAAGACATTTGAAAAAGGCAGGAAGCAGCCAAAAGAAATCTGAGGGAACTCTAATAAAAGCTACTGAGGTAGTTTTTCTCCACAGTTATATGCCAAACTTTTATTAGGCTGTTAAATTACTGCTCAAGAGTACTCGACACAATTCAGTTGTAGTCCTAGTTTTACTTCCTCTAGCCAGAAAGAAGCAGAAAATCATGAGAGGTGAACTCATTTTCTTGGTTCCTCTCGATTATATGCTTCTTCTTGGTGAAAGTACTTTCAAGACATAGTCTGTCTTGACATTTATCACCTGCTGTGAATAGAGGTGCTTTAATCTGGAAAGGAGAGAACAAGTCTAGTACCCTGTCGTGTTAGCCATTGCAGGATAAATTCTGTCATTATAGGCTCTGTTGTCTCATTTACTCACTCCACTGACCTGTATTTCCCAGTCTCCACCAAATGCTCTGTGAAGGTTCTGCCTTTCTGGCCACAGGTACTACTGCAGGCGATGACCTCATTCTCCTCCTCTCTCCCCAAGAACAGTTTGTCAAAAAGTTCAGCTTCTCCAGAAAACCGATGAAATGTGACCCTGTCCCTCCCTTGTAATCTTCCTCTCCCTCCTTCCCCTTTTCAAGGACGCTTAACCAGTCTATGAGAACAGCTTGCCTTTGTGATTTAACCTAGCTACTGCTTTTAGCAGAATTGTTTAAACATTATCATTTAGGTTTTAATCATTAAGCACCAGAATTTGAAGGCTTAGGATTGATGGTTGCCCAATTTGAGATAACGTAAAGATTTTTACATTTCAGAAAGCACTGACGTTCCATCTTAGGTCAAGCCAACT
The DNA here is from genome assembly GCA_013397975.1 of Machaerirhynchus nigripectus. Taxonomy (NCBI): domain Eukaryota; kingdom Metazoa; phylum Chordata; class Aves; order Passeriformes; family Dicruridae; genus Machaerirhynchus; species Machaerirhynchus nigripectus. The sequence goes on along the minus strand of VZRQ01005527.1, from coordinate 1,739,405 downwards.
CCTCTTCCCCAGTGTTATGTAGTGATAATTACTCTCTCCCTATCACTTGGACTCACTGACCAGCAGTAGTACTAAATATGGTGAAACAAATGCATGGTAACAAATTCAATGTATTGAATGTATTACAATTACCCAGAGCCTGGCCCATGGGTTTCAGCTGGGCACAGTTCGAAAGTTACTGAGGGTATACTGTCAGCTTATACCACCCTCACAGTAACTGACCGATCTGACCAAATTTGACAAAAAGGGCCCATCAGTGTGGATAATATACACGTCATTGGCCACACAGACCAGTCTTTCAGACTGAAGTGACACCCTGGCCACACAATCAACCACAGCCCATGGTAAATCAGTGGAAGATGAAATTGTTTTGATGAGATTAAAGTCTTATAACTAAAGGAATTTTATCATCATGTGTCACGTACCGTGAATTTGGGAAAAAATTCTACCAATTTTGACAAAGTTGGATGGGCCACTCATATTTTACCCAGAAAAGGGACATATATAAATTATGTATGTTTGATAAGTAGCAGAAGTTGCAAAGTTCTCACACCTAGGCGGATATGAATACTTTGGTGTGAGTGGGTTGGTGCATTATATGAGCAGCCAGGGATAAGTAAGCCTTAAATCAACTATGCTAAATGAAGGGATGAATATCAAAAGTGTTTTCAAATCCACTTTTCATAATGGCATCTGATGACCCAATAGAATTTTAGGTGCTATTCTAGTGGGACTCAGCATTTCCACTGTGATTCAGCTATTTGATTGACTTCTGCTGCAAATATTGAAAAAGATAAAAAATGTGTCCTTGGTGAAAAAAAAAAAAAAAAAAAAAGAGACTCTGTCTCTGAAAGCTGTTACAAATTTTTGTGAGTTGAAATTAAAATTAATTTCTTTTTTGCATCTGAAATGAAAATTGAAGTTTACATTTATTAAAAAAAGAACATAGCTGTTTCAGTCATGGTTATAAATAACAAGTAATATAGATGTAGGCTCAAACCAAAAGAAAAATTTAAAAACTAGAACTATAAAAACTTGGTTATGAATCAAGGAATCTTATTCATCCAGTTAGTTTGTTTCCTTAGTACTTTGAATGCAAGGTATGTAGTAGCACCTTCTAAAATAAATGTATCGTACCAGCAGCTCTCAAACTGTGATCTCTGAGGTACCAGTATTCTGCAAAGCCAAGGCAAATATTCAGTTGTACCATTTGTTTTAGTATATCTAATATCAGTCGCTTAAAGTAAATTTTAAATGATGCAAGTCTGGTCTCCTTACTCCAGAAATAGTCTAGTATAAAGTAAGATTAATGTCCTTGCTCTAGCGTATGATATGCTACTGACCTTGGCTTCCTCTGATGAGCAGAAAGCATTCAAAAAAACCCTGCAAGTACTCAAAGCTCAGCAAGATGTGGATCTTTACTTCTTGCAAATCTCATGTGATTTAGAACAGTTGTTCCCAGTTTGCAGTCAGTGGTCTGCAAAGGACACACCAGACATATGGTGAGACTTCCTTTCCTTCTAAATATTAAATCACATTAAATGACACTAAGGAACAGAGAAAATACTTTTGCATTATTATTTTTCCATATAAACACATGCTGCCATTGCCATAAGGCTGTCGTTTAACTGGAGACAGATGTGGTCTGCAAGTCACATTCCCTTTTAAGTGTGATCCATTATGCAGAATTATTGTCAAACACCGATGCCTGTTTTGCAGGGTAGCATGATAGAAAAGCTGTAAGGGCGTCCTTCTGTCATTGTTTGTGTATCCTAGCTCCCACTGATTTCATGTAGACTTTGACATCCACAAAGAATGCAAAGGGGATATCTAGCTCACACAAGGATCTCTTCTAGTATCCTCAATATGGAGCTAATGGGTCACAGTAGCACTGCTTTATCTCACTGCATTTTGTTTTGTGGCTATCTCAATAGAGACTTTAAATTCTTTCTTCATCTCCCTAACTTTTCTAAAGTAAGAAAAGCTTGCATTTGAAAGGAAAAACACAGGTGTTTAGAACATTAGAACAATAGGTGTCTAGGACATGTTATAAAATAGAACTGAAAATGAAACCACTTTCCCTGGAGCCATTTAATGGATCTAATTAATTATTTCAAAAAAAAGTGTAGCTGTATGAGAAAACAACTCATCTGATTTAATAAGGGACTATTAAACTGAAGATTACTATTGCTCATTTATTAGTTTTGCATACTGTATACAACACAGAGTGTGTGACTGTGCTGTGCACAGACAGGTGTTCTGTCAGAAATTTTGGTAGAGATCATGTGTTACAGCTACCATTCGATTGGGCACCACAGTTTTTGTTATAATCAAGCTGTGATTGAGCATATCTTTTGAAATTGAATTTATATTCCAATCTCCTTGCAATTATGAGTGTTACCTAGAACAATTACTTACTTAGGGTTAGGAACATAGTACCACGTATAGTCTTGTCAGAGTCTGCTTAAGCAGCATGTTACTGGAAACTTTATTGAAATTGGCAGTCCAAAGAAAGCTTTCATGGGCATCCATGTGTAATCAGTATAGAAGAATTTGACTGATTTAGTTTGCCCTTGCTTTGAGATGATCATACAGGCACCTATGTTGTATGCCTTCATTTCAAACTATACAAAGAGAGGGAACAAACATGGCATGACTAAGCCAAGGATATCTGCAAAATAAAGAAAGGAGTTCTAAACAAAAATATTTACTGGCAACATCTTTGCACAACATTCCTCCAAACTTTCATTTTCATGGAAAGCGCCCTTACTTAAGTAATGGCACTAGAGTGACACATATTCAACATGAATTTGTCTGTGGAGAGGCAGATTCTAATGCAAAAACCTAATTCTGTACTGTCTAATAGGCAATTTACTGAGAGCTAGAATGATACAGTGATACAGTTTTCAGAAATTTAGCCATTACTAATTTCATAGTAATGCCAGGATTATTAAATTTCACCATTTTCTGGGAAAGATTTGGAAAACATTTCAACTGGTCAGTTTTGTTCGCTAAATACTATGATAATAAGCATCCTATTTATTGCTTACTCAGCACATAAATTAATTCTATTTGGAGCTGATTTCCTCATGTAAGTACGTGAATGTCACAGGCCTGTTTTTATATATCAAACCCCTATTTTTATGCTATTTTTTTTTCAGTCCATAATGCACCATTTTACAAACTCTTCGGGACCTACAACTGCCCAACACATGTAGTTCACATATGTCCCATTTCAGCTGGGGCTCTACACATCTGAACTCATTGCCTACTGCTTTTTCCCACAGCTTTTTCCCACAGTCAGAATTTTCCCATACGAGGTGAATTGCCTTGACTCAGCATATTCTGGGTGCCCTTATCACTGCACCATTTCCTTCTTACTGCTTAGGCATTAACTTAAAACTTTAGCTTCCGTTTTGCCTACAGACACTAGGTTAAGTGGACCAGCTCACCGTACCTTTGTCTTGCACAATTGCTGTATTGATTTTTGAAAAGTTAAATTCCCCAGAATAATTAACCCAAAGGGAGCCTCACGTTAGTGCTGCTGTAATGTCTATATAGAAAAATTGTCCCATTTTGATAAATGCCTCATTATGATTTACATGATATTTCATTCTTTCATTTTAATAAGTCCCCTTAAGGTACTAGAAAGTGACAATGAGGTCTCCCTGAAGCCTTCTCTTTTCCAAGATGAACCCCAGCTTTCTTGGCCTGTCTTTGTAGGAGAAGTTTTCCATCCCTCTCATCATCTTCATGACCCTCCTCCAGACTGGCTCTAGCAGGTCCATACCCTTCTTGTGCTGAGGACCCCAGAGCTGGATGCAGCACTGCAGGTGGGGTCTCACAAGGGCAGAGTAGAGGGGCAGAATCCCTTCCCTCACTCTGCTGCCCATGCTGCTTTGGATGTAGCCCAGGATGTGATTGGCCTCCTGGGCTGCAAATGCACACTGCTGGTTCATGACCAGCCTTTCATTCACGAGAGATCCCAAGTCCTTCTCCGCAGGACTGCCCTCAGTGACTTCTTCTACCAGTCTGGACCCATGTTTGGGATTTTCCCTACCCAGATGCAGCATTCTTGTGCTTGGACCTGTTGAACTCCATAAGGTCCTCCATGGGCCCACTTCTGAAGCTTGTCCAGGTCCCTCTGGATGGCATCCCTTCCTTCCATTGTGTCAACTGCAGAGCTCAGCTTCCTGTCATCAACCCTGCTGAGGCTGCACTCAATCTCACTGTCTGTGTCATCGATGTAGGGACTGAAGTGGAACCATCCCAAGAGAGAACTGTGACGGACAGCACTCATCCCTGGCCTCCACCTGGACATAGAGCCATCGACCACAACTCTCTGGCTGCATGCCTACAGCCAGTTCTTTATGGGCTGAATAGTCCATCCATCAAATCCATGTGTCTCCAATATGGTGACAAGGATGTCATGTGGTGTTAGCTAGTCTGAAAGTCTCACAGACTTCAGTCTTGACACAATCAGTTTGTATCCCTGAGAACAGCAACATTAACAGAAGCAAGAGGCAAACAACAGAGGAAGGAATTAGCACCTGCAGAAGGGAGGACACTGACCAATAAGTAGAAAGAATGTGTGCTAGCTGTAGGCAACCAATAATATTGCATTGTAGTAAAGCTAATAGCCAATGAACATGCAACGTGAATGCTAAGAAACTGTGTAAGACTAGGTGTGTAGAAATAGAGAAAACCTTTCTTTGCTTAGAGCTGTTGGTGCGTGTGTTTGTATGTCGTGCCTGTCTCAACAGCGACAGTGTGGGACTGTATTGAAGGCCTAACAGAAGATAGATGTCTTCATCAGCCATTGCCATCACTCCATCATAGAAGGCCACCAGGTTGGTCAGGCACAATGTGCCCTCAGTAAAGTCATGGTGGCTGCCTTGGATCACCTCCGTGTCTTTAATGCACCTTAGCACATATTCTGGGAGGATCTGCTCCATGATCATCACAGACACAGAGGTGAGGCACACTGGTCTGTAGTTTCACAGATCTTCCTTTCTCCCCTTTTTAAAAAAGGGAGTGATGTTTCCCTTTTCCAGTCAATGAAAACTTCACCTGACTGCCATGACTTTTAAAATATGATGCTCTGTGGCTTGAAAACAGTGTCAGCAAGTTCCTTCAGGACCCTGGGATGCATGTTGTCAGGTCCCATAGACTTCATCAGTGGTCCTGAACCTGCTCTTCACTCATAGTGGGAGGGATTCATTTGACCCCCACCCACCCAGAGGACTGGGGACTTTGAGAGAAGCAGGAAGTCTGACTGCCGGTGAAGACTGAGGCAAAGAATTCACTGAGTATCTCAGACTTCTCCATGTCAGTCACCACCAGTTCACCCTTCTTGCTTGTCATGGAGGATACAGTCTCCTCGGCCTTTCTTTACTGACTTATGTATTTACAGAATCCTCCTTGTTATTCTTCAGGTCATTTGTCAAACCATGTTCCAGCTTTGCTTTGTCTTTCCTGACCCCATCCCTACACACGAACCATATCCTTGTAGCCTCCCCAGGTCACCTGTCCCTGCTTCCACTGGCTGTGCATTTGGTTCTTACACCTCAGCTGAAGGAGCAGATCCCTGCTTAGTCAAGCCAGTTTCCAGCCTGACTTGCTCAACTTCCTACACACGGGGATGGAGAGCTCTTGTGCTCTAAGAAAGGTGGCCTTAAAGACCTGACAGGTCTAGTCAGCCACTCTGTACTTAATGATGTAATGTTTTATAACTCTAATTTTTTTTCCTAGGAAATGGTCTGAAGAAATATTTTTTAGGTGTTTTAGTGATTCAAAGCATTAATATGTGCTTAAGAGCACCTTAAAATTTAAGCTTACTTTAAGCGGACTGTAAGCACACTGAACAACTTTGAAAAGCATGAGGCACTCTCCAACCACTAATCAGCTTATCCTTCTAGCCTTTAGGAGAATAAAAATGATCAGAGTAACCCATTATGTCAAACTGTTAAATCCCCTTTCTTTAAAAAGGTTTTTATGATCTCTCATGCCAGGTTCTTATTTTATTTGCACTTATATCTCTTTGAAGAGGTTCATTTGAGTCAGGAGATTTACTTTGGATTTACACCACTTGAAATTAAAAAACTGTTTACAAACTCATTGGATGAATCACATATTTTTCCTGGTATCAGGTTATAATTTAATCTATTCAGCTGTAAGCTTTTAGGGTTGTTTGTAGGTAGGTTTTGGACAGAATTGGAAGTGTACTGGCAATTACGTTCCTTGAAATGCTGCCCTTCTGTGGATTTATTCAAACTCCAAATGATCAAATCTTAAAAAGATTCATTTTTGGAGAGCAGGTCCTGAAACAGGCCCTTGTTCTGTCTCTAAACTTTGTGGAAGCCTTTGAAAATGTGGTGTTGTTGTTGTTGTTGTTCATATTTGAGATGGACTGCAAATCATTCTAATGGATAAAGTGGTTAAATGACTGATTTTTTTCAAGTGTTTTCAACATGCAGTTTCAAGAAGACTAACGTTAAACAGAACTATATTTTTTAATATGAAAAACTGGCACACATCATTTATCATATATATTATGTCAGATGGATAATTTATATTACATGATATAGGAATACTCACAGACATTGGTGACAATACAGAGCACTTTCACATCCCTGTCACATCCCATTCAAATTGTTTCTGCAGCAGAAACTTGAGGGAAAGAAGCGAGAAGAGTGAAGACCATCTTTTTCTGAATGTTACTCCGCACAATATTGACAGCCAGGTTTCTGTCCTCCCTGTGGTAACAACCAGCATTTTGAAAGCCACTTATTCACAGGTATAATTGTCTTGGGACTGTTTTAAAACCAGAAAGAGGTGGGGCTTGGGAGGAAGGTGTTCAGAAATGCAAAACACTTTGTGCAACATTCCCTGTGGAGTAATCAGTCACTCAGTGAAACAGTCTGTAACACAGGGCTGCATTTTGTCTTGGATGAATTTAGAGAGTGGAAAATATAAGTTGCCTAAGAGCCCTGCTGAGGTTAATAATCTCGAAATTAGAAATCTGCCTTTGCTAATGAAGACATATGAACACTCTGTCAAGACATAACTGCTGGCAAAGCTACGTGGCCAGCTGCAGAGAGCCCTGCGGACTGCACTTGCATGCCCCTGGCCAGAAGCAAGCCAGCTGTGGCAGAGAAGCCACACAGCTTTCTTGCAGGAGGCATTTTAAATCAAAAGCAGTACTTTCCTAACATGACTGTACAGCTTCTGGACTAGAGGTTTTTTATTGTTTTTAGGTTTGAGGTTTTCACACTTGATTTTCTGCGTGTGTAGGCAGATAAACTTGTCTCTGCCTGGACATGCCCCTGTAGCGTGGCTGAAATTAGCCACAAGTCCTGTGGGAAAAAAGGATGTGATCATTTAACTTGAGCCTTTATTATAATCACTTGGATAAAAGCCTGAATTAATGTTGTAGAGGCAAAATTAATATTGGCATTTTCCAACTTCTTTTAAAGAATGATTTTGCAATTTCCATAAAGTTCTTTTGTGTGTATAATCTCACACACATATATAATCAAATGGGCTTTTTATGTCTTTATTTGTGGAATGCTTTAGAAATTCCTAATCAGTCTTTGGTTTTGCTGTAAATCCAAAGCAATGGTCCAAAGAATGTCATTAATTACATGTTATGCAAAAAAACCCCTTACCTCTGTCTGCCAGCTTTAAGTGAGCTGCCTGACAATATCAGCGATTGTCTTTGATTCTTGATTTTGAGGAAAAATGGAAGAGGAAGGCCTGCTTTCCTAGCTGACAGCTAGTCATTAATTTGTAGAATTATAACATTCCCATTTCTTCCTAAGAACATATCTTACTTTTTTCCTACTTCTCCCAGTAATTATCATTATCTAGTCCAAACTCTGCTGTGTCAGTTATTCTCTCAAGATAACGGCATGGCTGAAACGGAACTTGGCACTGCAGATGATGTCATACTATTGTTATATATTATGTATTGATAATAGTTGCATTATTATTTTCTACTCATTTTAATGCAGACAGATTGTTCACTATTGGAACACATAAACAGTTGAAAGCAGAATTTTTGCTTGATGTTTCAAAACATTTTTATAAAAATTTATGATTTTTAGAGTCCCATAAATGCCCATTAGTACTTCAGATCATTCTCTTCAGTGTACTTCCTTTTGAACTGGCAACATGAAATTCCAAATTAAATTAAGATTCAAGAATTTCAAATCTTTTTGGTGAAATCCTAGCAAGCTTCTCCATGCTGTGAAGTAGAACAGATTATGGCTCCTTTGCAAATCAGTCTATTCTCTTTGTCCAGGACTATTATGCACTCTTATTAAATGTGTACAGCGTCAGTCACAGCACACAACTTCAGAATATTTATTTTGGATTAAAAAAATAATACTACTAACTCCTGATATATGCTAGGCATTTATGAAACCCTTCTTTGTGGTGACCAGTGACAGGACCCAAGGGACTGGCCTGAAGTTGTGTCAGGGGAGGTTTAGGTTGAATTTCAGAAAAAAGGTCTTCAACTAGATGGCAATTAAGCACTGGAAGAGGCTCCCAAAGGAACTGGTCACAGCGCCAGCCTGACAGAGTTCAAGAAGTTTGGACAATGCTCTCAGGCACATGGTGTGACCCTTGGGGTGTCCTGTGCAGGGCCAGGAGTTGGACTTAATGATCCTTGTGGGTCCCTTCCGATTCAGCATGTTATGTGATTCTGTGAAACATTCCCAAAAGGGTTCTGAAAGGTTATTCTTCACAAAAGGTATCATATGAACAAAAAGCAGAAATATCTGTCAAGAATGTGAAATAAACACAGAGGTGGAAAACTGGGGAACAGAATGACAGCAAAATGCTGCTTGACAATGGTAGGCATGTAAAGTACAATGGAGTCCTGCAGAGCTTTTAAAATGGTGATAAAAGTGTACAGCTGAGGCTATAACTGAAATATTGAAATGAGGTGAGTGACACTGAAGATTAACACAATACCTTAAGCATTTGTATTAGCCACCTTTGTGTAACATTTCATGTTTATTAAAGAAGGAAAAAATAGATAAAATGCATGCAGTTTTACCTTTCATTATTTGATAATTTCTAATGTAATAGTCTCCATTATTGTCCAGCCTTTCTATGTCTTTATTTTTGTTGCTGCACAGCCCCATTATTATTGTCAAATTTGCAGCAGCAGGGAGGGGTGGAAGGAAGAGCTAGCCTTGTAACTTTTCATTAGCACCATAAGGATCATCCACCTTAATGTGTGCCTTTTAAAATATACAACAGCATTATTCTAAAAGTGTTTATTTTTGAATATATGCAAAATGTTCAATATAGTCTTCTAAACACCAATGCACTGCACATGGAAATTTTTACTTAAATTATCTGATTTCTGAAAAACAATTTTACTCCTTTTCTAGTTTAATCCAACATTTTGGCTATTAGTAATTTTGACTGATTGCTTTTACAGTAAGAACTAGTTTGCATAACATATATCATAAATATACAGAGAACATATCAGGAATAGTAGAGAACCCACCCCTAGTATAGAAAATCCTCTGGGTTATCCCATCAAACTGTGAAGAAAAATACTGAAAAAGTCTCTGTGCTCTAAACAAAATAAATTTGTCTTCTTTGCTTTAAGGAGTGTCAAGCTGGCCCCTACTGACCTGTCAAAATGTGTTTGTTTCAGCAGGAAAATATACTACTGGAAAGGTCAGGTCACAGAAAATTCAACTCAAGAATCAGTAACGAGTGAACCTAAACAGTCATCAGATCCCAGCAAGCTGTCAGGGGAAAGGTTATCAGTCAGAGCACAGGAGTATACCACTGGTTTAGAGTGCAACTCTAACAAATGACTTTTCCATTCTAAATGTTTTCTTAATTGTGTGGCAATAATTACTCAAGGGGAGGTTAAGACTGGAAAATATGACAACGGCAACCGAAATGTACAACAAAGAATGAGAGAAGGGCATGAAAAACTTTTCCAAAGAGACATTCTTTCCTTCTGTACTAGTAAAGCAGAGCAAAGTCTCATGTTTAACTCCTTAAATGAATATATCAGATTTGTCAAGGGAAATAGCTGTAAGTAAACTAATTTCCAAGTCTGAAATTTTGTGGGCATATTCTAACGCATTTCAGTGATTATATGTTTCCTTCTACATGTTTTTTAGCCATACTTATTTCAGATTGTATGGGGTACTTATGTGATCTCAATGATACCCTCCATGTGCTCAGTGCAGAGCTAAGATCCAGATCCAGCTCACCAAAGTTCAGAGAACTGAATTGCCTGTGGTGGGAGTGAAGTTGCTCTTATGCTTCCTGGAACCAGCGGAGAATGAGGGGTCCTGCAAGGCACATCGGCCAGTACAGCACCATAAATGCCTCAGTAATATGTCCCTCTGTCTCTGTCTCTGTCTCTGTCTCTGTCTCTGTCTCTGTCTCTCTCTAAGGAGACTGAACTCCTGATTTAGGCATCTGGGTAAGGTACGAAAATCTTCCCTTGGGTCCCTGATTTTTGAGTACCCGAGTTGAACTCAAATTAGATATTTCAAGTAGCCTAGCTTAGTTTATATGAGTATTTTGCATTGAAGAAACTTGTCTAAGTTATGTAGGGTATTTACCATTTTAGTGGCTAAGAACTTAGACAAAACAGTAATGGAGACCCTCCATTAGAGATGGAAAACTCAGTCAAAAAGACTGAAGGACTCAATGGAACATCTTTCTTATAAGGATTTCAGGTCTTTGCCCAATGTCAGTCAAAACTGTAGATCAGAGGGAGAAAAATAATGAGATTTTGGGTCTCCCACCTCGTTCTTTCAGGACAGCATTAGCCTTTAAGCTGTGGAGGGCAGAGAAGAAATTCTGCAATATCAGCTTTTTTACAGTTCTGGCAACTTTAGATTTTCTGTTTTGAATGGAGTGTTTTAATCAGAGTGCAAGGGCTCTGCCCATAATTCTTCCCATTAAGTTCTACTGTTAAATACAAGATAAAGTTGCAGCTAATAGGAATGAAAAGCAGTTACTATGAAAAGCAATTACTTCATCAGTGGTAATGTAAAAATAATTCTATCGTCAGTATTTACATGAACATTATTGAAGCATAGTACTGATCGTCCTTTATTGAAAATTCCTTGGCTTATAATTCTGATTTATATTTATACCAATGTAAAAAGAACTGGAGTTCCACCTATCTACCATGCACAATGTTGCTAGGACTATTTTGTATATCCGAAGAACTGAGCTGTGTTAGCTGGAACTTCAAAGCTCACTTATAGCAGACTTGTAGCAGACTTGTGTGAACTGGAAGTCTTTTTTCCTCATTTCTGGTGGTGCAGATTCTTCTGTGATCACATTACCAGTTCTCTTGTGCCTGACACTAGCTGGAACAAACTATCTTGCAGCTTACTGAAATAATAAGATGTTTATTTGCAGAATCTTTGGTTAATGGAATCAATAACAAGCAAGTTCCTACTAAAAACTCCTGAAAGGAAGAAAGACTTAAAATAGTCATGGTAAAAGCTTTAAGCCCTCTTTTATTTTGATGGTTAATTTTTTGAGCAATCATTGGGGTTTTAGCTATGTGGATGACCAAATTCTACTTCTCTTCTAGGTAAAATAAGTAATTTACTGCACTTTTCTCAATAAACTACTGAGAACTAAAGTAAAAATCCCTGAATTCTTTCAGTGAAAAAAATATAAGTGTATTTGAGATAGTTTGGGTTCATCCTTTTCGTCAGTTTTACTGAGAATTTATGAATTGGAGTATTTGTAATATGTAAAGCTGTTTTATGTGTTGTCCCTTGAACACAATCTCATCATTTGTAGAGTCAATTTCCTTTTTAAGAATGTGTGACTACTGACTCCAAAAGTCTAGATATTCTTCCAGCTATGCAGGACTTGGGAAATGAGAAAGTCCTACTTTCCAAGGAGAATAAAGGATTAGGTAGATGATTATTGCAAAATATCACCATGTGTTAACCCTGTAGTATAAAATTAGACATAGAGCTATCTCTGTAAAAGGATGCAGGCATTACAGTATCTTCCTGCACTTTCAGGTGCAGGATACTCATCTAGAAACCCCAGCCTGGCTGCTGACTGAACCACAGGAGCAGTTGCATTCTGGATACTGCAGGCTCTCTTATTTCTATCACTTCTTGTCCAGAGTGCTTAGGCTCACGGAGGAGCCTCAGATACCATATCATGGACTGGTTCCATGCTTTAATAATGTATTAACTGATGTACTTATCCCATCAGAGTCAGGCACCCTCTTCCTTTGCACGGCACGTCACTCACATTGCAAAGCAGAAGATACCTAAATTACCCACAGACATAAGATGCTTTGTTCACCTATGGGATTTAAATGCCTCCCTTAATTAAGACTGAGTGGTTAAACAACATTTGTCAATAATGAATACAGACACATAGAGTTCAGATATGATTTCAGAGTTTTACGCAAAATATTACCCAGAATGGGGTTTAGAAATTAGCTTTTGCTATTTGCTCAGTTAGCACCCAAACCCATAGGAGTTTGCCTTTATTCTTATATTTGATGAAAACTTAATTGTTTCATCCACAATAAAATACCATCCAAAGAAGGCATGAACTCCATGACACTGTTTGGACTGTGTTTCGACTGTGTCCTAAGGTAAAAAATGTGTAAATCACTGCAAGATATGTTTGAACTGACTCCCCCCTGAGGGAAGGTATGATCATTAGCAAGCAGGTGACTGAAAGAAGGTGGGTTTTCTACAGTTTAAGGCATTCCTTGAGAGAACAGACATAAGAAGGTGTAGGACTATCAATCCTGACTAGAGTGGGACACATTCCTTCAGAAAGCCACAGAGACAGACAGACCTGAGGTTTTATTGCTGTTCTTTGGGTTGGCTATTGGACAACTGTGGTAAAACACCACTTATTCTGTTGCCCTCTCAGATATCATGCCCAGACAATTAACACCTTCTGTTTTTTGTAGGGGCAGTACACTGTATTCTGTGGGAGCTAGTGAGGTGCTGATGTGGGTGACCAAGGGGTGGTGCAGTGCTTTCCCTGCAGACACATGACCTTTTGCAGCTTTCTCCAGTGTTTGCTCCCCATTTTACTCCACTCAGAAAGAAAGACTATGGCTGTGTGAGGAGATACAACTGCCTCATGAAATTAACAACACCCAGCTGCAAGCCCCCCACCCAACCCCCACCAGCTGCTTCTTCCTTTAACCAACTCAAATAACATTTCTTGCAACAGCCCTTTCCTGAGTTCACAAATATCTTATACTCCTGCCACTTTCTTATGAGCAAAGGGGGCAGAGTTCTCTCCACAGAGCTCTCTGACCCAGACATAGCCTCCTGAACTATGTCATGGTTGGGGTATGCCTGAGGCTTTCTCTTCTGCCTCCTGAATAGTACCAGTCTTTGTTGCCCCACTAGCCTGTGCTTGAATGAATCTTTTGCGTGAATGACGTACTCCTTGACATTATGCATGCTGGTTTCACAGAGAAGGATATTAAAATGACCTAGCCTTATTATTCACATGATAGTCACTGATAACCCCCCTGTATTTACTAAATTATATCCACTATGATGCATGACAGACCCCATTAATTACAAGCAATATGTTGGTGTTCAGAAAATGCTTTCTCTTTTCAAACAGCAGCGTTTTACAGGGAAATACACAAATCTCTGCTTTGCAGTTCCAGCAGCCAAAACTAGATAGAGAGCATAATTATGTAACCATAAAGAGTACTATAATAAAATGGCACACACATATATTACGAAATTTAAAACAGAAGTAACTCCTGATAAAACTCTCCTAAGAATTATTCTTGCTACTTTCAGACAAAATGAACCAAAATGCTGCTAAATATTTGGGTATGCAAATATGCTCGGAGGTATTACTGAAGCTGTGTGACTCCTGGGAATGGTCATACACTAAAAGTCTAATGCTTATTTTAGAATCAAATGAAAAGATCAACATCATGCTCATTGACATCCACAGAAGAATAGTCATGAACTGAGAAACTCATATGCAGGTCTGGTATTTCTTCATGATCCCTTGGTTTAGATTTACATTGGCAAATTATAGGAGACCTACCAGTGAAGCCCACTGGTGTTATCTGAAGGATCTCCTAAATGTTTTAAATAATTACTTAAGAATGGTGTGAATTTATCTAGGATGTCAGCTTCTTAAGTAACCAAACAACTGGGTTAGTTCAATAAAGCATGACAGGCAATTCCAACTGCTATCACCAGAGAGGGAAAGGCCTTGTGTAAATGATAGCAGCAACAATCACTTGCCATCTGAAAAATGTGAGAAACCTAAATGGCTCAATCTGTTTAGCCTTTAAATACTACCAAACAAATCAAACTAATCAAACAGTGATTTGTTTTTAGAATTTAAATACTCTTAACGGTGAGAAAAAATAGAATGGGAAAGATTTCTATCTTAAAAGAGAGAATACAAGTACTTGTGACTGGAAGTTAAAAAATCGTGAATTTGTAATAGAAACCATGAACTGACTTCTGTTTTTATTGCGATTAGATGTTTTCTGACTTTTCCTGTCATCAAGCCAAAAGTGGATTCCTTTTTGAGCTTTTGTGAATCAATGGTATCTTAAGCCTTAATTCCTGTGAATTAATACGAGTCCTCCAAAGCAGACATCACTAATGATGGTATGAGGTTGACATTTTACTTGTGGATCTCAGATGTTTTCTGACAGCAGGGCTGACAGCAGTAAGGCTCCACTGAAGATTATGGAACAGAATGATTTTTAACTAGGACTGACTCTTTTGCCTATTTTCACACTTTACTTCTCTTTCCCTCCGCAATCTATCCCTTTCTCCACCCTTTTTCTTACACCATGTTTTGGCTCAGTCTCTTCAGCAATTTCGCTTCTGTCACAGCAATCTTGTTGAGCTTGCTTCATATCATTGCCCAGAATCTGTTCTATTTTTTTACTTTCTTTCTCCTCATTTCAGCTTTTTAGACCAGTTCATCCCAACGGTTGTCCCACATCCCAGCTCTTGATGGAATCCCAGCCTCTCCATGTATTAACCCACCAGTTTTTCATACACTGTTTTCTGATTTTATGTTAATAAACAACCAGGTACTGCTACTCCTACCTCCTCTTCTGATCAATCAGTCACCCCATCACTCCCTTTCCTTTCTCCTACTGCCATACAGGCCTAGATGCAGTCCTCAATCTCAACACTTTTTGTTACGTATTTCTTATTCCTGTGAAAAAGATTTTCCAGTCCTCATAAGGTAGTTCCAGTCTACTTGCCAGAGTACCACTGCCTTGTGCCTTCTGATGTCCATTCGTGTATTTGTCCACCCTGTTCCGTATATACTCAGTAGAGACAGAGCAAATGCAGTCTTGTCTCATGTGCAAGCCCCAAGGCAGCAGAATATAATAAATTCTTCTTTGATGATGCAACATGAAGTTTGTGACCAGTATTGCCATCAGCCAGGGGATCCGAATATGCCTCATGAGCAGGAAGATTATAACTTTTACAATGAAGGTCTTTACTGAGATTATGAAAATTCAAGGTCTTTTTACTGAACAAAATTTGGGAGACTAGGAAGAAGAGCCACAGCTTAGAAAACTTTTGAAGGTGAGGAACAAAGACATATGTGCCTCTCCATTTCTCAGACCAGTGCAGATTATGGGTAAGATCTTCTGGTACCATGAAATTATGCCAGAGATGAAAAGCTCCTAATGTGCCATGTGGATAGAGTCAGAGTACAATGCAGTTCAGTTACATTCATTTTCATAATCAGGACATATGAAGATATGTACAAGGTTTTGACAGGTCTTTTCCTGTGAGTATCCCCAGTTTTGAGGGAATCCCTCCCTGGAAAGACGTGACTTCTGACCTTTCTTTGCCTCCTTTAAATCAGGTGAATAGACAACAGACTTGTCTCAAAGTTGCAAGACTGTTTGCAGTTAAATGCTACCACAACCATTTCTGAGATTTTTTTTTAATGTTTATTTTTTGAAATCCATCCCTGCATACAAGTCATTTCCTTCTCTAGCTTGGCACCATACCAAAACCACTTTCATCTCTGTTGATTCTTCTAAACTTCTTAAGGATTGTGTCAGCTTCCTGTAATTGTTCCTCCAGTATAGGATTTCCTCCATCCCCTCCTACCAGCTCAGGCAATGTCCTTCTGGTTAATGCTTTAAAATACTTGGACATGCCACACAGACAAAAAGAAGAGACCAGCCTATATCGAATGCAGGTAATCTTAAATGCAAATGGGAAAAACAGAGACCTGAACTATTCTTGCCTTTTCTAGGCTTGCTCAGGATCTGTGAGCAATCTGTTGGCTTTAAATGGTTGCTTTATAATGACGTCTCAGGAAAAGGAAAAGGAAGCATGAGAACACTAATGAGTAACTAAAAATAAGATAGTGATGTAAAGAATAAAGGGATTAGTCAGACTGTGGTAACTTCCATTATCACCTAACATTTAGGCAGCACTTTGCAAGCAAGAACTAACTCTCAGAATTTTCACACCAGCTCTCATAGTGGCAACTGAGTAACATTTTCATTATACAGAGAAAGTAACACAAGACCAAAATCTCCAATGGCATGAAGTAGTCTTAGTTCCAGTCATCATTTCAGTAGCAAATTTGATTCAAAAGCTAGAGGTATTTGATTAAAGCCATACAAAGTGTCCAGAGAAAAAATTCTGCAGACCCCAACTTAACATTTTGATATCTCATTCTGTCTTCTTTCTTGAGGATTTCACAGATTTGCAGAAATGCATTGTATTTTGCATAAGAGACTGGTTCTCATGGGCATATATGTCACAAAAAATATTACAGCATCCTGGAAAACATCAGTATATTTGAAAAATATCTAAGACAGTTACATTGACTCAGAATACAGCCCTTCAAAAGAGTTACAGAAATTATTAGTTCAATGGGAAAGGGGCACAGTGGCTTTCCTGTGGTATGTGGGGTCCTGTGATTTATAGTCCTATTCAATCTCTTTGTCCAAGATTCCTGACTACTTTACATGTGCTGACTGTTCTCCTTTCCTGAGGATGACCAGTGTTCATCACAAAGAGGGAACAAACAGCCTGCCTTGCAGCAGGTCCACATCTCCTATCAATTAGCGAGTGGATTGTACTCACACAGAAGTGACTTGCTGTGTGTGCAAGTCCTTAAGCTTAGTGATTTCATTTTCAAAACCTCTACTAAAATGCCATCTGGCACTAAAGATGCCCAAAGTATAAAGCATTTAAAGTTTTCTCAGTAACACCCCTACACATAAAAGAGCTTCTGTGATAATGGTCTTTTTGGCAATACTGAGACAGTAGGCACCTGAGCTTTGTTGAGACTCACAGACTGCGTGTTCTTTGACTTATCCACCTTTATGGCCAGGTCATGTGGTTTTTTTCTGAAGAGCTGTCTCTGGTCAGGCCCTGCACAAGCAGCAGAAGGAGCAGTTGTGCTCCTTGCATCCCCATCCAGTAGCTGCGTGATGAGAAAATTCAGGTGAGTTGTGGGAGACTCAAATTCGCAACCACCTTCTGCCTGAGGGGATGTAAATGTACAGGTTCCAGCAGTAAGACCAGTGTTCCAGCCACCAGGCCAGGATATTCTAGAAAGCAGGAAACTTCTGCAGAGTCCCTTGTTAAAGCTCTTTTATAGTGAATAACTGAGGGAGAGGTAGAAAGTCCTGTATCCCATCAAGAAAATATGTAATGGTCAACCACATCTATTCTTACCCAAGTAGTTTCTTTCTGTCTTTTCTCCTACCATTGCTTTTCTTCTATGAATTAAAGTGTCTTATTATATAAATAAATTGTAGTATCATGTGAGTCAGGTCTCACCTGTATGCATCAAAAGAGAAGGAAGGTCAGTTGTGTGAACTTGTCTAACTATAGAAGATGGCAAAAAGTTAAGTAATTAAAAAGACAATCAGTTCCTTTCAACTTTAAATGTACATGATAAGAAAATATGTGAAGCTGTTGAATGATAACTCATGGATTCTCATTATAGCAAAAAACAGACTATGCAACCTGAGTTTTGTATCATTCACCATATTCTTATGATTTTAACTCTGAAAGAAAAAGTTTTATGCTCTGATGATCCTCCACTGACCACCCAAATACAAATTTTTTAAAGAAGGAAAGACCATGCTTAAGAGCCTAAATGATGAAACAGACTCTTACATAGTGAATCTTACTTGAAAGTGCGTAAGCGAAATCTGCCTGGAGGATGAGAAATTCAGGTGTGAAATGGGTGCGGCTACAGTTGCAAACTTAATAAGACATGAATTTTGTTTTTCCTTCAGTGTGTAGTATTGACATGCCTGTGGCTGCAGGCACATAAGAGACTGAATATAATTGAGGTGCTGGCAGCAGACAAAAATTGTAATATTAAATTGTAATTAAATTTTTCTTTGTAATTAATACACTTTTTATTATACCTTTTGAAAATGTATGGGTAAATCTCAGGCTTCTGGAAGAGAGACCAAATGTCCTATTTCACTGTATTTTGTTCCCTTACAAATACTTTCCATACCATCAGGAAACTCAGGACCTTAGTAGCATAGTAAATACTGTGACACACTCTGTCAAATACTATTTGCTTTATCTCTCATGATTAGGGAGGAAATTCTGTTCTCAGCACAGTGCTTAGATTACTTGGCCTGTTTTTAAAAATCCATGATGTTCTGAAGTGCCTCAGTGAGTATGACCCACTGTCATGAATTACGCTGAGCAGGTCAGCTGGAATTGTAGACAATAGTCCTTAACCCAGACCATGACTAAATCTTTTAACTGTACTAGCACCAAATGTCTGAGTGCATGGAGGGCCTTAAGGGTAGGTGAAAGAAATGATGGAGATATCTAAGGATGAAATCTGAATTTTCTACTCTGCTGTCAGCTGATATAGGAGATGGAAATATATTGTCATGGTAAGAAATTACAACTTTGTTGAAAGCGCAGGGTACTTAGGTTTCCTTCTCTACATTCAGGTATTTTCTGTTGTATTTCTTTGAATTATCACTAAATATCATCTGAATTAAGATCACCATTCCTGAATTGTCTAGGTAAAAATGAACAATACAACCAGCCTCAACCACTAACAATATATTGGGTGAAGCTTTCCTTAAATCTCTGATCTTCCTATTTGCATTTTTACCCTATCATTGGTCAAGCTCAGGAACCTGCTCTTTCTGTGCAAGTACCCTTTTACCATGTGAAAGGATGTGCCTTCCCATCACTCAAAGAACAATCAAGGATTCTATACAAAATTGAATAAGTTGAATGAAAAAATATACCAAGTTGTACATAAAGCATTGTTCAAAGATACTCCGTAACCTTCAGGGAAAAAACCCTCATTAGTGAGTCAGAAGAGCAGGGCTGGGATCTCTGTTCATGCACATGAATGTACAGAGAAACATTTTAAGCAGAGTGCTGGGGACAGGCTAAACCCTACAGTCATGGTATGAATTTTAGAACAAAAAATAATTACTGTTCTTCCTGTGCCTTGCTGAGGGTGAGTACAGGAGTCTCTTTTATGCTTTTGCCATCAGCTCCTTTGAGTCAACTCCTTGAAAATATGCTGATTTCTCTGACCCTCATCCCACGGGAAAGGGAGTGAGGGTGCATGACCCAGCGTTGCTCATTCCACACCAGGAGAAAGGTGATAAAGTAGGTATCGTAATGAGGAGTGAGGCCCTTTTTTGTAGAGTCTAAATATTGGATTTTGACTTTACTTAATACTTTGAGGATGTTAGTGCAGGGAACAGGTTATCTTGCTGCTGTGCCTTGCGTTTACACTCCTGCTGTACACCTGGGCTCTACAGTGCTCATTGAAGGCTGTGTTCAGCTTCAAGTTTTTTTAGGCATGGGAACATCAATGATATACTCTAATCAATGCAGGTAATTGCTGCAATTGTAAAATCAGGTAAGCATACTGAAGGAAAGCAGTATGTACAGTGCTGCCTTGGACACATATACATACCATAAGTACGTGAGATTAAGCAAAAGTCCTCTGAAAAGTCATTTTAAAAAGACTAATAAAGTCCAGTTTTCCTCCAGAAAGAGGAAATTTATAACTCTCCTGACACAGTCCATTTACCTTTCCTTTCACTCCCTTTGTGGCTGAGTACCTTCACAGATCCTCTAAGGAAATGAGCTTTAAGAGCAATTCTCTGTTATCATCTCTGCGTGAAACAGGATCATTAACATGTCCTGACCAGGAGACATGAAGTCAGAAAACCAATTTTTCTCTACTTACAGACTCATATGTTCTTTGAACGCCCAGATTTCTAGATTCTGATGGCTTGCTATTGTTTAGAAGCTATTGACTTGAGGAAGGACAAGAAGGAGACAAAATAAACTGAAATCTCAAGCAATGGGCAGCTCTAGGTGGTACCTCAAAAGCCTTAATGATATTACAACAGATCCCATGATTCTTAACAAATAAAATTCTCACCTTCCTGGCACTTCAGCATGATCCCTATATAACAACAAAAAGTGTGGAAATTCCTCAGGTAAGGGGTGATTTTATAGGGACAAGAGGGTAATGGTTACTACGAAAGAAATAGGTATGAAAACATTTATACAGATCACAAAGGGTAGAAAATTTCCAATGAGAAGAGCTGCAAGGGTCAATGATGAAAACATTGCATTGTGCCCTTGGCCATCCTTTATAGAATATCTGATAGGAACACATATCCTCAGTCCTTTCTTATTCCTGTCATTTTGCTAATCTGTCAAACAGAATGCATTTTTTTTATTAGCCATGATTCAGCCCTGTGTGGAGGCGAGAGTAAGAAACACAGCTGGTAGCAAGGACACTAATCTCCTACCCAAACTAGGTGTGTCCCAAATTTGGTTGCTAAACTTGCAGTTGCAGGTTTAGCAGTTGCTTGAAGGTTGTGACTGCAGGTTCTTCAAGGCAAGAACTGCTTTTTACTATGTATTTATGCAGTAGATGTATTATGATATAATGGGTCTCAATTTCTTTTGGCACCTCTAACTGCTTTTATAATATAAATCTTAATTATAATAATAAGCTTTTTGGACAGGAGCTAAGGGATTTATCTGTGTGGGGGGGGTTTTATGTATGTCCCAGCTTACTGGTCCCCAATTCTAAATGTGACCTTTAAGCTTATTCATACTGAGATGCAGCTAAAAGTCAGAATAACAAGACCATTGATAATAATAGCTATGTGAGGACTCAGCACTCTATGGTAGAGAACACACAAGAAGGCTTCATGGGTTAAGTTAGATGTGTGTTATGATAACACAGCCTGGGTGCCAAGAGCTATGATTTCTGCACATACACCCTGAGTTTCAGCCAAGTCAGAGTTCTAGGGAAAATTAACTCTTGCTGGAATTTACTTGAATAAATTTTGGTACCACTCCATATACAAGGCAAGTTTTAAAAAAAGAAATTAAAATTTGTGTGTCTGTGACATCAGCCTGAGGGTTTTGGGGTAAATGAAATACAAGGTTGTACAGAGGAGAAGTCTGGGATGCACTGGCTTTGAGATATGGGGAGTAGGGGTAGCTCAGGGGATTTATATTTTTTGTATAAATGTTGTGAGAATTCATTTTTCTTTTCCATAAAGTTACGCCTCAGTTTAAGTTAAGGCCATCTCCATTTCAGCCCTAGAATGACAGGTCATAGTTCTTGGAGGGTTACTAGGGGAACATGTTCATCCTTGTTGCTTACTCCATCTGTTCAAACAGAAGTTAGTGAGCTGTCAGTGCCCTGACCTGCGTACACGCCCTGCAGGTGCCTGTGGAGCAATGACAGACAGCACCGCATTCTTCCTTCCCTTGAGCTCCTCGGTGTTTTGTAGATAAGATCATGGTGCTGCTCCTGTGGCATAATGGAAAAGAAGAGGAACCCTTTCCGCTGTTTTTCTTTATGTCAAAATTTAGCTGCGGTTTAACCTTTTTGTTGCCACTGTGCTCTGTAGAATCACTGAGAGACACAACCCCTATGTCACTATTGCTGAATGAGAAAGGAGTAATTTTCTGACCCTGAGAGTGGGTAGCCCAGTCCAGCCACAGTTACGCTACGTAATGTTTGGCTGCCTGTGAACCTTGAAAGGCCCCCTTTTAGGACAGAAACATAACTATTCTCTTGATTTTCTTTTCTTTTTCAGTACAAAGCATGTGAAAAAACATTGGGCATTTTTCTGAGGTCTCATCAGAATTATGTTTTCATACATGAAATTATGGTGTTTTCATACATGAGATCTGTGTTTTCATACATGCTTGTGTACACTGATTGCTCTAGGGTAAAGCGTGAGGAATCTTTGGATATGCAAAGTGGGAATAATGTTGGAAGAGTGTTGAGGCTGGAGGGAACAAAACCTGGTGCCACGGTGTCTAATACTGCCTACTGGAATTGATTCCTGCATGGGCTATCCCTCCAGCCAGGCTTAGGCACTGCTTCCCAAAGAAATGGCATAGACTAAAGCAGCCTGGAAGTGTGCTAGCAATTAAACAGTGCAGATGATCACCAGGCCAGTGCTCAAGCTTGTTCCTTGCCCTTGTTTTATTTAACAGTACGGAAAGAGCTGAAATATCCACACGCCCCAGGGTTAGGTTGCCTGGGGAACTGGAAATATTTGGTTTAATTGACTGGGACAGCATATTGCTTTAATGCTATTATGCAATATTGTTTGTCACTAAATCTAGAGGTCAGTCTTCCTGTGTGATGGTGGGTTAAAATGAAGAGCTTGAGAGGCACATTGTAGCCATCAATATCCAGGGTTTTGGTAAAGTCTGAATAGACTTCCTTGGCACTCCTTTGCTCAGAGAGATGCCTTGCTCCTCTCAAGCAAGGCCATGTTTTCTCACTCCTTCAATATAGAAGCCAGCCTGTCTTTGATGAAGCTGTACTGCTGTTTCTGTTACTTCTTACAAATGGAAAAGCTCTTCTTTAGGCAGTAAGAAGTAAAAAAGAGAAGATCTTGGCTTACTGCCATATGCCTTGTTTATGAAGGCTAGTATGACAGAGCGTGGGAATTGTGGGACAAAGAGCTATGATCTTCCACTTTGTCAGGTCTTGCCCGTGGTGTTCACTGCTGACCCTGAACAATAATAGGCATGGTTTTTTTTCAGCTGTTCAATACGTGAGGTACTTCTGTACTCCGTATGGTCTTTTTCCCTCCTTTTCTCTGTCCTGAGTGGTAACTGAGTACAAGATCATGGAAGGATTCTGATATCAACTAATATTTAAAGCTCTGCATACTCTGAGGGTGAGTATGGATGCCTTCCTGCCTACATAAGTTGAATTGGGCTTTTCTTCCTGTTTCTGCCCATATTTTTGGCATTGCTGTCTAACTAAAATTAATTTTAAAAACTTGTTTAGTTGAGGTGACATGATCTTTCTATATTTTTATGTGATTATCAGTTTCTGACCCTCTCCTTACCTAACATTTTGTCTTGGTTTGGGGCAGAGTAAGTAGCTCAAATGGTTAATACAGTCTGAAACACTTTTTCTCAGTTATATTCCTTCAAACCCTATACCTTCAAATGTGTTACAAAGTCAAATAAATTTAAAAAAAAAAGGCAAATAAACCCCTCTAACTAAAAAACAGGCTTGACTAGAAATCAATTTTCCCAACTCACTTTTATAATTTAAATAATGAGTGAATGCCATTTGAGAAACACACCAAAAATTTTCCCTTTTTGGTGATAGCTGTGTTTCTGTTCTATTTATGACTAGTACAACCAATTTCAATGGAAGTACTTCTTTTAAGGAGGGGGATCAGACAGATTTAATAGTCAGAAGGAGAAGAAAATGATTGCTTATGCTTCTTAATCTTTACAAGAGAAGGAAGAATGAGAACACTGGCATACATGCCCTTCCATGCCCACATGCTAGCAATGCTGCGTGGGAAGGCTGGAACCACATATCTTTTCTGCTGTTTTTAATGAACTTTAACCTACCTGGCAAACACAGGAACTTTGAACTAAAGAATGGCAGAGGGAGAAATCATCAAGTAAAGCCTGATCCTTCCTTTTGTTGCATCAGTAACAAATTTTCAACATCTTTGACAAGACCTGCAATTTAGCTGCGGGATTTAATACTGGAAGATTGATGTGTTTACTGTAATGGCAGTAAATTGACTATCCAGAAAGAGCTATATATCTTTGCAGCACAGGAAGTGTCTGAGGGAGATAGAGACAAGTTACATTGAAGGGCAGATAATGAAAACAAAATGGTCACACTAAAACCATAAGAAATAATTAGAGAATTAGATTGTGAAGAAAGAGAGAAGGAAGACTGGAGGCTGCTTTGAGCCTCAAGCTTTTTGTTTATATTGACCTGAAATCGTGGTCCAATACTAGAAAATTATGTGGTCTTGAGCCAAGAGAAGACTCAGAGAGAATAAATTTTCTTGCTTTTATTGAATGAAAAACCTCTCTTAGCAACAAGTAATGTGGTTCAAACAAAAAAAANCAAAGGAGGAGAATATTTCAGAAGCTTTTGTTACACATTGCCTTTAATTTAAACTACGAAATCTTCACAATTGATGGAGTAAAAATTTGTACTTATCACTGGGATTCTTTTTCATCTGCATCTCTGACATCATGCAAGATAAGATAATTGCTGACTTCAACATACAATTATTGACATGTTATTTGCAGATTGGTACATATATTTCAGACAGTGACATCTGGAGACATTTAGAAACCTTAGACAGAGAGAGAGGGAAAAAGTAAAGTTTTTCTACTCCCCTTTTCCTCTTTCCCCTAGACTGTATGGAATACAGAAGCCTA
Source organism: Machaerirhynchus nigripectus (assembly GCA_013397975.1). NCBI lineage: Eukaryota > Metazoa > Chordata > Aves > Passeriformes > Dicruridae > Machaerirhynchus > Machaerirhynchus nigripectus. The sequence continues at coordinate 1,714,656 of VZRQ01005527.1, read as the reverse complement.
GAGGAAAAGAATGATGCATTTAGTACATGGTGCTTAGTACTCCTCCTAAGGAATCTGATATGTACATTCCTTGCTGTGTCATATTTTCAGAGCTGCTATGAAGAAAGTTGCTTGCCAAAAGAATACCAGAAAGTGAAATATTTCTCCCTCTTGTGCAATCACAAGGAAGTGACCTTGGGCAGGACCTTGGAATGAACTTTCTGTGGGCAGCATGTGTGTGGTCATAGCAAGCCATTGTGAGCACAGAGCTTATGCCTTATCTGCTGGGCTTGCCCTTCTGTTATTTCTATATCTTCTTTCCTCACTCATCTGGTACTTTTTGTTGTTTGACTGTTATGGCTTTGGACACCATTTTTCCTCAGTTTCTGTGGTTTACACACTTCTTCTACCTTCCTCTCAGCTTTTCTTTTTTACACTTTCATAAGTACTACTCAGTGTCTTTGGCAGCTATGTTATAACTGGTTCAGCTTTATAAGCATTATAGGAGATTTCTTTTCTGCTGTTCGGGTTGAGACATGTGCAGTATGTACAGGATTTTACCATTCAGTTTTCAGTCTCTAATATTGAAGGACGGCTCCAGGTTTTTCTTCATTACCTTTACCTTTTTGCCCATCTCTTTTCAGTCATTTTTACTCAGTAAGGTGAGGAAGGACACTGAGGGTCTATTGCAAATGTACACTCTTAAAGACAAGTCCTTTCATTCTCTATATTGTGTCTATCAATTATGTTCTCACCTTTCTACAAGAATATTTCAGCAAAGCCCAGATGATGGGACTGTAGTAATAATCATCACCCTATCTGATAACGGGCTTCCCAGGGACTCAGCTGGCAGTTTGACAGTCCTCTGCCATAGTTACTACACCCTGCTGATAAAACTGCTGTTGCTACAAATTGATCCTGACAAAAAGAAGTTCATCTCTATTCTGAATTTCAGACTTGACCTTGGTGTGTTTCCAAGTTTAACCATCATACTGGACACAAAATATGTAGCACAAAAGCCATATACCTAAAAAAAATATTCCAACTTCTCCCTTTTACTATCTGTTTATTCTCTCTATTGCATGATTATTTTAAACTGTTCTGTGGTATGGCTAAAAGTCAAATCTGACTGTTTTTTAAAGCACAAGAAAATTACCCACTAGTGGTTATAAGGCTTGTTTACCTGGGCACAGAATCTCTGTCCTTCACCAATTTGTGACTGAGCTATCCTAGCCCCTACCAATGGTAGTTTGGGGAATGGTGTTACAAAGCAAGGGTTGGAATAATGAGGGGGAAAGTAGAGGGAAAAGCAACAGATAAGCTGGACTCACTATAAAACACTGCCAAAATGGAGAGACCCTTTGTTTTATAGATACACTGTAAGTGCTGTGTAAATACTGTATAAATACAACAGTGAGCACAGGACGGCATGGGGATCCTTGTATGCAAACCATCAGTCTTCATAAACCTTTCAGTGTATCTATAAGCTTTACTCAGCTTCTGGACTTGAGGAGAATGACAAGGGAAGACATCACCAGGAAGGCACTCTTGTTAGCACCAAACATGTTTTTAACTAGGTAGATTCAAAGTATTATTGCAGATAAGCACAAGCAATGGAGAAAGCTACTTGGAATCCCACTTTCTGGGGAACCTCACTAGTACTTAAATTTTTAGCCATAAAGTTATTCAGTGTGCAGATACAAGTATGGGAGGGTCCATGTCCTTGATTCTTTCTGAAACTCCCAGAATTCTATCACCAGGTCTCATGTACCACCACCTTCCACTGGCTCTAGCCAGAATGGTCTATCATCTGGGTTTTGGACTAATTTCTGAGATACAGGAAACATTGACATGAATTCCTCAGAGAAGAGAATTAAACCCAGACCTCCCACATTGTGGTTAGTCTTATTTTGTGGATTAATTCTGAGAACACCTTGAACAATTCTAAAGAAAGGGATACGTGCCTCTATATTTTGTGAGATCTGAACTACTAAGCTTGTGTTTATAGGTATATTGAATTGCTCAGAACTCAAAACTGGATTTAAATAGTAGTGAGGCATGTATCTGCAGAGCTTCAAGTCTGGAACACCTCAAAGAATAAACAGTTTGGAGGTCCTCAGGATTATACGGCAGCTGAGAAGTTTTCAACAACACAATATTGGACACAGGAACTTAAATTTCATTCCATTACGTGTTGTCTACTAATTCAGTCCCGGTGTCAGGGATATGCTGACATACATATCTGGGACTTTTACTTCACCTAAAATGCTTGCCAAAGAGACATCAGCTATCTCCCCAGCTGCCAGCATCCAGGCAGGAAGGCAATGGGACTTCTGAGAGCAGGCAGAGGCAGTACCCACCAGTGGATGTATAAAGAGAATTTTCTTCCTGGTGGCACTAGCAGAAAAAATGGTTTGACGATGGGAAAGAGGGTACAGTTTCTAGCTAGAGACAGGAAACAATTGTGTTATATCAAACAGGAGAGAATATGAACATTAGTATAGGCAGAATACAGAAGAAAAGCAAGCACTGATGAAAAGGTATTTAGGAGAGTGAGAAACAGAGGCTAACAGAGAAGTGAGCAGTAGAGATATGTGTGACTCAATGGAACTGTAACTGATACAAGCAGGAGAAAAATAAGGGAGACCAACAGTACTAGGGAAATGAAAAAAAGAAGTAACAGTGCATGGAATAGGGACCTTGCAGCTTGGTAACCTTTCCTGCTCTTTAGTAAAAGTCTCTCCAGCTTCTTAGAGGGTGTTTCCAAGTCACCTGAGCATTTTTTCACTTTCCTGAACACTGCTGGAAATATCTCAAACTTAATATCATGATGTCACGTGGAAAATCACTGATTTACTTTGAAAAAACACCATTTTGTCCATCTCTCAGTGACAAGTATTAATGGACAATCCTGGAGGACATCTGAGCTGCAGCATTCTCATTTATAGACCATCTGCTCTCAAACAAGATCCATCCAAATGGCCTCTGTTTGGCCAGATCTCCAGGCATGCTCTCTGGTGTGTGTATTGCCTAGGCAGCTGCAGAAGGCAAAATGCAGAGTGGGGGTAGGCGGGTAGACAAGGTCATTGTGGGTAGGTTTGTGTACAAGAACACCTGTGAGTTCTGAGGGTTAGTCTGCAGCAGTTCTATTTGCTGATTTATAGCTATTGAAGCACTTAGGGCTCTTGGAGAAGTTTATTAATGTTTAGTCTAACCAAAAAAAGAGAAAAAGAAAAGAAAGAAAGGAACTCCTGGATAATTAGGGTAATTCTGCTGCATGCAGAAGTAAAGGTGTTTGATGGCAAAGTTGAGATTAAAATCATTGTGGTTGCATACATTCAGGATAAGTTGCAGTGTCGCCTTAGAAGCCACATTAATCAGTTACCTTGATCAAAGCTGTTTTTCATAAATTCAGTCTGCGGCTAAAGAAGGTGTGAGGGTACATCAGTACAATTTTCTTACAGCCTTAAAGAAGAATGGAATAACACACAACTTTAAATACCTGAGGTTTTCAGGACAATTCTACTAATTGAGAAGAACAGAATCATAGTCAGTTTAGGTTTCCTTTTAAACAATGCCCAGTGTCACAGGACAAAGGATATGTCATTTGCTGTGGGAAACCTAAAAATAATCGTTTTTTAAGACTCAGCTCAGAATAGGACTTCATTCTGTTCACCATTTTGACCTTTTCTTCCTGTCTTCTCCCCTGCAAAGGATGGGCTATGTGCCTGAAAAGGGTAATGGAAAAGCAGATTTTTCTGGTGATTTTTTAAAAGAATGTTTCCTTATATATCTGTTTGCATAAGAGCTTAAAAGAGAAGATTATAATTTTATACCTGTATTTAGTCTAGGCATGTTTGTGATGCTCCTCATGCTAGTATATCTCTCATTCCATAAATTACCAACTACCTCAAAAAAAGTGGTTTCATCATCCACTCTTCCTTTCAACTAGTTTCTTACAGATAAAAGGTCTTCTGATCCATTCCTTCTGTATCAGGGATCTTTTTGTGTTAATGCTTTGTTTAAACAGATGTTAAATAAAATTACAAGAACATAGTATGTCTACAAACCAGTCCTGTCAAGTTATAAACACTGATAATTCCCACTAAAGTGAGAGGATACCTGAGGAGACTTTGAAGACGCCCCTCAGATCCTCAAGAGCTTACCCATGTCCTTGGGCATCCTTCGCAACCTCCACTCATCTAGATAAATTTTACTGAGGTTAAGTTAATGGTGTACTTAGGGCTATAGCTTGAGTTGCGGTGTTCTCCTTTTTATCAGTATATGTGCACAGCTCTCTTTGATCTGCACTTATGCATCACCTTCCATCTCGAAATCTCAGATGGCTTTTCAAACGTTAATGAATTCTACCCATTCTACCCTAGGGAAACTGAGGTGATGAGAAATTACAGGAGATACTTAGGTTCACAAATGCAGCCTACAACTAAGTTGAGAACAGCCCAGTGAGGTCTCTTATTCCCATACCATACAGGTAGTACAGGTATCTCTTGCATAGTCTGCTCTTAAAACATCCCTTGCCATCAAAATGCGTCCCCAGTGAATAGAGATGTCTGGTACTGATGAGGGGAATTTTGCTCTTTGTGATGCTTTCCCTGGGATATGGAGCTCATAATTACTGAAGAGAGGGGGTTGGTAATCTTTCAAGAGTGATGAGCCAGATCATAGTTTTCATTCTCAAATTAGTGCTTCAGTGTGACAACTGAAACCCAGCATGATCTGGAAGGAGGTGGTGCTCACAGAGGCAAGATGAGACCAGTAAACTGTGAGAGTAAATTTCCAGAGACCTAAAAATTCAGGAGCACTGGAAATACCTGCCTCGTGTTGACACTGATCTGGAGGTTCCTTGAATCCCAGGGCTCAGATCTGCTCAATAACTTGCTCAGGTTCAGGTGTCCACACTTTACGTATCCAGCCCTCGTATGAATAGTTTGAAAATTGGCCTCCAGCTGTGGAAGTACTGGGTGCACTTTTGGTTGAACAAAACCCTGGTAACTAGAATGCATTCATCATGCTTCATGTCAATAGTTTCAGGAAAAAGTAAATAAAATCCATGCTTATTATTTGAAATAATCTGAAAGAAAAATATTGACTATTCAGTCTTTTGCTGTTTGAATTTCAGTGTTGTCCTTTAGATGTGTGATATCTAAGGAGTACTTACTGTAAAATAGGTTATGAATGAATATGGAACATTCGGTTTATGTAGATTTCCATGTGGGAGAAAACCATTTTAATTTACACATTTGCTCAGTTGCTTGAATCACTGGTGTTAGTTGCTTTCATATACATGAGAAGGAATTGGGCAGTTCTTTTATCACTGACTTTATGTTGAAGTGGCAAAATCAAACTCATGTAAATTACTTTCACAGAGTTATCTGGCTTAATTTCAATGGGCATTAAAAACTTACTTAAATTTCACAGCCTACATTCTCAAGTGTTTGTACATTTAAAAAAAAAATCAATTTTTTTACTTCAAATATTTGAATGAGAGTAAAATAATGTGTGACCAAATGTGCTGCAAAGAAATAAATCTCCCAGCTATCACTGAATTATAGGATGATTTGGGTTGGAATGAACATTAAAGATCACCTTGTTACAATACCTCTGCCATGGTGGAGTTATCAACTTACACTAGACTAGGTAGCTCAATGAACCATCCAACTTTGCCTTGAACACTTCCAGGGATGAGGCATCTACAGCTTCTCTAGGAAACCTTTGTCGCTGTCCCACCATCCTCATGGTGAAGAATTTTTTCCTAATACTTAATGTAAACCTACCCTCTTTCAGTTTAAATCCATTACCCCTTGTCCTGTCACTAGACACTTTTTCCAAAGTCTCTCCCCAGTTCTCTCATGGGCCCCTTTTAGGTACTGGAAGGTGCTATAAGGTCTCCTCAGAGCCTTTTCTTTTCCAGCTTGAACAACCCCAGATCTCTTGTTCTGTTTTCATAGGAGAGGTGCTCCAGCCCTATAAACATCTTGGTGGCCCTCCTGTGGAGTGGCTCCAGCAGATCTATGTCTTATGTTGAGGACCTCAGAGCTGCATGCAGAACTACAGGTGGGGTGTCACAAGAGCAGAGTAGAGAGGCAGAACCCCCTTCCTCACCCTGCTGGCCAGGCTGCTTTTCATGCAGCCCAGCATACGGTTGGCTTTCTGGGCTGTGGGTTGTGGGGCAGGTCGTGTCCTATTTTTCAACCAACCAGTATCCCCAAGTCCTTCTCTGCAGGGCTGCTCTCAGCCAGTTTCTCACCCAGGCTGTTGTTGTGCTTGAGATTTCCCCAACCCACATGCAGGGCCTGGCACCTGGCCAGGGCGAACTTCATGAGGTTTGCACAACCCTATCTCTCAAGCTTGTCCGGGTCCCTCTGCATGACATCCCTTCCTTTCTGCATGTTGACTACACCACACAGCTTGGTATTATCTACAAACTTGATGAGGGTGCACTCAATCCTATTGTCCAGGTTCCCAGCAAAGACATTAAACAACACCAGACCCAACACCAACCCCTGAGGAACCCCACTCACCTGAGGATCCTCACTTGAACACAGAGCAGTTGACTGAAAATCTGTGAGCATGACCATCCAGCAAAATCTTTATCCACTGAGTGTTTCATCCATCAAATCCACATCTCTCCAGTTTAGAGACAAGGATGTCATGCAGGACAGCATCAAATGCTTTGCACAAGCCCAGATAGATGACATCAGTTGCTCTTTCCTCACCCACCACCTCTGTAACCCTGTCATAGAAGGTTACCAGAGTGGTAAGACACAATTTGTATTCAGTGAAGCCGTGTTAGCTGTCATCAATCACCTCCTTATTTACCTTAGCATAGTTTCCAGGAGGATCTGTTCCATAATCTTGCTGGGCACAGCGGTGAGACTGATCTGCCTATAGTTACGTGACTTTTTATTATTTCTCTTTTTAAAAATTTCCATTATATTTCCCTTTTTTCAGTCAGTGGCAACTTCAGTGCACAGCCATGACTTCTCATATATGATGGATAGTGGCTTTACCACTGCCNAAGCCGTGTTAGCTGTCATCAATCACCTCCTTATTTACCTTAGCATAGTTTCCAGGAGGATCTGTTCCATAATCTTGCTGGGCACAGCGGTGAGACTGATCTGCCTGTAGTTACGTGACTTTTTATTATTTCTCTTTTTAAAAATTTCCATTATATTTCCCTTTTTTTCAGTCAGTGGCAACTTCAGTGCACAGCCATGACTTCTCATATATGATGGATAGTGGCTTTACCACTGCCCAGGTTTGAGACAAAATTCAGAAGAACATCCGAATTTGAACACCCTCTTTCAGAAGGAAGGTTACAGCCACCCCTTCCCCACAAGGTTCGGGAAAGAAATATTCCTCGGAGGAATGTGAAAGGGAAAAAACCTATTTATTTAACAAACACACAGGAAAAGAATAATAATTCTAAATAATAAAACCTCTCACTGTGGAGAGAAACCTGGGAAGATTTTAAAATCCTTCTGTGGGTGTGGTCTCTCTCCTCCTCTTTGGAGCTGGGTTTTTGGCTTAGGCCCATTCCGGGCTTCCCGGATGATCTTTTGGTGTTGCTGCACACTTCCAGAAGAAAAGAAGAAGAAGCCAAAGTCACAGGGAAAAGAAAGGTTGACTCTCTGTCTCTCTCTGGAGAAAACAGAGGCGAGAGCTGGCTGAAAAGCAGGAAGGGTGCCTCCTCCGCTCCTCTTCCCTCAGCAGCACATGGAGGAGTGTGTATCTGTGTCCTTGAATACAAAGTGCTTTGAAAAGTTTGCCTGGCTTTTTTTTCTTTCTCTTGCACCTAGTTTTAAAGGCACAGAAAGGCACAAGATTCATGTCTGGGCATAGAGCGGCGACAGGGGATACAACATCATAAAGTCACGCGAAGAAAACCACTTCCTCTGCCAGTTCCCTCAGGACCTAAGTATGCACCTCATCAGGCCCCATGGACTTGTGCAACTTCTAGAATGTTCTCAAACCTGATCTTCTCCAGCAGGCAGTTCTTCATTCTACCATTCCCTGACTTTGTGTTCCGTGGCTTGGGCGGTGTGACATAGCTCCCGAGTTTGGAGTAGGTAATCCTTGAATATTAACCAGCTTTCCTGGGCCTCTCTTCGCTCCAGGGTTTTATCCTGTGGCACTCTCTTAAGCAGATCCCTGAAGAGGCCAAAGTCTGGTCTCCTGAAGTCGAGGGCAGTGAGCTTACTGTGCACCCTCCTCGCTCCCCTAAGGAGTTGAACTCCACCATTTCCTGGTCACTGCAGCCCAGGCTGTTCTTAAGCTTCACATTCCCCGCCAGCCCCTCCTGGTTGATGAGAGAAAAGTCCAGCCTAGTACCTCACCTCATTGGCTCCTCTATCACTTGGAAAAGAATGTTCTCATCAGCGCATTCCAGGAATCTTCTGGATTGCTTATGCCCTGCTGTGCTGTCCCTCCAGCCACTGTTGGGGTGGTTGAAGTCCCCCATGAGGACCAGGGCAAGTGAGTGTGTGGCTTCTCCTATCTGCTTAGAGATGGCCCCACCTGCTCTGTCTTCTTAGTAAGGTGGCCTGTAGCAGATATAATGTCCCCAGTATAATGCCACCTTTGCCTGCCCTCCCTTTAATCCTGACCCATAAGCTCTCAGTCAGTTTTTCATCTATCCTCAGGTAGAGGGAGCTCCAGACACTCCAGCTGGCCATAGACACCCTTTCCTTGTCTCTCCTGCCAGTCATTCCTAAAAAGTCCATATCTTCTATTCCAATAACCCAGTCAAAAGGGCCACATCTACATGGTGCCAATAAGATCATAGTCCTGCAGGTGTGGGTACACCTCTAACTTCTCATGTTTATTCCCCACAGTATGCGTATTTCCATACAGGCATTTAATTTGGGTCCCCAGTGAAGCTGACTTTCTGGCTAAAGTGGAAGGAAGTCCTTTGTGCTTCTCCTTAGGTGCTCTCTTTCTGATGTGCAATTCCTCTCAAGGCTCTGAGCATCTATCGCTGACACTAGAATTATTATTTTAAGCAATCTTAATAAGCTGAAAATTAAACTAATGGTTCTATATTTTTGCTTAGAAACAAGTCATAAAAAGGAAAAATAACTATTATTGTAATCTACTGCCACAATAATCTGTGTTGTGCAGCACTAGAGGCTGGGGACAGAGTGGCTGGAGAGCGGCCAGGCAGAAAGGGACCTGGGGGTACTGATTGAGAGCAGCGAAACATGAGCCAGCAGTGTGCCCATACGGCCAAGAAGGCCAATGGCATCCTAGCCTGTATCAGGAATTGTGTGGCCAGCAGAACCAAGGAAGTGATTCTTCCCCTGTACTCAGCATTGGGGAGACCACACCTTGAGTGCTGTGTCCAGTGCTGGGCCCCACAGTTTAGGAAGGATGTTGAGATGCTGGAATGTGCCCAGAGAAGAGCAATAATGCAGGTGAGAGGTCTGGAACACAAGACTTATGAGAAGGTACTGAAGGAGCTGGGGTGGTTTAGCCTGGAGAAGAGGATGCTCAGGAGAGACCTTATCACTCTCTACCACTCCCCAAAAGAAGGTTATAGCCAGGTGGGGGTTGGTCTCTTCTCCCAGACAACCAGGGACTGGACAACAGGACACAGTCTTAAGCGGCACCAGGGGAGGTTTAGTTTGGACATTAGGAATAAGCTCTTCCCAGAAAGGGTGATGGGCATTGGAATGGGCTGCCCAGGGTGGTGGTGAAGTCACTGTCCCTGGAGATGTTTAAGGAAGGACTGGATGTGGCACTCAGTGCCATGGTCTAGTTGACAGGGTTGGGCTCAACGATCTCAGCAGGCTTTTCCAACCTAGCTGATACTGTGATTCTATTATTTCTATATCTTTTATCTTTTATCATAATAGACCATTTTAATGAAACAAATACCATGAAATATAATAAACTCTGGCTTATCTGTCCTTTTTTCCAGTACAAGAAAGAAATAACTGTAGTAAATAAGATGGGAACATCCTTGAAAATAGTAAGTATTGCTACTCTCTCCTGCAAATCTTAAATCAATTACTTTTACTCTACAGTGGGACTAAATGAAGTATAGTAGTACAGTTTCAAGTTTTAGAGCATTCACTGATTTCAAACACCTTTCTTTTAAAGTATCCCTGTTTTAGAGAACCTGAAAATGAGGGCAATCCAAATGAGTGTATACTTTTCAAATTTCTGTTCTATGTCATTTGTAACAGTTCCCTAGTTTTGCAACGCTGACTTTTTTTTCTGATGATAACTGATTAGGATGATAAATGCTAAATCTTATCAACTTTTTAATTTCAAACCCCATTCCACACAAATACAGAAACAAAACACCAAAGAAAGAAAAGAGAGTTTCAATATAAATTCAGCATTCTCAGTTCATCTCATAAAGACAAAATAAGTTACAAATAATTTCCAATGTACTGCTGCAGAATTATCTGAAATTTTGAACTCATATTTGTTAGAAAAGAGACCACAATATGAGAGGACTCTCAGCCTTTTCTCACTTTAAATATGGCACAAGTGACTTATCTGTTAGGGAAGACCAGAGGTTAAAGAGATGGGTATGTGAAGAAAAATTCCAACACTGAGCATACAAAATAATGATAAAAGTAGTTCTGTGGGGAGGACAGGACTATGAGAAAAGACATGTGATACTAGAAATATTTCTTAAACATTGTCTTTAATAAAGCATTCTAAATCTAAAACCAAAATTTGATGTGGTTGGAAAGAAAAACATTTCAAAAATTTGTTCACTTTTTTCTTTAACCAAATTATTTGCAAGGAGAGGGAAAGCTTAATGACTTTGCTACAGCGTCTTTCCCAGTGTAAGGAGGCCTTCTGGTGGTCAAAACAGTGAACATTTCTACCAGAGAGCATTACTCATGCAAATGTATGTGATCTTCTACTCAAATTTATGTGCATGTAAGTTAAAATTCATCTGCTGCATAGAAGGTTGTTTTAAAGATTTAAGCAGTGATTGTTTATGCCTTAACCTTTTGCTGTTACTGATGCCATGATGATTTTCGTCTTTTCTTTTATACCCCTGTTATACCTTTTTGCAACTTCTGTATTCTTGGTGCTTTTTGCCTACATTCTTGGACTTGTTTGTTAAGCTAAGAGACTAAACATTTTAGAGGCTTTGTAGTTAGGGTGCCAATGTGCCCAGGCCCCAAGGTCCTCTCCAGAACACATTTTGTAAACTAGAATAGAACCATCCAGGGGAAGGTTCCTTGGGGAGGGGGGCTCATTCGAGCCTCTCATTGGGGAATTTTGATAGATATGCTAATTAGTAAGACCTAGAATGTAAGACCAGATATAGAGGAGGGGGATTGCGGTGGCCATTGCGGGGGTGCATGGAGGTGTATTCGACCTGGTCGTGGTGCACCTAAGGATCCTTACAATAAATACCAAGGTAATACCCTTTTCCCCTTCTAACTGTGTTCGCCTCTTGATTTTAAGACCAGGAAAAGACATCATTACTGCATAAATTTTGTCCTTTTTCAATCAGTGTATAGGGAGCTATGGCATTTAGCTTGAATACATAGTGCCAAAACTTTGTTTAAGTGAGACCATAAGGGTCTCATAAGCTATTATCAACCATCAACCCTCTGCATTTTATTTGAACAATTAAAAGTTAAAAGAATTGCAAAACAAACACTTTTCAACAAAACCATTCTTAATAACTTATTTAACCTGAATATTGATAATCTAAACAGCCACATTTTATATTTATTTTTAACCTCCTGGGCTCTTTTTTTCCCCAGCTTGGCAAAATCTCCTTTTGAGAAGTACAGCCAGATGCTCATCATGATATCTATTTTGGTATGCTTTATTTTAAATTAGGAGATTTTCTGGTATATGACCCAAAAAGTATTTAGTGCTAGAATACTTATGTTCTCCTTAAATTCTGGCATTACATTATGACAAGAGATTTCTTCAATGCCAGTTCTTCGGTTGGAATAAATACTGCCAGCTGGTACAAAGAGAAAGGAGAAGTTTTTTGAGTCCATTGACACTGAGAATGTCTTCCAACATGTAGCAAGCACAAACACTGCTGGGGGATGTAGTTGGATGAACAAAGACATTACTCCTAGTTCTCAGTCTTGTTTGTACTGTGCCCTGAAGCAGGAAGAAATTGGCATTGGCATTTTTTCTAGATTCTCAACTGGTTTTAAACAAAGAGCAATAGATTTCAGCAATAATTGGAAAGCTCATCAACAGTTTGTATCAGTTTCTTCAGCACTGAACTACTTTACGCTTCAACTTTTGAAGAAGAAGACACTTGCCTACTTCTCAAAGAGCCCTAACCTTAAGGTTATTAACAGGTCTGCCACCACTAACTTGGCCCTGCCCATTGTGAGAGACCTTTTATTGATATGCCAGAGATAGGTCATTAAAGCCTGGTTGCAAGAGGAGATTGTGCTCCTTTCCAGAAAAATCTCAAACAGACAGACATGCGTGAGTTAAATGAATCCTGGAAAATTCAACTTAAAGTCACAGCTGTTCTATAGAACAATGCTGGAATTTCCTAGACATTCTTCACTGTAGTGAAAAACCTTTCAGATGGATGCTATTGTAAATTTGAAATATTACGTCAAAAATTTAATCTAAACTGTAAATCACCAGTCAAATGAAATCCATCCAGAAGTGTTATATGAAGACCTTGCTGTGTTTTCTTTAAGCTAGGATTGAGTTGTTTTGGTTTTTTTAAAATTCCAACATGTCCTTCAGCATTATTAACTACAACCATCAGATGGCAGTCCATAGTCAAGTAAAAAATGTATTCCCAGCATCTGGGTAGTTATGTGGAGAGCAACTTGCTTTCAATCTTTGAAATCTGAAGAAGAGAAACTGATTTCAACAGTCTCCTCACTTGTGCCAGGTATTTCAATTCTTTCTGGACAGTGAGGTCTGTTCTTTCTTTTTCTTCAAAACTGCAAATTCACTGTGACAGAGCAAATAGACCAGGGGTGAATGGCTTTTCCCTCCAAGTTTTTCCAAAAGTTCTAGCTCTCTGACCTGTACTTCTATTGATAAAGTACCCAGAAACTTAAAAACCTCCTCTACTCCTTTATTAGGAAATTATCTAGCAGAAAACCAAAAAAACCTACAAACAAACAAAAAAGAATTGTAAAGAAATCAGGTGCATTGATATAGGACGATTTTATGCTATGCTTGCATAGGAGAGCATCAGTCTTGGCTACTGGTGTGAAATTGTAGGGATCATTCTCCTTGTTCACTGGGAACTCATTTTAAAAATAACAGAGATTTGTTCACAATTTTAAAAAAATACTGCTAGAAGACTGGTATCAAATCTGAATACAAATTTTCTCATAAATTTCTTTCCAGTTCTGGAAACTTTCTCTGGGAGCTCTTCAGAACCAGAGCTCTCTAAAGCTTCACCTTAGCCTGCCACTAATACTGCTCAGTACTTTTTAGGAAACCCAATAATGATTTGGGGAGAACTAGTGGTAAATCTTACTTCTAAAACTGTTAAAAATTGGTTCCTGTAATGTTGTGTTTCTTGTTCATGTTCCAAGGACACCCTTTGTCCCTGTTTGTGTGCTACAGAAAACCTGGGACAAGGATTAGCTTTTGTGAGAAGAAACCATGGATTTGATGTAGCTTCTGCTTTATTGGCAAAACGCAGTGGGCATTTCTTGTCAAGCCAGGAGAAGGAGTTAAAAGATGCACAGACTCACAGTATGTCTATCCCAAAGATGCTATCAGCCAGTGATAGATAGGACCGTAAAAACTGAGAATAGGAAATGCTTTGCCTTTTGATCCAGAACAAAAGATGTCTGCGATCCATTCCAGCCCCCTTTTTTAATGGTGGGGCTTGTAGCATTTTACACATATTTGTCTTCTTGCCTTCCTGAATCCCTGGTTACACTGTCAGATCAGACAAAATTTATTAGGGTCATGAATATTTTGTTAGTTCCAGTGTTCAGAGTTTGCCTTGTCTTTAGTTTATCCTCCAATACATCTTCCTTTACAGCCAACAGTGCATAACTTTGCACAAAATATCTATTGCAAAGCCAAAAGCAGCTTTCTTCAACATTATGACTTGGCTTCTGGCTGTAAGCCAAGTTGAGAAGGTTCATGAATCTCAAAAATACAGATTATCCTAACACACATTAGAAAAGACCCTTGCTGGCCAGCATCCTGAAGGGGGAGATTTACCAGCTGGTAAACAGTCAGTGGTAGTTCATTGATACCCAGCTGCCTCCTAACATACTGGCCTATTTATTCTCTCTAAAACATGATGCTTTTCCATTAATTTGATTATCATGTATTTGGCAGTCCCTTCTCCAAAATCACTACAGGACTGTAACCCCACTCTATTGAAGGTTCTTACCACAATCTTTCTATCTGTCAGAAAATGTTGCTGATCATAAAGCCTTAATGTAATTCTCTTTGATCGGGGTGGGAGTGGAAGCACAACAATACCCTTCTTGCCCAGTTTAGCACTAAAAGCATCTTCAGAGCGATTACGTAAAACAGGGAGGCTGTGCATGCAGCCTTGTTATTCAAACAAAATATCACTTATATCCCATCACAGTCTTTCCTCAAAGTACTTAAAGATTTTTAGCCCCATGCATGCAATAGATTCAGCCTAATCTTATTACAATGGAGTCATCTCTCAGGTCACTGTAGAGGTCTAATGAGCAGCCCATGAAGACCATTACAGACTTTTCACGTCCCATTTCTTTCTCTGATACTCCTAGAACAGTCACATAAGAATAAGTATACTTTTGACAAAACAGTATTATTTTAGGATGTAAAGGTCTTTTGGTAATGCTGGGTGACAACACCAAATTTTCAGTGCTTTTACCTGTGATGTGTCTGTGAATAAATTTTCAAAATAAGAAAAAAACCTAATTGTTGAGTATCTGAATACCTCCACTGTCTGTTGTTCATATGTGATTAATGACTGGTTCACTCAGTTTCGATGCTGTCATGGTATTCTTGGCTTAGTAAAAAATTGCCTTGCCCTCCCCATGAGGACAGCTAGGGACACATATGCAGCTCCAGTGAACAGAGGGCAGACCAAGAGACTCTGAAAAAGCATTAGACATATGCAAACCAACAACAAGATTTGTACAAGAGAACCTGAGGAATTTGGATTATTGTATGGGTGAGACATTTCTCTTCAAATTCATTCACTTATGAGTAAAGAGACTCCATTCCAGGGTATTTTGGGAGTTGGATTTGACAGTGTCTATGTATGTAAAAGAATGCAACTTGTAATTACACCAAGGGAAAGCTTATATTGTATTAATTTTCCTAATTAACTATAAACAAGTGGTTCAGTTTTTGTACAGGACATTTCCACATAGAAGTGATGAAAAATTGTACTATATTAATGCTGCTACTTGAACTTAACATGTTAAACCATATGAAATTACAATCCAATCATTGACGCAGATGAGTCAAACTGTTATTTTCAATTTCTTAATAATTTTTAAGATGGCTTATGCCATCTTAACTTGTCATTTGCTTCATTTAATTACCTTTCCCTACATTAATATCTTAGGTTTATTGCATTAAGACAGCAGCTTTTCCAGGAAACTTGATTTTTCCTTAGTCTGATATCCAGCCAGAAGCCAGAAAGATATCTGGATTCATGTTCAGAAATTACTATATAGGGTGTTATCTGTTACACCTATGAGTTACTTAGTCATAAGGACTCTCTAGAGAATAGGAAGGACTTACTTTTTGAAGACATATTTAAAGAGTCTATTTTCCTCCTCTGGAGTTTAATTTGTTTTCTAAACTTTATTATCCAAACTCATTTGGGTACTGAACTTATTGAAAAATGTTTCTTTTTCAGAGTTATGTGAGGTGAAAATGGAATTAGAAGTTAAAGCTGTTCTGTGTTTCTCACAGTAATTTTGGTAGCAGGTATTTGTCAAGAGCAAAACAAACAGTACACTGAATGATATTTAGATGTTCCTATATAGGTGTGTAATGGAATAATGGCTCATTCATAAACTGAAATAAGTAAAATACATTGAGTAACTGAACATCCTTACACAGTCTCACTGCAGCTAGAAGTACTCCTGTTGCATAGTGCTGCTGCCACATCTCACACAGGGACAGCTGCTGATCACTTGTGAGTTATTGTCTTAGTGCAGCTATGGAAGGCTTCTGTTTAGAAAATTAAGCCTCGGGTGTGTATCTCATCTAAAAAAGATCTATCATATATGTATGGAAAGTTTTTCAATATTGAAAATTTTAAAAAATACTCTTTTGATCTGTGAAATTAGATTACCTAATCATTAATACAAATTGATACAGAAATAATCTAACTCTCCGTGTTCTTCTTCCATCTTCTCTCAATGCAGAAGGTATATATTTTTGGCAGCCAAAATCATGTGCCAGAAATTTGGTATTCTTGACCACTCTGATACATACAAGAAGCATACAAGAAAGGGGCATGTGCTTTGTATGTTGCCACATGTAGCCCTGTTGAAGAGCTGACATTTGCAGTGTTATTCCTTGTATGGCTCTAAACCTATCCGTGCTTTTATGAACACACAAAGTCAGCTGTCTGACCACATTGCAAGAGGGCACTAGGCCATCTGAACAGGTGGCCATGAGCACTGACACAGAAAGATGCTCCTCACGTGTGCTTTCCAAGGGCACGATTTCCTGCTGGACCATACTGAGCTCATGCACAGCTAGAGGGCTGTGTGCTCATTAATCCAGCTCTGAGCTGTATTAAGTTTAAAAATAGCTTTTGTGACAGCATGGGATAGTTTCTGACCCACTTAAATTTAGCAGAACAGCATATAAGCGGCAGAGATTTCTGGTAAACCTTCAGTATTCAGCAGAAGGGATCAGAGCAGTGCAGACTAATTTAGTCCAGCTAGCACAGAGATAGTTACTAGTCTTTCAGAGTGGAGAGGAAAAAGACCAGCAAGATTTGAGAGCAGCCTTGATATCCAAGCAGACAACGGTCATCTCTGAATGAATTTATGCCTCTCAGCAAGGAACTGAGTGTATTATTAATATGAAAGCTCATCCTGTAAATCTAAATGTAGTTTAGATGGTAAAGGAGTAAAAATGTGCTACAAACTAAAAATGTGTTTCAGCAAAACATACATTCACACTAATACAGCAGTTTCCATTCACTAAGAGGAGCAGTTTTTTACATGTTAAAATATTGCATCATAAAAGGTTTGTTCAGGTGTAAATTCATGTGTCATTGCTCCACATCTTGCTGTAGTCTAGCCCTGAGCAGTAATGTAAATCAATGAAGCTTCATTAGGGGAAACAGAGGCACACAGGTTTGCATGCTCAGAAGCAGCAGGAGCAGGATTGTCTGTTGTAGTCTCTTCATACTGCAGCAACTCAGATGAGAGTCCTTGCCTATATCTTTAGTCACAAATATTCCATGACGGAGTCACAGGAGTGTGTGAAGGTCATTTCAAATTATGTTATGACGTGTAAAGCACACTCAGTCTTTTTTGCTATATTCAGTAGGCCCAGTTGTGCCAGGGGAGACCCATCCCACACTAAGTAGAGCAGCTCCACAGAGACCACAGTTTCAGAGATGCAGCAGTGACAAAGATTTCCAAAAATATCAATGTAGTTGCTTGAATGAAAAGACACCAGTATCAGAGAAGCCATATCTACTTTGAAAACATTTGTCTTTTTGAAATCAGGATTCTCTAGAGTTGCTTCATACACATGTACTGCTGATCTCTTACACTTTCTTAATAGAGTACGTGGTATTTCACAGATGTTTCTCACCAGAGGCATATTGACATTTCAGAACTTGCTATAATAATAGTAAGTGGCTGTGAGCTAACAAGTTCTCAGTTTTACTTAGCTCTTTTACAAAGCCTATTCTTGGCTGAAGCTATTCTAAATTCAAGCCACTAGAAGGCAAACAAGCAACATCTGGTTTTCCAAGGCAGGGGTTGAAATTGTTGCAGGAGTGGAGTGCAAGTATTCATTCCTGCTAGCATTGTTTCCATGAGTTTTCTGTTTTCCCCTTCTCTCTCTGTACATGGGGCTCACTAATATTCATGTACAAAAAAAATTGTAAGGACATGAATGCCATATATTTTAAAGTGCACACATTTTCATTAAAAGTGTTTTATTTCATATAAAAACTGACAGTGCTTAACAGCCTTCAGTAAGAAACACTTCAATAAGATCCAGCTCAACTCCCTACAGGAGTGCTAATGAGGAGGCTGTTGATGAGAGTACTTTCTAAAAAGCAAATCCTTTGCAGTTGGGACCATATACACTTGCACTTATCTTGTGTCAGTAATTCTGGAAGTAACAGCAGAAAATATACCAATTCTAAGATTATAAGGGATTTTTGTGGTCTATTGCTATATAGAACATGGGAAATGTCTCACTTCACTAGCTGATTTGGATAGCTGTAGTTAAAATAGAGAAATGCATTTTATAAATAGGCCCATTTTTGTTGTAAGAGTGTGAGACATCAGAATCTACTCTAAAGTCTAAAAATTACTCCACTGTTTAACTACCTGCACTTTATAAACTGCATCTTACTTCTAGGTTAGATTTATCTAATATTATCTTCCATTAGAGGCTGTTGCATATTTGTGGGATAGATTGAAGAGCTGTCTCTTCTAATCTTTCTTTTACAGGAATTTATAGACTATATTCCTCTACCTTCCTCCTTTCTTCATGTAAGTTAAATGGACTGAGCTTCTTAAGCTTTATATTATACAAATGTTTCCTAATTCTTTATCATTCTCATGGCTCTTTAAAAAATTTTTTCATCTGGAACACAGGTAATGGAATAAGAGCAGTTGTAGGAGTGCCATCAAGGGAGAGGAAAGGAGGGAAGAAGAGGCTGGCTTGTGCGTATTTTGTTTTGTCTTTATTCCTAAGTCTGTGCATATCCTTCATCAGAAAAATGCTCCTGATCACATTCTTTCACTATGAGCTGAGCCTTCACTGGTGTCTTTTGGTATGACACCAATTTTTTTTCCAAAGTCAGAAAGGTGGAGTTTCTAAAACTTAAAGTGGTTTTTGTAGAGTTAACTGACACAAGCTGTTAACAAACTCAGAATTAGCAGCAACTCTCCACTCATCTTCATCCCATCAACAAAGCTAAATTTGGATAAAAATTATAATGATCAATATTAAGGAGAAAGTCAATGATGTAGGCATGTAGAAGAAAGGCTGTGAGAAAGCCACAAATGTAGCCAATGGTGTGTAACTGGAAAGTCATGGCTTCTTTTTGGCCTCAATGCACCTACTTTTTTGGCTGCTTGCCAGTCAATAACTAATTCAAATTACTCAGTGACCACTAGTCCAACATCACCATTACATACCACCTCGGCATTCTTTGTTTGGCTGAAAATTTTTAGTGATTATGTTTTCCAAGTCAATAAAAAAATGTAAATGGAAGACAGCTAAAATTCCTGTGTGTAGCTATACTTGGAGACAGTCCAATACCCAGTTTCAACCGAAGACTTTGTGCAATACTTACTTTTTATGGTTCTACTGATCAAAGTATTCCTTTATTACCCAAATTATCAAGTTGCATATGTTTTAGAGCAATGATGGGGACTCATTTGACATGGGAGAAACCTGCCAAATCTGTCAATAGTGTCTCTAAAAAATTTCTGACTGACAGGTGTAGAGTAACCTCTGGCAGCACATACTGAAGATAAGATTACATGTTCTTGTGGAAATTATTTAAAATGTTTTAATGTGCATTACATACATGCACCTTTTTGACAGCTTTCTTTTGAATAGGCATGGCTTCTGTTACCTACAAAAATAATTATTGCGATGTTGCTGGAGGACAACTCTTCTTTTACCTGTAAAAGAAACCTCATTTCTAATTCCTTTGCTATAGACAAATTGTTTCTCCAGATTTCTCCTGGCTGGATGCAGCTTTGGAAATTGTGTTTGGTACTGCCCATGCCCCTAACAGTCACGGCTATTAGCCTCCCAAGACAGTACTCCAGGCAGCATGAACTGAGTGGGGACTGAGTGGTGTCATACTGTGACTTCAAAAGTGTATTTCATTGAGACTAAGAAACCTGTCGAAGCTCGATGAACCTGAGACCTGAGTTGCAGTGCATGCCCATAGCTGCACTGAGAACACAGTTATCAGTTAAATTTGCCTCTGGGAACATTGCTCTGAAAAAGTTAACTTCTGGTACAAGATGGGCTATGTATGTAGCAGACAGAAAGAAAAGTATCTTATGTTTCAGTAATTTTCTAATGGTGTATTTTGTGAAAAGGGGGAGAGCTGGTCTACCCTTATTTTCTTTTCCTGCCAACCATGGCCGTTTCTGCTTTTCTACTTTCATCGCAGGAACCCAAGCCTTCCTTCCTTCCACTGGTTTTAAATTTTGGCCCTCTGTAAGCCAATCCAAATAATTCCTGAGGCAGAAAAACAGTCCATGTCTTTTTCTTTGTTAATTTTCTACCATATTTACGAGTTAAAGCAGTACATGAAAGAGACCAACACCCCACAACATAAGCACTGGAGCAGAGTCAGATATGGGAAGGAGACAGGGAAAGGAGCAAGACTCCTTTGTGACTACAGTAAGTTTTTGATTCATGTCATTTTATCTTATGAAATCTTTGCCCAATAAGAATCATGTCACTTATCCAAACTGCTCTGAATTCTATGAAGACTTAATCATTTCAACCCATTACCTTTAGTGAGAATTACAGCAGAGTTGCAGTAGTGAGACCCAAGTTCATGAGAATGTGCTTATGAGTGGGTTCAGCAGAAATCAGCCCCCTGACAGTTCAATCACTTGCTATTCCACAGGAAATTCTGAAGACAAAGAGGGCTTTACATCACACCTTCTGCTTGACCCATGGGCCCCCTTTCCAAATTGGAAGGTGATTTTTTTGTCCTTTTGTGAATGCAGTCTTCCCTCAGTGAAATGATGAAACCCTTCTTTTTCTAAATTGAGTAACACATTATCTTTTTTTTTCCACTGGAGGCCACAGCCATTTTACCATTTATCATTTTACCACTCACAAAAAATAATGAGTGCCCATTTGTTAGACAACTCTTTTTTTTTTTTCAACTAAAGTAATGCCAAGTCATACCTCCCACATATTTAATCTGCTTCGATCAGAATGTATTCTGAACTGTATGCATGTGTATGTATACAAGTAATCACAGTCCTTTCTGCAGACATTGCTCTGGATTTCACAAATGAACAAAATGTTCAGTGGATCACATAGCATAGGCAGGTGTCACCTGATGCTGTAGTCTTTGACTTGGGCACTTAACTTGAAGAAAAAAGGTTCTGGTTGCCTGTCCTTTTGCAGTGACCATACATATTTCATTTTCTAATGTATTTCCAGCAAAAATTTTATTTTCTACTAATGTAGGAACTAGAATACAGGTCTTTTGTTGTTCTTGTGATAATCTAGCTGCTAAGTACAGTGTGGTTATCAAGAACTGCATACCACGCTGAGAAGCAGAACTCCGGCATCTGAGGAAGTTGGCTGATTTAAAGTAAGCTCCTTTGAGAAAGAAACGGAAAGATAACAGCTGGAAAAAGGATTTTCAGTGCGGGCATTTTGGATTTGGCATCATCTCAGTTTTAAATGTAGACCTGATCTCTAGCCATATATCACTTTCATACTATGTTGCACAATTTCTTCCAAAAATGGGTTTCTATTCCCTTTTAGCACCATCACTGGGAAAGCTTGTTTACTTGGGCTTCTTCATCTTTATCTAAATCTCTACTTGCCTGTGAGTAATTCAGAGGTATGGAGGTTTAGCAGAGAAACCAAGAGTGAGGGAGTTTAGACCTGTCACACTAAGTGTTCCTATGAAAGAGGAATGCCTGGTGGGGTGTGTTGCGTGGTGCCAGTGAGGTGTGGCATGCAGGTCACACGGATGAGGCCCCTGAGAACACATGACAGCTGGATTGTTCCACTCAGACCCAGCAATAGTTTGTGCCATACAAGGCGCCTGAGACTTTAACTGCTACATTACCTTTCCTATTCTGATCTTTACAGCCACTGTCAACATCTCTTAAGCTTCTTTGTCCTGTTTCTTATCAGAAAATATAAGGAGCAGGAGGAGGCAAAAGGAGATATTCTAATAAGTATCCCCAAAATAAAATGACAGAAAAGGAAAATTTGCTTTGTTTGAGGGTGTGAGACAGCTTTTGAAACCCCTGATAGTGGGAACACCATTTCCAAGGTACCACCAAATTTCAGAGGTTTTGACTGGTTTACCTTCACAGAATCACAGAAGCTTTTACGTTGTCCAGGACCCCCGGACACCATATGGTCAGTCAACCCTTAGCCCCACAGGAGGTATTCGGAACAATTTGATGAAAGCTAAAGAATGAAGCAGTATGTAGACCTAGTAATTGTGTAGACGCAGAGGAAAGTGTCAAAGCACTTAAACAGAGAGTTATTCAATTATTTTGTGGAAACACTATTGCATGATCATCCTCACATGGCACATTTTCTTCTCTCAAGTGTGGGTAAGGAAAACTGTCAGCAAATAGTTTGCACTTTATTTAGATTTTGAGAAAAACTCTAGATACATATGCCCTCATATGCTCTCTAGGGATAGCTGTGCTGAAACAATGAGACAACAGAAATTTTTAGAACAAGAAGATGGCAGGAACTCAGGCTGGCACAGAAGAACAATTCTGCACTCCATTTTGTTGTTCAAACTACACCAAAAGTCTGTTCTGTTATCATATGTAATCAGGTTTTGCACCAACTAAATTCTGAAATAAATTAGTCTTTTCTAAAGCATTTAGTCAATCCTTTATGTTATATGTATGGTGTAAATTTTAGGCACCTCTGCTGTGCCTGACCACTGCTCATGACAGCTGTTAGTGAATGAAGATTGAGTAGCAAAGATTTCTAGCCAGCCAACAGTCAGCCTCAGTCATGTTAATTGTAGGAAGAAGTCAAAACCAACTTAGCAATTTGGGTAAATGAGGAGGAGAATCAATAGACGGCATTCATAATTATAATAAGGCCAACATCATTAAAAGCTTTATCTTGATAGTGCTGCCTGCTTTTGTTTGAATTCTCCAAACACACAGACCATGTGTTGCATTACCAATGCATCCATCCCGGCCCTCTGGCTCTTCCTGTGCTGAGCAGGGAGCTGGCAGACGCTGCTGGCTCCACCAAGGATAAACTGGCATTCCTCAAGGAAAAAAAAGCAATGATGTGTCAATCATTTACTGTTTGCAACTGAAAGTGGAAAATATTTCATTAAATAAGGCAGTGGAGTTATCTTTAAGACCTTTTATAAATCATAAAGATAAGTAACAGAGACCAGTGTGTCAAACACACTCAGCAATACAACACTATTGAAAAAAAGAGTTTACATAAGCAGTGCTAGTTGTTTGTCTCTTGCCATAGACATCCTTTTTTAGAGTAAGATAGCCTCTTAGAAAAATCTGAAACCTGTTTGCAAATGTTCTGCGGAGACATTTTCCATATTAATTTTTCACCTGCTTTTTCATAAACTGTTGAAACCTTCAGACTTAATTCATGCTTGTTGATCAAATCACATGTTTGTCATAAGGGTGTAGCATTGCTGGGTGCTTCTAAATGCATGCAAGTAAAATCAGAGGTGTTTATCTGAAAAGCAGTTTCTGAAGATATCTCATTAAAGAATTTCTGGAATTTATTTTAAAGCTAATGCCAAGAACAAATCCAGTCTGAATTCAATTAAAGAAAATTACTGAATTCTTACAGGTTACTTTTAAAAATCTTTTCTTAAAAGATGTTTTTTCAAAAAAATCCAATATCCCCCACATTAATCACATAAAAACAATTAAATATTTGCCTCAGAATACCAGGGTGTGTGTCAATGATCTAAGTATTTAGACATATGAGTTCTGTGGCAAAAACCCAGATATAGATTGCTTGCATACTGTGCTTTCTTATTGGTTTACAAACACTAAATCAACAAACAACTGATGTGTGTTCTCATTTTACATTAACCAAAATACCAATTGCAACAGATATGACTTTATTGTGAGTGTACCTATGGTTAAACAAAATATATAATCAATAGCCCTCATATTAAAAGAATTTTTAAATTGATATTGCATACATAAATACATATACATGATGCATACAAAACTTCAATACTTTAGGAACTGCCATGGTTAAGTTTTACATGTTTAGTCTAATTATATGCAGACTGTAAGGCTGTCATATTCTGTATGTTAAATATTTTAATACATTATCTACTGTAACCCTTGGGTGTTTTTTTAGTGGGGAATAGGTACTTGAGATGTATTTTGAGTTGCATAGTCCTTGCAGCAAATAAGTAAATCAATGAAAAATTGTATGGATATGTGACTCTTAGTGCCATCCATTGATTTTAAGATTAATTATTTTGCACATGAATGTAAGCAATGCATTTTCTGAATAGTAAATTTCCGAAGAAGTCATTCCTTCTCTGTAAAAATCAGTGGCATACAGCAGAAATACAACTACCAGAAGTTTGCTGTACTTTGATGCACAGAAGTGTAGTTCTGTGTGCAAGTAGATAGTACACAACAAACACCAGCTTGTTTGGCTGACACATGTCACAGTACCTTCCCTTCCGAAAGGTCCTTCTTTTCCTTTAGTTGTAGCCATGGTACTGACAGGAAAGTTACCCGCTTGTATGTTTCATACCTGGACTGCAGAGAGAGAAAAATGCTTTTAAATTCAAAGTGTCAACAATAATTACTCAGCAAGGAAGTGAGATGTTCTGGGTGAGACTAAAAGTAAGATCTATTAGTTTGTAGCTCAAAACATTTGTCTTTTCAGCCTTGTGCCAGACATGCTTGCGCTCACTCAACCTCCCTCTTCCCCCACGACCCGATGGAATGGGGAGGACAATCAAAGTAAAACATGTATGTTGAGACAAGAACAATTTAATAATTGAAAATAAATTAAAATAAAATCATAATGTAAATAAAAATATTGTTATTGTTATTGTTGTTATTGTTATTGTTATGGAAAAACAAGTGGTGCACAATGCACTTGCTCACTACCCACTGACTGATGTCAGAATCTGCTTCCCAAACCCAGACTGGCTGCATTTCCAGCTAATTCCTCCCAGTTTATACACTGGGCATGATGTTCTGTGGTGTGAAATATCCCTTTGGTCAGTTCAGGTCACCTGCCCAGCTGTGCTTCCTCCCAGTTTCTTTTGTGTACCTAGTCACTGGCAGAGCACAAGACAAGGAAAAATCTTTGGCTTAGAATAAACAAGACTTAACCAAAACCCAAAATATCAGTGTGTTATCAACACCATCCTCATTCTGAATCCAAAGCACAGCACTGTAACAGCTACTGAGAGGAAATTAACCCTATCCTAGATGAAACCAGGACAGTACTACACCTGCCTCCAGTAGAAAGTAGCACTGGGGTGAGTGCTCTGCCCTTCTCTCTGCTGCCTGCAAGACACACGGGGAGGCTGCACTGCAGGCCTGGAGCTGGGGTACCCTAGGAGGAGTAGGGACCAGGATGGAAGCAGAGGAAACACTCCTAAAAAAGCCTGCCTCCAGCAGTTCCCTGCCAGATGGGGAAAGATGGAAGGATAAATTTCAGCGTTCCAAGGACTGGCTGTGCCCACCACTGATGAACAACAGCATGAGGCTTACCAACACAAACCAGCCCCACCCCAAAAATGGTGCTTTCTAAGTGAGGAAAAAATAAATTTCCACCTCTGTAACAGGGTTTACCCTGGCAAGTAGTGTAGTTCTGCTCTGGCAGAATATTTATATCTTTCAGCACTATCTGGGAGGCCCAGCTGTCAAGGTGAGAAAATATTGGAGTTTCTTCTGTTTTCAATGTGTTCCCCTCTGTATTAACAATCTGATGTTGCTGTTTTACAAGTACATTGTTGGGTTTTCAACTGACACAAGTCACTACCCCTTGAGATTTCATTTGAAATTAACGTTATATAGTCAGTTTTATTCTGACACAAGTTGGATTTAAATCAATATTTACTAAACTCTGCTAACCTTCTGAGGGTCTTTTTACTTTTTTTAAATTTAAAAAACCCCATAAAAACTTCTAGGTTTTTTTTTGAGATGAGTGCCAGTAATCTGTGCATTTCAGCACATAACATTGCCAGAGGTATTAAAAGGAAAGTCTTTTTAAAGGTGTTTAGTGACTCATCTCCCAGTGGTGTTGTAAGAATTAATTAGCTAATGCCAGTACAGCATTATACAAATGCTAAGTACCATTGTTGACAGACTAAGGTTATGAGTGCCAAGTGGCAACGTGAGCTTTTCTATTGAGAGTTGTCTCTCGCTCTCGAAGCAGAAGAGATCCCTCTCAGGAACGACACGGGAAATCACTCTTCCTGACTTTTCAGCCTTTCTCTCTCACAGAATTACTGAAGATGACATGAGTCATTCTGGTGGGTTTTGTGACAGCAGTCCAGGAAGAAATTGCAATAAGCTAAAAGTCAATTAGGTAGATGTTTCCTCTACTGTTAACTGAATCATAGAGCAATATCCCACAGAGAGAGCTGTCAAGTCCCATTTGTCTGCGGCTCAGCTACCACGCACTTTGTAATCTGGGATCAATAAACCAAAACCTGGAAGGGGCACAAGGCACAACACTCATTTTTGCTGTACCAGCCATTTAGACACCTATGCATTTACAGTTCCAGCCCCCAGAAGGAGCCAATGCAAGCAGCTGTAAATGTATATTCAGCTCATTTTCCAGTAACACAAACAGCAATCATCAATCTTAAATGACAAGTTCTAGCCATGACTGCTTAACTACTGTGATTCAAGTAGCTGCTTTCCAGCGTGTCTATATCTTTATATTCTAGAATGTGTGTGCCAGAGCTGATTTTCTTCAGTTTACATTATTTTAGCAAATAAAATCAGCAGAAATGATGGATGGGTTAGTGAGGCAATTAAAGAGGTTAAAATCTGCAAAAAAAGAATAAAAAGTCATGTGCACATGAGTTATAAGCAATCTCTCTCTTTTTCTCTTGTTCCAGCATACACAATGTGTTAAAACATAATTAGTTGAAAACTTTCTGACTTTCAGTGGGAGAAAACAATGAGACTGAGCATCGTGTAGAATACAAACATGGCAAACTCTATTCTCCTTCATCATAGATTACTCTCTCTTTCATCCCTTTCTAAATGTCTTAATTTTACATATTTCCCATACCTCTATCTAAACTTGTCCTTTTACCAAACACTGAAAAATGATAGCATATGAGGCACATCAGCATATCTCACAGCAAAATAGCAATCAGGTTTTAATTTTTCACCTGAGAAGACTCTTGCAAAAAAATAATTCATTAACAAAACCATGGCTTAAAATTTCATTTTACAAAAGTTTCCACCATGTTTTACTTCTGCTAGTTCCCTATCACAACAAAACAAAATAAAAAAACAAAAGCAAAACCAAACAAAAACAAAAACAAAAAAATAGAGCTTGTTAGTCTAAGTGAAAGAAAACACAGGAGATCAGACTAAATTTTGCCTGACAAAATAAAAGTGCAGATCAGGCCCTACCCCTATGATTACCACCTAATAAGCTGTTCAAAAAGGGCAGCTCAGACAAGCAAACTGCATTAAAAGCATATACATAATAAATGATTGTGTAGAAACAGGATGTTAAGGCATCATCTGTGATGAATAAAAACGTTCTGACCAGAAAAGAAGTCAGTCATTGCAAAAATCTTGACCTTTTTCTGATCATTTCAGCATCAGGGCCAATTCAAACATTAATAGAAAATTATGAAAAATAGATAAATTGGTGCTTCCCTTTGAAGAATTTTTCTGAAGGTAATCAGTTTCATCGTTTGCCAAAAAATCCAATTTAACATTTCTTGGGTTTGTCTTGCATTCCTGCTTTCTCATTATGCTAGAATAAAAACCCCGCCAGTAACCACGATTTTCTTCCTAGTTGAGGTACTTATACTCTTTAATTAAATACTCTGTCATCCCGTTTTAACAAGCTAAACTCCGGATCTTTATGATCTTTCCATTTTCTTCAGTCTTTGAATTACTTCTGAGGCTCTTCTTTATGCCCTGCCCTGTGCAGCCCAACCCATACAACACAGAGGAGGAAAAGTTTTCCCTGACTGTACTACTAAACATTTTGTTTAAAAAGGATTTATTTTACTACACAGTCCATGTTGTTTTTTATGACTGTCCCCGCCTCTTCCTTAATCGGCATGCTGTCCCCCGTTTTCCCATCCCCAGCAGAAGCAGCACTGCATGGTGTTCTGTGCAGAGTTTCTACAAAGCTTCAGGAGAAGCATCTCCATGCGAGAGCAATTCCCTCTGGTGATTGTTTTGGTGGGCTGCAGTTAGTCAGCTCTTAACCTATATAATGCATGATGCTTGATTTACCCTATATAGCATTCTTTTTTAATGAGAAAGCCAGGTAGTACTAACTCAAGTGTCCAGAATATAAGCAGACTATGAGTTAGGTAAATAAATGAATTTTCATGGAAGTAATCTCATCAGTGAAGAAAATCATAGTTGTCTGACCATTTTCTATAAAATAACATGGAGTTGCACTGATTGTACATATATTTTTCTATCAGTGGAGTACCAGCTTTCTTATAATAGAATAAGAAAGGGAATTAGGACATGCATAATTCTCCACATATCTTGGGGTCATCTTACTTCACTTTTGAAAAACTGTTACCATATTCGCACTCAGAATTCTTGCTTGTTCCTAGTATGCCAAAATTTAAAATTTAGTAATCAGATGAGGGATTACCTCCACCTTGGGCTAGTGAATGCAAGTTGACCGGCCTTATACAGTTGAATTGCCAACCTAGCATCAAATTTGAATAAACATTGCAAATACACCATGTTACTGTGCCTCTTACCTTTGGTGTACTTGTTACTTCCAACGTATTTCTGCAGAAGGTAACCCAGAGAGCCGTGCTCAAGTAATGAAGTGATACAAAAATATTCATAATTAAATACTCAGTTCCCCAAACCCAAAAAAAATGTACAAGTCCACTGATCATTGTGTAAGCCGTGCATATGAATGAGTGACTTAATATAAAAAAACCCCTGAGATTTACATCTTCCTAATATTGTGCTTTTGTTTCCCAAGAATTTAATACCAAATTTTACTGCCACAATAGCATCCACTTCTGGAAAACAGTGCCTATTCCCTGACTTCTATTTAATCCCTGTGATCCCTATAACCCTGTCTGGCATTTCCTTGGTGCCAGATTAGCTGCAACACTCTCTACCCTCTCAATATCCTTCAAAAATTCTCTTTGGGCAAGATGTCTTTTCCAAATTTCTATTTTAAATCTTGTACTCCTGGGTTGCTGTGTAGTTCAGTAATTGTGTATTATGATTCGTATCTGCCCATGATTCACCTCAGTTCATTCAAACACAGCCTTTTGTTTGCCATTCTTTCCTGGAATTTGTATGGCACACTGAACATGCTAGAATTAATTTAATTTTATGCACTGTTTTGTTGAAAGCCAGAGTGAGTGTTGCTGTATGAGAGACCACTTGGTTGTGTGCAGCGCAGTGACTGCCCACCACCTTTGTAGCTGGAGACTGGAAGTGAGGCCCCCAGTGATACATTGCCAGGGGATGCAGGGTGAATGTTTTCAGGGTGAGAGGAGGGAAACAATTTGAGGAATACTTCTGTATCACTCACAGTTAGCATGTAGGCTGCTGCCAAATGCTGGTTATTGTCTTCCTTCCTGAAGCACTAGTGAACACTGCAGCACAATGCTATTTTCAGCTCCTTGACAAGATGATTACAGTGTAAAGTCATGCTGCGTGACCAACATGCCAGGTGTTCGCTGTTCTAACTCTGCTTTTATTACTTTGGGGATGAGCGAATGATGAAGGGAAGGATCGGAGTTACTTGGATTTTCCAACAGCAGGTCAGCTAAGATAGCTGGGCTATATTTACTCAAGGCATTGGCATACTGTGTCTGTCATTTTCTTTGTTTTACAAATAAAAATTAATTGGAATAAATTAGCCAAAATAAAATGCAGCCTGTTAGGAATTTCCAAGGCAAAGTTTGCAGTTCTGAGAGGTTAAGGTAGTGCCAAGCTAGGCAGGCTTTCCCTGAGCAGAATTGGTATTGAGAAGTTTGCAGTGGAGCAAACTCCCCAAACCACACAGCACACTTGCTCACCAGCACACAGGGGCTGGAAGGCAGAGGAGAGATGTAGCACAGATACCTTTTCCTTCCAGGCCTTAAGTCCCCTGCCAAGTCTACAGAAACTAGAAAAATTACAGATGGCCCTTGCAATTCTGTTTTTTACATATGCTTTCTTTTCAGTAGGAATTTAAAAGAGATCAGATACACCACTTCAAAATCAAATAGCTGTAACAATAGGTAACAAACAACAAACATGTCTTGTTCTAAATGTTTGTTTTGTATACTGCCATCAAAAGACATAATTCCCATTCTGATTTCATGGCAGCAAAATTTTCCAAGGATGTCTTGCAACTAACCAATAAATACAAATATGCTTCAAGATCCTTATTTAAATCCAAAAAGACTTGAGTTTCATTGTGTTTCTGGATCCAGATACTTTTTAAAATATCTGGCCTAGATTAGCAATTCCACTTTCTGATGGAAATGGGTCAAAGAACAGTATGAATGGGGCAGCAGTAGATCCTTGCAGTGACTTTTTTTTCAGGCGTAGGAGGCTAAATATGTATAAGCAGTCCCAAAGGAAAGGAAACACTGATGATATTAGCTAACAAGGACTTCAAATAGTCTTTGAAACCTTACCAGTCTATATGCAAACTGATAAATGGCAAAATAAATATATGACTCTACAGAAAATAAAGATACATATAGAAAATAAATTAGTCCCAAAGCCATTTGTGATAAAGCAAAATAATACCAATATTTTTTTTAAATTTGAGTCACAAATTTTGGTTGACTTTGAAAGAAATTCCAGGGAAGTTTCCTCACAACTCTTAGCTTGAAAAATCCTGTAGGTCACAAAATTATCACACAAGTTAGGAGAAAGCCTTGTGTTGGTAGAGGCATCAAAGTAGGAATAAGCTCTATCATTAGACTATGGCCTAATAAAACAACACCAGTGACCCACTTCTCATTGACACAAAAAGCTTCTTTAGATCAATTGTATGCATTCAAAAGAGCTCTGACAGTGACCAAACCAGATCAGCTGCCTGAAACACCTCTATCTAGTCTTAGGCTCAACTCTGCAGATTTATGGTCTTCTAATCTTCCTTAACCCTATAAAGCAATAGAAGTGGGAACTATCTTTGCAAGTATTGAGAGCTAAGGAGAAATCCACCAAAGCTACTAGAATCTGGTTATTCACCTGTACAATCAGGGGGATCATTCATCTGACAGATTTATGCTGCAGGCATTTATGGAGCAAAAGGAAAGGCAGTCTGAGCTGCATGATGCCTCAATTCCCTGAGCCTCATTGAGGCAGTCACAGACATGAAGTAGGTTTCTCAAGGTAGGAAAAAATCTATAATCTCAACAAACAATCAAACTTTTTAAAATATCTCCCATTTTCAATCAACTGTTGTTCTGTCCCAATGCTTAGCTGCCAGTTACCATCTTGACATGTTTGTTTTCATAGGAGTAACTGTGATTTGGGGCAGTTGAAGGGTCTCTGAAGAAAGCCTGTGTATTTGCAAAGAATGTACACAAAGCTGCGTCTCCCTGAACATGGTAGGAACAAACAGCAGAAGGTTATTTCCTTGCTCAGAAATCTAGCTACCCATTTTCAGTAGGTACTCCGCTCAACAGAAGCTTTTTGTCTTGGCTTTCTCCCTGGGCCACCCACACTGCCTATTTGTTTTATCCCAGTTTTCTGATTATTTCTAAACACATAGCTCCTATCAGTTGATGTCTAGGCAGTGAATATGTAAAAATTTCCCAGAAAGTTCTTTGTTCTTCACAAATTAGTTCATACTTCAGCTTGTCTTTGTAGGATAACTGCCTGGGTGGTGGCTTCTACTGTTTTCAGCAAATTTACTTCATACATGAGCTTAGCTGCTGCTTCTTGTTTAGACTGAATGGAGGGTGCCCACCATAACCAGGGGATTAATGAGGCTTGGAATTTTCTGCAGATCAAAGACAAACTTTATGGCAGCCATTAACTTCTCCCAGCACAGCAATAGCATTCTTGAGAAAAAAAGAAAAGCCTATAACGATCAAGCTGCAACATCACCTAATCACCCTTTTCTCCTCATTGCAGTATTTCCCTCAGGACATCATGTGATGTTACACTTCAGACAGAAAATTAAATGAAAAAGGGGAAAAATATTTTTAAAAATAACAAAAAAAGAAAACTGAAGGGTATCGCATAAACAAATGCACCTGAGAGGAAAGGGAGAGAAATAGTAAGTCTGGAGATTTCCACAGATAAACTTTAGCATCTAAGGGCTCTGATTTGTACAGGGCAGTAAATGAAAAATGGATGGCTGCAGCATGCATTCTGATTTTTTCTTATCCCCACTCTCTCTTTGACTATGATTGCCTCTTAACAGCTCCTAAACTATGGTGGTTTTGGGCTTGGTGTCCTACAGTCAGTACGAACTGGCATTGCTTTATCATTGTGTGAGATATTCCAGCAGTTAAGGAGCTGCTTCTGAAAAAATGAAGCCTTACCCTCTTCAAGGTAAGCAGCCTCCATCAGAGAGATGCAGCAATCGTTAAACTTTAAGCTTCTGGAGTATCTATCAGCATCTCAAGACAGACAGATATTTCCTGGTAAAAGAACAGTGAACAAAATTATTTCAGCCATGGGAAAAGAATTAATAATCTCGGAGCAGAAGTTTCCCTAGATGGAAACGCAAATTATATTCACCAAACACTTCTTATTTGCACAAATACAACACTAGCAAAGACTGCACTTATGCTGCTGGATGCGCCAGTTCTCCCAGACGATGAGCACAACAAGCGTGTATCTGTACTCCACATGCATGCACAGTACATTTGACAGGCTGGGCTTGCCATGCTTGCTCAGACATTCTGTGCCCTGGCAGCTGTCTCTCAAGTTATAGAACCTGGATATCACACCAGGACCTGGGGCCTGAGAGCCCTAAATCCATGCACTGTGAACAGCAGTGGGTGTGGCCACAGAACTGTAAGGTATTTTGAGGAACGTGCATGTGCAAGCTGTCTCTGAGTACCTCCAGAAAGAACCATACAGGGGCAGAAGTACAGATTGGTTGCCCTGTGATGTAATCCCAATAAATGTTACCAGTTTTCAGTGCAGATAAAACAAAATAAATAATAACAAATGGGATCACTTATCCACTGTTCCACTGACAACTTTCCTCCTTAGCAATTTAGTTGGGACAAAGCTGTAATGGTACAGAACTGTGTTCCCATTAACACTAGTTCATAAGACAAGTTAATTATTCTTCTACCAAGCACTGCATTCATGTAGTGATAAGGCATTCAGGGAACTTCCTGTCCAAAGTGATAGGAACAGTCTACATAAGCCTGTGAATAAAACTGGAAAGTAGGCAAATTAAATAAAGTACTAGCATGCCTTACCTAGGCATTTAGTACTGCTATTTTCATTTCACTTAGACAAGGTTTTGGAGTTTTTTTCCAATTAATTGCCTAGTTTCTCTTCATATTTGCAAAAAATTCAAATAAATATGGGTAAATTAACAGGAATAATTTCATTTTAATCAGTATGTTGCAAATTCTTTCTGTTTCAGATTTAAAGACCAAATGGATAGGCAAATACAGAGTCTAACTATTCACAGCAGGAGCAGTCTAATAGAACTTTTCTGACACAGTTCGGTGCTAGTCATTCTGAAAACTAAAATTGCAAACTAAAGCCATCTTTAAATACTAATAAACAAAATAGCTAGTTAAATAATAAAAAATACCTCTTTGGGGAGATAATTTTTTTTTCTATAAGAGGATATAGAATATTCTCAATAAGAGTACTTTGGGTTTTATTATGAATAAAAAAGAAATCTATATCCAGTGATTAGAAATTCAGTGAGAAATTTCAAATTTCTGGTTTCACCTGTCTTAAAGAGAAATAGCTTTGATATTTTCCATAATTTAATATTTTTGTATTATCTCAACTCCAAAGCAGACCTATTTAAATGCTTTGGTAGTAATTATTTTTCAAGACGTCCAAAACTACTAAGTCTCAGGATGTATGAATTATATGGGAAAAGCAAGAACAAGAGCATCTAAGGTTGCCACCATGTGGATCCTTAAGCTTGCTGAGCATCAGGAAATCTTGACAGGGCAATGGTTTGGCTGACTGCCTGAGCAATAGGTAAGCAGAGCTGTAAGCATGCCAGCGACACATAACTGAGGCAGGAGTCATCTGCTGGCCAGGTACATTAACGTTCATTTGTTGACAGGTTTAGTCGTTGGATCACAATGACAGCTTTATAGTCTCCTGTAG
The DNA here is from genome assembly GCA_013397975.1 of Machaerirhynchus nigripectus. Classification (NCBI taxonomy): domain Eukaryota; kingdom Metazoa; phylum Chordata; class Aves; order Passeriformes; family Dicruridae; genus Machaerirhynchus; species Machaerirhynchus nigripectus. The sequence continues at coordinate 1,680,313 of VZRQ01005527.1, read as the reverse complement.
ATGGGTGAGCAGTAACAAGAAATAATCATCTTGGGATGAAGGAAAAACATGACAAAACTAGTCCAGGTTGTTAGGTATCACAGGCAATAGAACAGCAACTCCATGCTCCCAACTTTATTCGTAAGTCCACGTGAAAGCCACTCTTAAGTGTGCACTTCCCGCTGGAGGTACGAGAGGGGAAAGGCAACACAGAGGAGGAGCAACACACTGAGCACTGGGCTTGCATGGCAACAGTTGAAAAGAAAATGCAATTTTACTTCTGCAAAGTGTCAAAAAATCAGCAAGATGCGTTGGGCTGGGGTAGTGAGAGACATGGACTAAATTGTACAGACATTATAGAGAGCTGGTACAATTTCTCCTTGCTTGTTGAACGGCTGAGTAGCCTACCCAGAAAGGAGTACATACAAACTCATTCCCTTCTTCTACCAGGATGCAATTCAACTCCCTCGTAGCATCTCCACAAACAGCCATGTTTGGTGGCTGGTAATTCTAAGCATTTCTCATTTTAGATATTTCACTTCGCCTCGATTCTTTAAAGTGACACAGGGAGGATGTGGATGAAACACTTGTCTTGGTCCCATTTAGGACACTTAAAAGAGGTGGGCATTTGCTTGAGTCAATTGTCACCTGCCCAGTTGAACAGTTTTACTCACTCCCTGAATCCAGAGAAACAATTAAAAATATCACATGCCTCCATCTACTGGGTTCTGCCCACCCAGAAGGCCTCTAAAGCCGGCTGCTGGGCAGCTTGGGATGCACCTTAATGGCCTGATGCTAAGAGCATTTTCAGAACAGCCTGGCTACATCTGCTCAGCAACTTCCTCACGCATTTTGGATGACTGTTGTTGAGATACCTTGCAGCTTCCTCTTACTCAGTTCCCCAAAGAATCTAGCTGTTTTATGAATCTACCTTCAAGAATTATTTTTAAAATTAAAAACGATTCTTAAATTTATGTCAAGATGACTAACAAACTTCATCAATCCCCCATTTTTAACATGCAGTTTACAAAGCAAACTCCTCAGCTGAGTGTTTAATCTGATCTAGGGTCATGCAAAATGATGGGGAAAAGATGGAGAGGTCTTGTCCCCCACTGTTCAAACCAAATACCTGGAAGATGAACACTATGAGGACAAGTTTTTGAGTCTAGTTCTCATTGTAACCTATAGGTAGGACCCCAGGCTGCCCACCATCTGAAACTCTCTTCTGCCAGACTGCCGTCTGAGAAGACAGTGTAGGAACAGGACCTAAGAACTGTATTTCTTACATTGGTACATGGAGTGGATCTATGAAAAAGACGTTCAGACCAGTGGAAAATTAAAGACTGAAACTGTAGCTGTTGGAGAAACCTGACAGCAGTTTTTGTTTAATGACCCATTTCAGGCCAACCATCCTATTATGCCTCAGAATATTAAAACTGGATTGTAATTTTCCAGAGTGTATGAAGGGCATAAGTCCTGTTTTTCCAAAGGACTTTAGGCCACATGCAGCTTACCTATTTTTATCACCTCATTCAGGCATTAAGTTAATTGATATAAACCTATAAAGCCCTAGAGATTCAGCTAGAAGGTGATGGAAGGTTCCCAACACGTAAGAATTTTTAAATTTTCTTTTTGCTAACCTATGTTTTTAGGTAGTCTAGGAACAAAACTTACTTTGCCAAAGTAGCGACTAAGTTATTTAGTGTATATAAAAGTTTTTTTCTTGAAATTTACACTATCTACTCTCTTTCATATAGTCTTCAGTCAAACAGAATCTGAAATTCATGTGATTATTGAATTATTTAATAACATAATTCTAATAAGACGAATCTGACACTTAGAAGTAATGCAATATGAAGCCTGTCATGCATTTAAAAGTCACTTCAGAAATTTTTTTTTGTGGTTGGTATTTTTTCCAGAAGCTTCAGGTGTGGGGAGGAAGCAGGGGAGTTTATGTCCTGTGTTTAGAGGACATAGATCGTCTTGCTCCCCTGTATGTCCCTATGGCCCTGGAGCAATATTTTTTTCCCTGAGGAGTCTGAAAGTCTTGATAGGACAAGCATTAATTGGGTGGTATAGAGAGAAGGATTAGGTACAAGAAAGCATGAAATCTCTGTGGCTTGAAAACTCTCCTTATGCATATTTAGACAATGCAGGAATTCCAGACACTACTTAGGAGCAAATAAAACAGGATGGCACATTATAAAAACCTGTATAAATCTACTTCTTCCTGGGTTTTCTGCATTTTTAAGGAAATCCACTGAAAGACAAACATCTATTGGAAAAGGGGAGTGAATCTATTTCTGTAAGAATTAAGCCCAACCAAGTACCTTATGATTGTTTATTATTTATCGTCTCTCCTGAGAGCTATTTGAAGATGAGAAAGCTGTGTCTCCTACTTCAGGGCAGGGAGCACATTGCTGGCACTCAATAACTGGTAGCTAATAACAGTAGTAGACAATTAAGTCTTCAACCAGGCACACATGCTAGCCAGTAAACATTTAGCTGCCAGGTAGCAGACAGATGGCCTCGCACATAACAAGCAAAAATACCTACTCCCTGGGCCTTTTTTCTCCATTTGCTAGTTTGCAGGGGTCACTGCACACTGGTTTTGTTGGGAGGAACCAAACAGGGACAGACAGGGTGCAGTCTTGCCATTGGCATCACTGGCAATGAATACCACCAGAGGGAAGCTCAGGGATTCCAAGGACCTGTTGCAGCTAAAATCAATGTCAGTGTGTGGTTAAAAATGCCTGGAATGAGAAGGTTATCCTTTGACAAAGTATTTTCATGTCAGTCCTTGTTTTAAGCCACTGCAAAAGCCCAGGCTAGGATGTTTAATCAACAAGTTACAAAGAGCCAGTGGGGAAGAAGGTTGCAATTCCCAGTGAGATCTTTTAAGCACTCTGATGTTTTCTAACAATGGAGAGGAAAAAATCAATTGCAAAGCTGTTTGCTGTGTTTCAGTCACACAGCTCCAGCCTTTTTCACTGGCTATGACACACACATCAGACACAGAAACAGGGAGATCCAAGGTGCAAGAAGCAGCTGAGAGTGGCCATTTGAAAAAATATCATATGCAATAACAACTGTCCTTCAGGTGGCAGAGTAAAAACAGGAGGACTTCAAGAGAAAATTATCTCTCAATTACTCTCCCTTTCCATTTGCTCAATTTTAAATGCTGTTTTAGACCTGGATAACAAACTTTCCTGGCTGGATGTGTAATATGGTGGAGCAGGGTGTCCTGCATGCACCCTGTCATGTCTCCAGTTCTCCTTGAAGCAACAGAACCTACCATCCATGCATGTTAGCTATTTTACTTCATGGGATTTAATGTGCGTGAATGTATTTCCTACCTGCATTTCCCTGCCTGCATCCAAGAAGTACTCAGAAAAGAGGGAGGGCCAAGAACATGATGTAGGTGTCAAAGTACTTTTTGCAAGATAAGAAAACCTGTCTTACACAGTAATACTGCCAAGGGATCCCAGCAGAGACTGATGTCTCTTGGACTAGACACCATACAAGTCTGTGAGGAGAAGCAGCCCTGTATCCAAGACTTGCAAATGTAATTGAAAATAATAAAAACTTGTTGGAAGAAGACAAAAAAGCTTGACTTTCTGCAGGTCACATAGATGATCTGCTCTATATAATATATTGCTGAAATGCATCAAAACCTCATTTTAAATTTTGCACAAGTTACACAGAATATCTCACTCCGCAGCTCTGTTGAGCCATAACGAGCAGAACTTTGCTTTAGATAATGAATTCATTTTGCTGTGAACTTCAGGTCTTAACTACAGCACAAAACAGGTCAGAAACCTAATCGTAAATCTGATTTCCAAAAATGAGATAAACTCAAAATTCCTCAGTCAAAAGGCATAAAAGCCTCTGGCTTTCTCAAAATTTATCACTCACTTATTTCTTTGTAAGCATAGGTATAAAGTCTTATATTGCTCTCTTCTGTCCTAGGGTAAATCAAAAGTGTATTTACTGCAATCACCTCTGTTCCTCTGCTGCCCTCCTGGAATGCAGGAGCAGAATTATTTTTTAATTTTTTTTTAAATTTAAAGAATATTTTTACTAGGCCTAGAACATTGTGACAATCATAAGAAAACCCTTTAAGCTACCTCAGAAGGATGCATATAAAATTACATCCCAACCAAAACCTCTCCAGAACAAAGTGACATTGATAACAAGAAAAAAATTACAAGAGAAAGGTAAGAGTCTCTAAAGAGTGTCTTGTAGGGAGACAATAAGCTCCTGATGGTGTCAAGATCATAGGTATCATTTAAACAGAAAGAGGGAGAGGCTGAATGTTCAAGAAGTGTGCAGATGGCCTCTGTATGTCTTTTTTATAGAAATCATCTCGTGATTCTGTCCTACCAAGCCCTCCCAAAAAACCAACTATAATCAAAGCTCCTGTTAGAAGTGTCTTAGCATCACAAGCTTCTCAGTAATAAAATCACATCACAAAAAAGAAAAAAATAAAAAGAAATTAAGAAAAAAAAAAAAAAAAAAACCAAAACCAAAACAAACAGCATTTGTTCTGGTGTTTCCTTCTCTACATTGCTGGGCCTATCTGGTATGCCTGCAGAGTGGAATGCTGTGCAAGAGAAATTACTTCCAGGGAGCCTTTATCTTTAAATCTAAAGCAGGGTTTCCTCACTGAACAGAGGCAGCTCAATCCCCTTACCACCACGAATGTCTCTTGGCAGAGATGCAACCACCAGATGGTGGCATTTCCACTGTATGAGGTACTATGGTGACACTTGAGTTGTCAGGTAATTAACGGGATTCACAGCACGTGTGTAATTTTCTGTGTAAGAGCAGCAGTGTTTTAAAAGGATCTATAACTATAAACCAAAGGACAACAGTCTTTCAGGGTAGGCTCAAATTGTTTATTCACCATTTCCACGACACCTAGCATTACTAGGATGGCAGAAATTTTGAATTTGAGAAAACTGGCTCTGAGAACTAGCAATGACAGGCAGAGGGGAACATTTTTCTCCTGAGTTACCTGATAAAACCTGGGTCATTCCTACTCCTGCAGATATCTTCCACTTCATCAGTAATAAGATTACATGCATCTGAGGAAGAACATCCTTAGATCCCTTGCTTGGGATACAAGAACTGCAGCTCAGCAGTGGGGACAAAGAAGAAACTCTGTATACCTGCAGTTGCTTTTATTTCTTTTTCCTGAGAAGTCCATCAGTGGATGTGATCCACAAAGGGATTTGTTGCTGACAAAGAGCCATTAGGTACTGCTCCCTCTACAGTCTTTTTCAAACTGCCCCAGGCTTTCCCATTAAAAGTAACTTTATCCAGTTAATTTCAAGCTAATTTCTTGCATTGTTCTTATACAACATCAGGAGCTCAAAAAGCTGTAGCCAGCCATAACAGTATGAAGTAGCATTTTTCACCTGGATGTCTTTTGGAGCTGAAACTCCTTTGTATTTGACATCCAGGAAACAGTACTTCTGTCTTAGGGCTGGAAGGGTCCTCCTGGTTCATCAAGTGCTTTGGTGAACAGTATCCTACTGTCAGTCTCTCAACAGCTGACAGTTCTTTCCACTACAATTTCTCTACTAGGAAGCAATTACAGGATGCTAATCCTCTACTGGTTAGCCATTTTCCCGTGTTTTTCAGACTAACTTTGTTTGTGCCCAGTTTGTATGCAGTTGTTCTTGTGGTTCTGTTAATATTTGGAGTATCAATGACTCACTCCTTCCTGATTTTTCCCTCCTAGATTATTCCATGGGATGATACAATTCTGTTTCTATACAAAATATAAATTGGCAGTAATTTACATAAAGTAAATTTCAGATCTTTAAGAACTCCTAGAGGACAACTTTTATTGCTCTCTCTCATTGCTACCACCCTTCCACCTCTTTTCCTCACACATATATTTAGTTAGAAAATTGTAATACAAGTTACAATACACTCTCCCCACTGTAATATTGAAGTTTTCAGTTCCTTTTACCTCTGCCCCAACATAGATGCACTTTGGGAACTCTCTAATTCAAAAAGGGCCAAGCCAGTAAAAAGAGTTGTTTTACTTCCACTGTCTCACTGCTGCGGGGTGCCTTTCCACAGTTCTGCTATTGCAGTCTGCAATTGCATGAAAACCTTTTGCCAACAGAGAACGCCAGTATTCTTATATCAGCAAAGAGCTTCTTGTGTAAATACAACCTTGTTCAACATCCTGGCAACCCTGGCACAGAATGAATAGAACAAACAACCTGCTTCCTCACCCCTGAAAATGTATTTGAGCACATTAGTTGGTGCTGTTGGGCAGCTGGAACAGACCTTTCTTGCCTGGTACTTCCTGTGTCATCAGTAGGTAATTTCAAACCCCAGGGCTGGAATGTTACTGTGCACTCTGACTGCAGAGTGGATTGGACAATTAGAACAAGACAAAACTTCCTTTCCCTTCTTCATCTGGTGTAGAAAAGTGCTCTTAAGACACTTAAGAAAATTAAAACTTAACCCTTCTGGAGTTAATACATTTATTGCAGAACTTATTTTACTTTATGAGTGGTAAAACATCACAACATCTTGGTAGGCCATTACTCTCAAGCATTATTCCAGTTGCACTGAATTTAAGTTTGCACTTCAGATTATCACTTACCCTTCCTCTGTCTCGTCTCATGGACACATGATATGCCTTCCCTACCTCAAATTATAATGGATATCCAAGCTTTACAACAAGTGTGGAAGCCACCTGTCCTTATCTTTTACGTTTTGCCACTTGCCCCGGAAAACCACTGTATATGAAAAAGGGCCTGTTTTGCGTCACACACTCCAATGAAACAGTAAAATTATACATGCGTACAATTCAAGTCACAGGAAATCATGTCGTTGTCTTTAGTGGCCCAGGATTTCTTCTGAAAAGGTTTGGCTTTGACAGTTATCTTATTTTATTATAATCGAATTAGAAATAAAATGTCCATTATTTCCTTATTTTCAAACAAATTATAGTAAGAACTGTCTCCTTCATTTTGCTGCAGCCTGAGATGTAAAGTATTTAGGAAATAAACGCTCTTCAAGCTCTGGATCTTAGTTGCTTTAGAACTTTCAGAAAAATATCAAAAAGTGACAAATGTTCCTTAGTTGAAGCAAAACCAGAAGGCCAACCACCTCAGGGGTGTCTATGGCTCTGGCGGATCCTCTTACAGCCCTCCTGGAAAGCCTGAATGCTTTTATGCCCCCCCTGAACTTTCTGTACAGCAACACATACGGCATGGGGAATAAACAGGAAGAATGAAAGATCTGTGTGTGGACCACAGTCTCACTGGGATTAGAGACATGGTGGGATAGCACACATGACTGGAATGTTGTCATGGATGGCTACGGACTTTTTAGGAAAGACAGGCAACAAATCAAGGTGGTGGAACTGCTCCTTATATGAGGGAGAGCAGCTGGAATGTACGGTGCTCTGCTTAGGGCTGGATGAAGAACGTGTTGAGACCTTGTGTGTAAGAATTAGGGGGCAGGATAACACGGTGATGCTGTTGTGGGTGTTTAATAGAGGCCACCTGGACAGGTAAAAAAAATCTATCAGGCATTCTACAGGCAGCTGGGTGTAGCCTAGTGATGCTCCCCAGGGGTCAGCACTGGCTGCAGTCTTGTTTAACTCCTTCGTCAGCGAAGTGGATGAAGGGCCAGAGCGTAACCTCGCAGACAGTACAAAACTGGGAGCAGTGACTGACGTACCAGAAGGCTGTGCTGCCATTCAGAGAGACCTGGACAGGTTGGAGACTTGAGGGGAAAGGAACTTAAAGGCATTCAACAAAGGCAAATGCAGGGTCCTGCACTTGGGGCGAAATAACCTCCGTACCAGCACAGGCTGGGGGCTGACCTGGTGGAAAACAGCTCTGCAGAGAAGGACCTGGGGGTCCTGGTGGACAACAAGCTGTCCACGAGCCACCAGTGCCCTTGTGACCAAGAAGGCCAATGAGATTCTGGGGTGCGTTAAGAAGAGCATTGCCAGCAGGTCAAGGGAGCTGATCCTGTCCCTCTACTCAGCCCTGGTGAGACACATCTGGAGTGCTGTGTCCAGTTCTGTGCTCCTCAGGACAAGAAAGGCAAGGAACTACTAGACAAGGTCCAGAGGAAGGCTATGATGAGGGAATAGGAACATCTTCTCATGAGGATAGGCCAAGGGAGCTGGGCCTGTTTAGTCTGGCGAGGAGACACATGAGAGGGGATATTATCAATGCACACAAATATCTTAACAGCAAGTGTCAGAAGAATGGGGCCAGACTCCTTTCAGTAGTTACCAGCAAGAGGACAAGGGGAAACAGGCAGAAACTGATGCACAAGAAGTTCCACTTTAACCTAAGGAAGAACTCCTTTACTGTGGAGAGTCTGCCCAGAGAAGGTATAGAGTCTCCTTCTCTGAAGATATTTAAAACCTGACTGGACGTGATCCTGTATAGCCTACTCCAGGTGAACCTGCTTTGAGGGGGAAAGAGGATTGGACTAGATGATCTCCAGAGGTCACTTCCAACCCCAGGGATTCTGTGATTCTGTGATAATCTGTACCCACCTTTAAAAATTGTCTTTGGAATTATTAAAAAAATAAAAATGCTCTTGGGACTTAGCAAGACAATCTCTGTGATGGCAATTAGAAAAAGCTTGTGTAAATAAAGAATTTACTAAATTGTTAATATAAAAAACCAGTATTATAGAATGTCATTACTATAGACACATTTACTGGCAAAAGCTGAGTAATATCTCTCAAAGACAAAGAACAGCAATCTGCAGCCAAACCAAAAAGTCCATCTTTTCAGGGGAACCTGTAGCGACGAATTGATCAATAAAGCTGGAATAAAATTGGGCTTTCTTTACTGCTGAATGTGAAAGTAGAAAATCCTAGGTAATTGCCTCATTTAAGAACACAGAGGTAGTATAGATGAAGAAATACCACAAATTACTCAGTAGTCATCTGGGTGGGGAGAGAGGAGCATACTTTTACAGCAACCAGAGGATTGTGTTCAATTTGGCTTGGAGAAATGAACAAACAGGTCAGTAGGCAGCAGAGAGGAAGAGTTATTTCATGACTTGGCAGAAAGATAAGGAACAGGGACACAGAGATCCAAAACCCAAACAAAATTTTGCTAACAGAAAATAGAAGAAAAATTGCTTCTGGGTTTCAGAACATTATTTTTCCCCCTGGATCTGCACATTTTTTATCTTAGTAAAGCAAAAAGTAATACATTGTTTGATCTCATGTAAAATGTGTGTGTGTGTATGCACACAGGCACACACATCCTAGAGAAGTGAGACCATGGAGTAGTGGTTCAGGGAAAGCTGTGCCTGAGACCCAGGGCAGCCATCACTCTTTGCAGGAGTGCAGAGTTTTCCTTCCATGAAGGCATAGCCTCAGGATCCAGGTTACAGGAAAGAGCATTACAGCTGTCTACCTAAGTGAATGAAAGCTGAAGATCAGGTGGGGTGGAGTGACACCTACGTGGCAGTCTGGCAAGGTTCCAGCTGAAAGGATGAAATCCTTACCTAAGGCGATTAAGCAGAGTCCCATTTACTTCAGCAGAGCTATGACATTTTACACCAAGGGAGGACGTGACCCCATTTTCTCCCTTTGTGCCGTGTTCTTATTCAGGGGTGCACCGGAAGGCAGGGATTGCGATCACATTCCACCTCGTTCCAGACACGAAGACCTGCACACCTGCTATTGCTCACTGTACACCTTTCTTTCTAGTTCACTGGGATTTCAATTGTGTGCTTTCATTTCATGCTCATGCAGGGACAAACATGTCTCTTTAATTCTACCTATTAGCACTGTCCTCTAATCCTACCCTTAAAATAGCAGAACAAAGGTAATAAGTAAAATCTGTTTTGCTTGAATATATTCAGAATGTATTTTTTTAAAGAAAAAACACCAGATTTTCATTAGCAAAGCAGTGAGTCACCCTATCAACTGTACCCAGAATAAATAAGAACTGCATTCATTGAAACTGAAACTGTGTGCTTTCCCTTAATGAGCAAGTGTCTCTGAGGAGAACCTGGTAGGAGAAAGCCATCCAGCTTTTTGGGATGTTGCTCCTTTCTCCTCAGCTGTGAAAATTAATGAAAGTTTTTTTGAGTTCATGGAAACACAAAAGACACATAAAATGCAAAACAACACTTTCTGTTCTTAGTTGTAAGCAAAAAAATGTCTCTATCACAAAAAATTTCATAATAAGGGCATTCCTACAGTCATGCTTGATATCACATCATTTATGATCTTTTTTGTTAGTGGCAGTACTTTTTGTAGTGCAGCAGTTAAACTGAGGAAGGCTATGCATGAACACATAGAATGAGAATATAAGGACAATTAAAACATGAAAGCATAATAAGAAAACTAGCAAAGAGACAGTCTCACGCACTTGATTACTTTAATGAAATGTCTTATTCTTACAATGGTCCTATTAACCTCATAGATAAATGAGGACTTAAAACTTCTGAGCATAACAAAATTTGGCCTAGACTCTGGATTAAAATAATATGATGGAACACTGCTCTGCATCATTTGCCTATCAGGGATCAAGGCTACCAAGCAATCACACCAGTTCTCCAGAACCAGATTTTGTCTGTCTTTTGCTGAAATTTTCACTAATCCATGTTGTGCTATGTAAGCATTTGGGATGTGATTTACCTGAAAGAAGTGACAAAACAATGGTTTTGTGTCATTATCTACTGCCCCTTTTGTTATCTGCCTCTGTGCTTCAGAAAACAAAGCCCCATGAAGTTACTTACACACTTGCCTAAGTCTGGGCTTTCTCTGATGGCCAGTCCAGATGATTTACCTAAGATCTTGTAAGGTTATTTAAAATATCCTTCTAGGAAGCGCAGCAGCTTCTGACTATTTGTGTAAGCACTTGCTGTCATAAGAAACCTTGCTGGCTGCCAGGTGCTGTGTCAATTCCGTGAAACAGCAGTCAGACAGGAAAACCCAGGGCAGTCAAAAGGTTACTCTGAAGATGGGACACTTATCTGGCAAACAACTCCCTCACTCAGTGCTTACTATTCTTTGCTCTGAGTTTGCCACAGCAAAGCAACATCACCATTCCTTTAGAGGTGGGGAGTCATATTAGAACCTTATTTTAGCATAGCATTAATCTCACCTGTTTATTTCTAGAGTTTCAGTCAGTCTTATGAGCATCTTGACTGACAGCACTTGCATATATTCCGTAGGAAAGTACTCCACTGCCTGGCATATTCCCTTTATTAGAGAAGGTACTCTTTACTCCATGTAAAATTTAATCCTCCTCTCTATGTAACAAGACTGCTTAGGAGGACTCTGAAAATTTAGGATTCTCTTTATGGTCTGAATTATATGGGAAGGCCTGGTTCTTCTAGGGCTTTTGAAAAAGGAGCCCTCAGCACTGAAATTTCTTTCATTTATAGATAGCTACCACTCAATCACTAATCACACTAATCACACACAAACCCTGATCACACTAATCACACTAATCACAGAAAAACCCTGATCAGATATACTAAAGTTTAGCCATCCAGAAACTTTTACTGCATGCATCTGTAAACGGATGCCTGTGCTGAGAAATCATAAATTTCTTTTTCTGAACTGCAAGCTATCAACACCACAACCATAAAGGTAAGTGCTCAGCACCAGACCCTTGCTATACGTCAGGCTGTATGTTCATAACCTGGAGCAGGGAATATGTATAGGTGTACTTGGATATGCAGACTTTCTTCTGTCGTGCTAGCAACAAAATTGCTCTGACAGCCATTTCTTCCTCCATCATCTCTGAAGTTCTCCTCAACATTCCCTCTAATCCTGTTAGGGTTTGTGGCACAGATGACTGGGAATTGAGTGCAACAGTCCCCTCTCAATAGTAACCCAGAAAAAAATCCCTTCAGGCCAAATGTTCCCACAGGTATGCATACTCAAATCCCTCTAACAGCCCTCTAAGCTTAAAGGAAATATTTCAAGTGACAGAAGGAGGGAAGCTTACAGTCATCATTTGAGACCTAGAAGTTGCAGAGTATATTTTTCCATTTCAGAATAATTTTTACAAATGTTTCATCATAATCTAAATTTCATCAAAAGTGGACTATGGCAGAAGAACTTGCTAATGAGATTCACTTTGGGATCTCCATGTTTATTTCTAGTTCACAGTCTCTTAACATATTTATTAGTGACATTTTGCAATATCTTACATCACTTGTGACTGCAAGCCAAGACATGATGTGACTAACCAAAAAGGGAAATCACACATAATGATATGCAGCTAAGTATAAATACCCACCTTACTTCAAACAAAAAAAGGAGGAGTGGAAAAATGGGGAAAGAAATTCTCTGTGACATGTATTTTTAGACAGATTCATGAAAAAATTCTTTTTGGAATGGTTTCGATTACTCATTTTAGTCTTTCAGAGTTTCAAGTACATTGTTACAAGCTGTCTCCATCTGTCAAATCTCTCTTCAGTGATGCAGAGATCTATGCAGAGAGAAGAAACACCAGATTTCCCTTAAAAAGCTCTGAGCTGAAAGCTAACTATTTTAAAAAGTAAAGCGCTTGTAAGGGGTTTGGTTTTGGGGTTGGGTTTTTTTTTCTGTTAGTGGGGTGGGTTTTTTGGGGGATTGTTTCTGGGGGTTGTTGGATTTTTTTTTGGCCAATCACTGGCAGTACAGGTAAATTTTCCTGTATCCAGACACAAAAAGAGAAACATTACATTATAGACAAATCACCTTTCCTGTATTTGTGTGTCCTTTTTATCTCGCTCATATTTGCTAAAAGTCAGTAGCCTTGCATTCATTGCTAAAAGAAAATCTGCTTTAAATATGAAGGCAGAGATAGCTATTGGGTCATTCCAGGTTGGAGAAAATAAATGGATGAAATGTTGCTGTACATAGCTCCTGTGTCTTTGAATGTTTTGTTGTTTTTTGTTTTTTTAATAAAAAAGGATCAGTAAATTAGAAAATTAGAAATAAAAATATTTTTCTAAGCCTTATTGAATTTTCTGGTACTGTCTACTTTCAAGCCTCCTATGCTGATACTGATTTCTGACAGTGTGCATATGCAAGAGGATGTGCACATCTCTGCATGAGTCAGTCGATAAGAGAAAGAAATTCCAGCAGTGGTGGGAACCCTGACTCCCACCCCACACCTATGCACTAGCTGCTGAATGGATTTGCAGATTGCTGTTATGTCTCATGGCATAACAAAAAAAGCTCCAAAAGCAAAAACAATCAAACGCCCTTCAGTAAGCCATTGCTAAGAAGTGTTTTCACATTCTTTGATTAGCATCCACAATATTAGTAGAAAAACAACCTCTAAAAATAAGTGCATGAGGTCATGCTACAGAGGTGTTTAACTCGAGTCTGAAAATGTGAAGCATCCAGTACCATACACTGATACTCTTCCCTTACTGTTTAACAACCCAATGCTGTCGCTGCTGCCTACTGCTGGCTATCTCCTTCTTTTCCTTTTCCTTTTCCTTTTCCTTTTCCTTTTCCTTTTCCTTTTCCTTTTCCTTTTCCTTTTCCTTTTCCTTTTCCTTCCGAGGTCTCTTGCAAGTCTTATATTCTGCATAGCTCTGCCTGAACAATGACTGCAAGAAATATAAGCAGTTGCTCCTGATCCTTTCAGCAACTCTGCAATAACTTCTCTGCTGCAGGACTGACTGTGTAAACAATTTTTCCAACCACATAAGACTCTGTGTGTTTTTTACTGAGAGCATCTATTCATTCAAAGAAAATAGTATGTGTATCAGTGGAGAAAACAGTGAATATCAAGGGATGAAGTCTAGACAATTCTAACAAAAAAAGAACGTCAAATCCTTTTTATTAAGACATGGTCTTCTAGGTGATATAGTGACCCTCAACATCCACTAAAATCTGCTACTCAGAAAACATCAAGAAAAGGCTCCTAAATGATAGACTACAGGGAAAATAACAGACAGGATGTCAAATCCTGTAAGAGAAGTAATTTGTATTTATTCATTATCAAGTTTTTTTTGCACAAAAGTCTCTTTCATATATCAAAATCAATATCAGTTTGCCCTGACTTCCTCCATCTCAATAAATAACTTTGGAAGTGCTGCAATTCCTCAGCTGCATTTAAAACACTTGATAAGCAACCTTTCTCATATACTGATATACAATTTATATGTCTGAAATGTACCTTTAACACAAATCAGAAGTGAAGGGATCAAATAAATCTCTGGTATAATTACAAGGCTTCCAAGTGAGCTAAAGTAAGATGAATTTCCCTCAAGGCTTTATATTTAGCCTGGAAACAACCAGCCTGGGCATCCTGAATCAGGCAGACCCAGCACACGTGCAAACGCTACAGCTGCCACCGTGATGCAGATGCTAATAATTCAGCGGCTTTGTACCCTGTGATTATGCATGTGCTGTCTAGTGGTTCAGATTAAAGAGTTAAACAAAGTGCTTCTCCCTCCCCTCTTGGCGGAAGATAATTCAAACCCATCTGATATTCGCAGACAGTTGGACAGCAGCTGAGGTTTCATTAGGAATCCCACGTATGGCCAGAAGCAACATACACCTCGGTGTTTCCGGGAGCCACAGGCAGCCAGAACAGATGGTAGAAATCATCATCCCCAGACAGCCATCAGGGGAACCTCAGGCCACATGCTTGAATTTTTCTCAATGAAGCGCATAGAAGGCAGGCATTCGATCCATGTGACGGCAGCTGCCGGGTCCTGGGGGAGCGGGAGGCAGCAGAGAGGAGGAAGGCTCTCGCAGGTTATTAACAGGTCACGCTGTGACATTAGCAATCCGGAAATATCACCTCTCCCAGGGGGCTAAAACAAAAGCAAGGGAGAGGTTCCTCTTAATTCAAACACAGTTCAGTGCTTACAGATTACACACATAATCTGCTTGGCAACAGCACAGCACGCACTCTGTTATCTGACTTCCCTCTTTCTTCTAGCTACTTACACTAGAAATGTCAGAAGGAATCCTTGATGCAGCAAATGTCCTATGCAAATCTCAAGGGAGGAAGAGCACAACTTCCCTGAAATTTTCAGAATGAAACCCAGAGGGAAGGCTGATGGTGACAGCTCAACTCCCTCATTCAGATGTCCCTAACCTTTTTGTTCCGTTTGTGACATGCTATACGCAGCATTGCTCATTGATCATCACTGCCTGTCTGAATCACCCAGCCCCTTCTGTGAGCAGTGAGACTTGCTACAACTGTCTGCCTCATTAGAGGGAAAATTTCCTTGGTGACATTTTGGAGGAAACAAGGCATTTGGAGGAACAGACTTAAAATACTGCATTTGACAAAGTGGATTATTTCAAAAATTATTACCCCAGCCCTACAACAGCCCACCCATTCGGTCTCACCACAGCTCTCCTGTGCATAGCCAGCCATGCACGCCAGTCTGCAGATGGAAGGTCTCCAAAGCCCAGGCCTGCTTTAAACCTTCTTTGCTGACAGGTCAGGACTATGGTGCTCAGCCAAGCACTCCAGAATTACATCCTGGAGAGCACAGTAATATAAATATAGATACATTGTGGGCTTGTGTGTACAGAAATAAACGGGAGAGGATGTTTGTGTGCGTGCATTTGTAAATACAAATAAAATTACTTCGTTCCGGGAAGCTACTTCCTTTTTGATTGTTTACACATTCTAAATATAAAATGGAGTTTATCAGGGTCTAAAATGGACAGATTTTGCAATTAAATATGCTTTAAGATTTTTGTTATGCCCAGTGAAGTTTTTCACCAGTCACCTTTCTCTGTTGAGAAAGTTAGTTATCTACCTCCTTTGCAGGACTTGCTAATTTTGGGGAGTTCCATTGTTTCCTGCCTTGTAGAGAAGACAGCCCCCACTCACATATCTGGTCTTTTTTTTTTCTACTGTGCTGGATGCTGCATTTCCCACTCTCTTCCTTGCCTATTCAGTCCAGGTAGCCCCTAGGCAGATAGATCTCTGCTGATGTTTCTCAGCTTCTCCAATAAAATTCACTGCTCACTGGACCGTTGGTTAGAATAACAAATCCTAAGTCCTGTCCTAAGGGTCCTTTGCTTTCTTTGTGTTGTACAGGGAAACCATGAATGTGGACTGTGCAGTGACAGATACACTGGAGCTTTCCAGTAGCCGTTGCATATGACCTTCACCATTACCTGAGCAAGCAACAGAAACCTGGATTTCCCATGCAAACACTGGCCGTTTGTCCAGGACTTCTAGGATCCAGGAAGTCTGGCTAGGAAGTGAGAGAACTGAAGCTGTACTTGATACTGAAAACTGATTACAGCATTCAGCAGCCCATTAAGCCCCTTTGGAAACATTTACTCATGCCTGCAATATGGGGTGAAAACCTGAAATTACTTTACTATGTTAGTTTCATTAGCCCAAATGAGCAAGGCTGTGGATCTGCTCATGCTGTCAGTCCTGAGAAGTGAACTACAGTGTGCTCAGTAGTCACGTGAACTCAGCAGATATCCTGGGAGGTCCCTCTTGTGCTGCAGCATCTTTTGGGGATCGGCAATGTCCTGGGATATTTTCTGGTAGTGACTGAAGGCAATGTAAAAAACAAACCCGTGAAACATCAAGTTGGGATGCTGGGCAAACCTACACTGAGCTGGTGCCTAAGTCATGCCTGAGTGATTCCAGGCAGGATCCTCCATCACAGTGCAGTGGCAGCATGGCAGTCAAGCAAAAGGCAAGGTTTGCAGGGAGTGGCAAATTCTTTTATAGAGGAACGGTCAGAACTGGAAAAAGTGAGCGATGTTCATGCTCACAGGATGCTCTCCAAGCCTGAAGCCATAGCAGGAACTTCATGTGTGGAAACAATTAGCTGTTAACAGTGGTTCCTAATTTTCACAACCACTAAGGTTTGTGAGATTGGAAATGATGATCCATTACATCCCTGTGCCAAAATCTCACATTTGACATCATTTCAAAACATCTTATTATCTGTTTGTATGTACAATACCTCAGCTCTCAGAGACTTGAGCTTTTGCTGACTTCTCATACTTTATGTACGGTTCTCCCACTGGCACTTTTTTAGAAGAGTATGTGGTGGTAACAGTAAGAACTCTTATCATGACAATAGAGTAACAGAAAGGCAAGGGGGAAGGGGGGTGTTTCTGGGGCCACAAGAAGAAGTATGAAAATTTCAATCATCATAAAACATTGTTCTTTTTTTCAAAGGCAATTCTACCAAGCACAGCACTGCCAGCCAATTGGAGGAAGTGATTGTGCCAGTCTGCTCTGCACTGGTGCAGCCTCACCTTGAGTTCTGTGTGCAGTTTTGGGCACCACAATATAAAAAGGACATTAAGCTATTACAGATTGTCCAAAGGAGGGCCATGAGGGCTAGTGAGGACCTGGAAGGGAAGTCTTAGGAAGAGTGGCTGAGGATACTTGGTTTGCTCAGCCTGGAGAAGAGGCAACTGAGTGGAGACCTCATGGTGGTCTTCAACATCCTCATGAGGGGAAGTGGAGGGGTAAGTACTGATCTCTTCACTCTCGTGACCACTGACAAGACTTGAGAAAATGGCCTGAAGCTGGGTCAGGGAAGGTTTAGGTTGGATATCAGGAAAAGGTTTTTCACCCAGAGGGTAGCTGGGCACTGAACCCATTCCCAAGGGAAGTGGTCACACCACCAAGCCTGACAGAGTTCAGGAAGCATTTGGACAACACTCTCAGGCACACTGTGTGATTCTTGGGCTGTCTTGTACAGGGCCAGGAGCTGGACTTGATGATCTTGATGGGTCCCTTCCAACTCACCATATTCTATGATTCTAAAAAATATTTTTGTCCCTCAACATGGAAATTACTTTTTATCCTAGCAAGAATTATCTACAGTACTAAGTCTAGACATGTTCTTCTTTGTTAAAGAATATTCTTGTATGAGCCACTTTCAAAAAGAAGCTTTTTATGTTCCACCAACTAATGATGTCAGTGTAAAGAATAAGATTTTAAAAGAAAAAAGTTAATGACGTAGGATGAAATTAACACTTGTGAAAGAAGTCAAGCTGACAGTTCCCCATGAACTCCTTATTCAACAGCATATGAATGCAGACCTACTGGGAGTAAGGACCTAATGGAGTTGCTGTATCTGACCCTTCTCCTGCACTTTAGCACCATTCAGTGCTGTCTAGACCAAAGTCTCCAGTGACCATCTCACACTGCATTCTTCTTGTCCAACTCCACCAATTTTGCATCAACATCTGCTCTGGCCCAGGTAAACCCAGAGATTTTCTGTGCTGTCCTACAAACACAGCAATTAGCCAGTCACTTCAGACGTGGCAAGTCAAATCTGATAGCCTGTCCAACAGTAAATCAGCACTAAAGGTCTCACAGGTGTGTGCAAAACTAACAGATACACAACAACAAACATTTAGGCATGTTTCGAATAATCCTGACACAAAGAGCAGGTTTTATATTTAAATTTGCATTGACTATGTTCCCTGAAAGCCCTTTCTTTTATAAGCTAGAGTGCCTACATTAATATTGGCCATTCTCACCTTAATCTTGTTTAAAGTTGTCAGTGGAGTGAAGTGTCACAGGTTTGGGGGTTTTTTGGCTGTATCTCTATACCAGTTATAAACTTGCTGCCTTCAGTGTTACTGTTCTGGTACTCCTGAGAATGGGAAAGGAGTCAGGAAACTGACTTGAGGTCATTCAGTCATTGACAGACAATTTTTATTCTATCATCACCATGTATCCATTAACCTCCTAAAATATTTCTAGTTGTACATGGAAAATCTTTAAATGTTTAAATCCTCATTTTATGAAAGGATTTCCAGAGTCATAAATATTTTGTGTTGTTCCTTTTTAAGACCTGAAGTTTTGCTTTAGAAACAGGGAAAAAAAGCAATTATTCTTTTCAAGGGAACATTGCACCACTGACTTTTACAAGGTGTGAAGATGTACAGTTATGACAATTTTCATTCTCTGATTCAAGCTGACATCTCCATTACTTGTCCACTCATTTCCTGCAGGTGATAGGGGCAATACTGGTCAACCATATATCAGTTGGAATTGATGTATCCATGGGAATCAACAAGGTTGTCTAGCAAATTTTATTGTATTCCACAGCCTCTCAGTCACGACAGCACAGCATGTCTTTCCTACTAATATAAGCCAAATCTCCACATTTTTTTCTGAGAAGAGCTCACACAAAATCAATAAGAGTAAGGGTAAAAACCTTAGCTTTGTAAATAATACCCACATGAGGTTCTGAGCCACACAAAAGGGTAAGAAAAATTATAGTAACAAGGCTGAGATGTTGAATCACAGCAGAAGTATGTTGTCACATACCATATATTAAGGTACTAGTCTGTGCCAGTCCTGTGGCATTAGCACAATATGAACATCCTGAAGCAGAGTCACAATCAGCACATTCCCCTTGGCTCACTGTGGAGTGTAAGGACAGGGCTTCACCAAAAATGTATGGGCTCATTTGCAGACAAAGCAGGGAGGATATTACAGCTTCTGGCAAGGCAATGAAATATGCAAGACTGAGAAGGAGCAAATTAGACCACAGCAGAGAAACCAACTATCTCAGAGCAAGCTTATGCTATCTTCCTACCCTGGCACAGCAGTACAACAAATCCTTGGAGTGTCAGATAGAAGCAGGCTGAGAAAGGTGATGGGAGGATACCAGAGATGCAGCATTAATTCGGTGTGATTAGTCACTCAATCCCTGAGTTACTGATTGCCAAACATAACCCTGCAACTTCAGCACACAAAAAGATTTAAGAAAAGCAAAGGTGCATTAAGAGCATGCATGAGAAAGGCAAACACTGAGAAAATAGTAAGCACCAAGAATGACAAACAGAAAAGGAAGCACAGAAATAAAGGCAAATATGCACAGAACAAGCAGTGGACAGAGAGAAAGGCAAAGACCTAAGCAAAAGTCGTGATTAAAAGAAAGGTTATCCCACAAATTTTTCTGCAGTTTTTTTTAGCCTCTGAAGAGGGAATTCATTGGTAACAATGATCTTGCCGGAATGGAAATGAAAACCTGCTTCCACTAACAGCTATACAAAATTTATTGTTGTAAATCATAGACTACTCTTTTTACATTGTTGTCTTTCACAGCTGCTGCAAAAAAAAATCTGAAAATGGAAATGACAAAGCATCAAAATCTATCAAGCAAACAAAAAAAACCTGAAAAGATATTTTTTTAAGAGAATTTTAAGTGGTGGCAGCAGTGAAAATTCTATATAACCTTGCTTTGTTATCACTATATCAACTATGCCAGCTTTTCACATATGCAAATAATTGTGCATTACTGATTGCCTGATGTGAGAGCAGGAGTAAAACTCAGTCCTTTGAAGTCTTCTCTCAGTTTAGGATTGTAGGGTTTCAGTCAAGATTTAGTACAGCTGGATTTCCCTTTATAAAAGTGTACAGTTTGCACCAATGCTTCTTGTTACCACTGAAATGAATTTTCAGATAGCATAACCCAAATGTCAAGGAAAAACAGTTTCTCCATTTTTCTAACACAGTGTCAACCTGAAATATTAACAGCGTCTGAAGCAAAATTGTATTGCACTTGTGAAGGAACTCCCACACATAGCTGTAAGTATTTTCGTTATGAAAAATGGCCCTCTGAATCAGCCCAACAAATCCAAGTCAGAACTCAAATTAATATCTCAAAAAATACTCTTGACAAATAGCAAATACTTACTTGTTTCGTTATTTCTTTAAAAAGTGTAACAAAGCCCCAGGTAACTAGCTGTCCCATTGCACAGCTGGCTTTGACAGGAGATTACTTTCCAGGAGGAGTGTTAGGTAATTAAAGCTCTCTTTCAAAATTCCCCAGGAATTATTTCTATGGATTTAGAAAGCTATAAATGGGACCCCTGATTCTCCATCTCTTCACTCAGTGTTCACAGAAGACTTTAGTGTCAGTAGAAGTGGAAAAGACTTCCCTGAAACAAATGAGGACACATGCCACTTATTAAAGGACTGCATTAGGTAAATCTTTATAGACAAACACTGGGAGACTTGATGAGTTTTAGCAAAAAAGAAAGTACCAAGAAGTACTACATGTCTTTTTCTAATAACTAAGCTAGGAACCTACCATAAATTATAGAACTTCTTCAAAGTTAAAGCAACCATGCTGCCCTTCCTCTTCCCAACAATAAAGTCTTTGAGACAATGAACTGTAATCAAGCCCGCCCTATGTTTCATATTGCAGATTTTGATTAACTCAGCATAGAATCACTTCCTGTTACACAACATCCTGTGCTACTGATTCTCCTGTCAAAACCACGGACTGTGATACACCAGGGTCATGACAGTTGCTCTGAGTGTGCTCTGGTGCAAAGTGGAATGTCTCAGAAAAAAAACAAATAACATACTTTAATTTTTTTTTCTCTGAACTTGGAAGAATTCCACTGCAGCAACAAAACCAGCTCCCATCTGGAGCCAAAATACACCTTTATCCTCAAACATCCGTTTTCCAGCAGCCTGAATGACACGTAGCAAGGTAATGAACATAACTTTAATGAGGTAGAAGTGAAGCAAAGTTGAAGTTAATCTCCAGCAGAGGTGATTAAGAAAGAAATATCCTGAGTCCTTGCAGAGAGCAGAGGAACTCCACTCCAGAAGCTGCCACTGGCGCCGTCCTTCCTTCCTTCCTTCCTTCCTTCCTTCCTTCCTTCCTTCCTTCTGTGATGTAGACCATTTTAATTCAAAAATTCTAATTAGCATATGCTGTACAGCAGGTGTTCTAACAAAATCATAGGCATCTGAATAAAGGCTTAAAGGCCTTGGATTATCTTCTAACACCAGAACAGAAGACTTTAATCAGGTCTGCTATGTCTGGCACATACTGAGAGTTAATTAGGTTTAGCAGTAGTAATCATAATAGAAATGCTTAGGTTTGTGGGGTCTGGTTTTTTCTCTTTTACATCAGTAGCAAGACATGAGGAGAACTCAGCTTATTCTTTCAAGGTGATTTCTGTGCTACCTTGGGGCTCTGAGGATTTATCTTCCTCCGGTATATTCTGATGGCTAAATTCCAGACTATGTTACGGTCCCTGGCTCTGCCTTCCAGATAATTACTTAAATGCATGGCTGTATCAAATCTGGAACATGCTACCAGGTTAAAACTGAAACACAAGACATGTACTGCTGAAAATTAACATGCAAAGCACCCATTTTTCTTCAGGGAAAGCAAATATTTAAGAAGTGGCACCTAAGAAAGGACATGCCTGAGTAAGTCTCTCCAACATGAATTCTTCGTTAACCCAAAAACCTTCTGTTCTGAGAAGCATGTTTTGTGTTTCTTTATCTATTGCTAGTTGATACAAAACCCAGTCCCAGAGACTTAAATATCCTTGGCTTGAGTAAGGATTACAGAACTGTTCCCTTAGGTTTTGTCCCCTGAAAAATCATTAAAGCTATTGATGAGCTGAGATATTAACTTAGCTTCTTCACATTCCCAGTAAACTAGTTTGCATTGTATTATAGGAAGCATTTCAACTCAAGCCAAATAACTTCATTTTCTTTCAGTTATTATCCTTTTGTACTGTAGAGTCACAACTTACTGACTTCCCTGTGAAAAATTTATTTATGCTTCAGCAGAGTAGCATCAAAAGCAACCAGCCAAACAAAAATGACAAAAAAAAGCATAGAGGCCAGAAAAAAAGAATGCAGGGGGGGTTGAGCAGAAGGAGCTAAGCTACTTCCACACTAAGAACTGGCCTCCCAGAAGAGACATTGAGTACTTGCCTGATTAGACCAATGAAAGTGATTTCTCTTTGGAATGAATTTATGACCCACTTTCAAATCCCTGAAGAAAACAGGGATTTAAAATGAGAAAGCTGAAAAGCCACAACAGCAGCAATGCAAACGTCTGCTCTTTTTCTCAGTTTTATAATAGTGTCATGGCCCTGATGTTAAAAAAAAACTAACAGTGTGTCAGCAATGTGCTGGAGGCAATGAAAGTTATCAATCAGTAATATGAAGGGGGTTTAAGCAGCTTAATAGAGGGCAAAATTCAATTGATTAATGGTTAGAGAAGTACTCACTGACATGGAGGTTTCAAGGAATTACAATCTGATTAAAATTCCATTTTAGAAATGCAGGGATATAGGATGCTAATCAGTCTAAACCACAGATTATTAGTGCCAGCTATTTGAAACAGCTGGGACTATTGTGATAAAAACAAAACGTGACTCAATTTTTGTGAGAGGTGGATCATGTACTTATTTTGAGAACTGGAGCACATCAGAGTAAACAACACCCATGCACCAAGCTTGCTGATCTCTGGCTGTCATTTTACACCTGAAAACCTAGTTGTTTTATGGTCAGCTTTGGTTAGAAAGGGAAAATCTGGGTCTCTTCATTCATCTACATCACAATAAGGTTCTGTATGTTCACAGAGCCACCTCATGAGGCTCCAGAGTCTTCTGCAAAGCACTTCAGACTAGAGTGCTTTTGGAACAAACATGGATTTAGAGACCCTGCCAGCAAAACAGGAGTCTGGAAGAATATTTCTTTTAGAGATGTTAGGGTAAGATTAAATTAGTGTCTATAGTCCTAAAGGATTTCCTTTTTTTGTCTCCTTATTTTGGGATGAACATCTATTTCGGCTAGGAATTCAAAAAAGAAACCTTTAGGTGAAAGTAGCTGAGTTCTGCCTCTTTGCACTACTGTCCCCACAAAGTGGCAGTCTCCTGGGATTGTTTGAGAAAGAAAGATTTAAGGCAGTATGTCTCATCAGTTCCTAAATTAAGCAGACTACTACTGCCCTGCAGGATTTATATCATGGGTCTAGTTGGTTCAAATTTGAGCTCCTCCAAACCACACTTGTACTGTTTCTGGAATGCACTGTCTTGTGCTTTGTGTGTTTTCTTTCAGCTCCACTATTGACAGCATTGGTTTGCTCTGGCATGGCTTCTAGTTATGAGTACAAAGAGCTGTGACATTTCAAAAGATGTGTTAAGTCATACTCCTTTCACTGGAGCCAAACATCTGTTATCAATTGAAGTAGTGAGCAGTGATCTTAATTTGGAGTTATTCTGGCAAATTAAGTCAGTTTCTAAAGATTTATCAAGACAAGATTTAAGTAAGGAGATTTGGTCTGGGTAAGAAACAAAGAGAATACGTGAGTAATTCCTAATTGCCACGTATCTGCTTGTCCAGACAAGAATGGTATTTGGCCCTGGGAAAAAAAAAATGGATTTCTAAACTATTTCTAAGTACATACCTATAGTATTAAATTAGACAAAAATATTTATCACTTATGTTTTTTAACTTGTTAACTTAAACTTGTTATTTAAGTTTTTAACTTGTTTAAAAAACAAGCACTTCCCTGAGCTTGATGAATATAAGTTCATTTGTGGGAGATATCATTGATACAAAGAAACAATAAAAACACCAAATAAATAAAAAACCCAAAGAAAAAAAGCAAAACGAAAAACCAAATTAGTTTTCATCCAGTGAAGACCCCTAGCATTCAGACCTCTATGGCCTAATTTGTGCGATTTTTCACTTCTGGAGCTGACCTCATACTATGAAGCAGAAAATAGCTGGGGCAAAATCAACATCTGGTAGACTTGAAAAGATTGATTTGTCCTCACAGGCTTGTTATTTTCCTGCCTAAAATAAAGAACGTGGATAACATTCTAAATAGAGCTAACAAATCACTGGGAGAAGGTCAGCAGCCCTTCAGATATGCCTAGCTTTGTAGCTTCCTTTTCCAGGTAAGAAACAACCCTTTTATGTAAGAGACAACTTGCATTCACATTAATGCCACCAGAGAGCTTCTGAATGGCCCTACTCCCGCCTTCCATCCCTCTCTGTGTCACCCACTGGCAGAGGCACGTGCCTGACCTGAGAGGCCCACTGGAAGGAAAAGTACTCAGTAGCAGTGTTTGAGCAGTTAGGGAGAAAGTTGGGGCTTAGCAGACATTTAGCAATGACACTAGATGGCAGAGCAGCTGTTTTGAATTATTTAAAATGGCATCTTCCTGAGAGCTTAGCTGTTACTTTGTTTTATGACATCACAGTTAGAAACTGTGTTGACTTAGCTGGCTTTTGATGTAAATGAATTTCTTTGTTGAAGACTGAAGTCAAAAGAATAAAAGGATCAAAATACATTTTATAATCTAGTCTAAGGGTGACAAAAGATTAAGAAAGGGGAACAGAAAGGACTGTCCATCAGCCATTTGGCCACATCAGCTGAATCTCTGTTCCTTTGACAAAGGAGGATGTAAAAGTCTGGGGTCTAGGAGAAATTGTTGAATTGTGGAACGAGATGATTTTGGACAATCCTCTGAAAGAAATGTTCAGAGCTTTGATGTCAGAAGTTTGGGATTAGGAAAGAAGAGTGCTGACTCTGGGCTTCGAGAAATAGCGAATGATTTCCTCCTGCTTCCAGGGCCTGACTGGGGCATGGCCCCTGAGCTCAATGGGACCCTCATCTCAGTACTCACATGGACTACTGTGGGCATTTCACTGGCAGCACCTTCCCACCACCAGAACTGCCAGTTAGGTCGGTTTTCGTCTTGTAGTTACCACTGTGCAGGATAACTGCTCCTCACACAAATCCAAATCAAGCCTAAGGCACTTGCTCACCATAGCCTTTGGAAAGGCGGACATGCTGTGGCTGTTTGAACCCTCCATATCCCAGAGAAGCACAATATGTGCTAACAAGACCAGTTGCTCACCCAGGGTTGCTTCACCTGTCAACACAGAAGTTTTACAAGTGTCCTTGGAGGGATGAAATTGTTATTAACCCTCGATGAATTGCCAGGAACACCCACCCTTCCTCTAAAATAGTAAAATTAATCTGAAAATATGAAAAATAAAATTATAGAAAGAAATAAAACCTTTCCTATTGCATCATTTTCACTCAAGTCTCTGCTCGTAACTTATAAAGAAGGAAATGTACTATATCCTTGCTGCCATCAGACACAAGGCAGAAGCATCTGCAAGCATAAATTTCAGAATTACACCTTTATGTCACAGAAGAGATAGAGATAATATGTGAGCGAGACAGCTTTTAAAACACAGTACCATGAGATGAGGGTTGTCAGG
The DNA here is from genome assembly GCA_013397975.1 of Machaerirhynchus nigripectus. NCBI lineage: Eukaryota > Metazoa > Chordata > Aves > Passeriformes > Dicruridae > Machaerirhynchus > Machaerirhynchus nigripectus. The sequence continues at coordinate 1,654,331 of VZRQ01005527.1, read as the reverse complement.
GCCTTCTTTCTGATGTTTTTGGGTCAGCTGGAGCATGAGTCAGAACGCAAAGAGAGCAGTTTGCAGAGGACACTTGCTGCCCCTTGACTCTTGTGTGTGATAAGGGCCATCACCCTTTCCCCTATCAAGTGCTGTTTCCAGCAGAGAATCACAGAACCACAGAATGGTTTGGGTTGGAACCGACCTTAAAAATCACCTATTTCCAATATCTGTGCCATGGGCAGGGATGCCTTTGATTAGACCAGGTTGCTCAGGGCCCTGGCCTTGAACACTTTAGGGATGGGGCATCTCCAGCTTCTCTGGGCAATCTGTTCCAGTGCCTCACTGCTCTCTGAGTAAAAAAAAATTTCCTAATGTCTAATCTAAATCTCTGCCATGTTAGTTTAAAGTCATTCCCCCTCTTCCTGTCACTATCTATCCATGTAAGAAGTCACTCTCCCTCTTTTTCATAAGCCCCCTTGAAGTACTGGCAGGGTGCAGTGAGGTGTCCCTGGAGATGTAGGATGTACCCTGCTGCCAGAACAGACTTCAGGCACACATCTTAAACACAGGCTGTAAAGATGATTTTGCACCTCTGCAAACTGGACAAAGCCCACAAAGAGAGCTGAAAGAATGAATTAATGAATTCAAAGACATGCCAGCATGGGAGTTGCTATGGAAGCAAAAAGAAATATTTTTAGATTGTTCTTGCATCACATATTCTCCCACACAGAAACTCCCATTCCCTCAAATTACCTTCAGGGAGGAGTGATAGAGAAGAATCTCTTCACCTCATCATCCATTCTGCCTGTTTCTGAGCTGGTAGTGAGCCCATGGACTTACAAGGCAATCCCTTGAGAATCTGACAGCTGATAAAAGACAGAAATATGCATGTGGCTGCTATACAGAGAAAGCATGAAAATTTTTGTAATTTGATATCCACAGTGATTTCTGCGCATTCCTGTAATGAGTGTTCATTTGTTTCTTTTTTCTGCAACTTCTGGAGGTGCATCTTCCATAATATTAACTCAGATATACAGATCTACTGTGCAAGAAACAGAAAAGGTGCCTTAGTTATGTTATATGCATTATGCAGAAGACATAAACAGGCACATGTTTCTGCATAACTGGATGATTCCCTAGGGAGTAATTAGCATTTTGGCAGAGAAGCTTGCAACTATTTCTGTTCTTCTGCCAGAGAAATTTTATGGGGAGAACCCTGGTTTTGGTTACTAAAAAACAATCTATTATATAACATTTTAGTGTAGCTACAAGATATATTTCAAGGTAGATAAGGTAACAAACTTTGATATTATCTGTTTGCCAGTGACCTCCTCCCTCATATTCTCTTGCCAGTTTTAATGACAATTTTAAGATAAAATATGAACTGGAAAGAAAGAGAAGTGCTAAAGGATGGTCTTTCAGACCATTATTGCCCCAATCTTAAAAATCTACATTTTTAAACAAAAGTATTATTAGGTTGTTACACAATAAAATTGATTCAAAGTAGCATTAAGGAAAGCACTCTTTCAAAACCAGCAGATATATTACCCAAAGGAAAGGACTCCCACAGTATCTACAAGCCAGTGGGTTGTGGGCCTGTACAAAGACCTACATAGATTTGCCAGGCTGCAGATAAGAATCACTTTCACAGAGCCTCTTCAGCAAGTCGCAGGATGGTGGGGAGGGAGCCTGAGACGTCCGGTCCACACAAGTTCCTCTTTATAGTCACGCTAAGAAATGCTGCGCCTCAGATAGGGCTTCCCACAGCAGACATTTCTTCCTAAATCCAGTGCAGAGCTTTAAGAGGGTGTCACCAAGCCCCCCACTGCAGCTGGGGGTAGGCGTTCTCAAAGCCTTAATGTCTGTTTCTACAATAGACTTCTTTAGCTGACGGGGGGAGCAATGCTCCCCTCTTTGGCTAAATGTCATACGCTGTGAAACGAATGGGGGATCCCACACTTGTTCCTTTCACTCGCATCTCTACGTCATAACCAGCCCTTTTTCCCCATCCCACAGGAGAAAAAGAAGATGCTGAAGCAGCACACAGGCGCCTACAATTTTTGTGTTTCCTAAGAGCTTGGGAAGGTTCCTGACAGCCTTACCATACTGACAGAAGTACTACCGCCCACTCTGCCAAAGGCAGTGAGATACACCAGAACAGCAGGCTGGAAATGGAGAATTTGCTCCAGCAGCAAACAGGCAGAAGCTGAAAGGAAACTCCTGGGAAGGAGGAAGAAACTCTGTGATGAGGGGAAGTGAGGTTCAGGAAGAGAACTGCTGACAGATGTCCAGTGAAACCAACCTCATCCATTCTACTGTCAGGAGACTTCATTTGTTTATTATGGCCTCATCCTGATCATGTCAACCACTGTGCTTTATTAACAGAGTGAATTATCTTGCAGCTCTCCATACATTACTGGCTGACATTATGTTTTGGCTGCTTTTGGTTTGATATAAGGAGGGAGTTGCAACAGAAATCACTGAAAGGAGTGGATATCACCATCCATCACATGACAGGGTGATTAAGGGTACTGATTTGACCTTTTCCAGTTAGCTCTAACCAGGAAATAGAAATGCAGCTTCTCTCTGCAGCCCTCCTTGGACACACCTTCCCTAGAACTGCCTTGATGCCTGAGGGGAAGGACATCTTATGTGGCCTCTGTCACTGGGAGGACAAGAACAAATGGGCCACACCCATCAAAAAGATGCACCAGGAAGCAGAAGTCCATAAAGCTTTCCTCTGACTTGGTAGGATGAAGGAATGCTTATAGAGGGGTGGTTTGAATCTGGTGCCCCTCATACTTTACTGCTCTGAAGCATGGTGTGCAGAGCTGGGGCTTAGCTTTTTAAGTGCAAATGACTTTCAGTTTGAAAGCAGGTTTTAAAGTCATACTTACAGTATATGCTGCCTCTCCAGGGATAATTCACTGAAACATATGATAGAAATTTGTGGAAAGCTTTGCACGGCCTCTCCTTGCAGATTACTAAAAAAGTGTTCCTCTTTCACTTTTTGTGAGTCCCATTTTTCAATGGACTGTTTAATGCCCTGAGTTCTAAGGTTTTATACCTTCCCACACTGCTTTACGAATCTTAATCATTATTTTCTCCTCCAATTTTGCCTTCGAAACAGAGTTAGATCCCTTTTATGCAGCTCAGCAAAAGCCCACTGCCCTCATGCCACTGGCTTGGAACAGAGTTCCCACCAAGTTGAGCCATGTCTGAAGAAAATATCCGGCAGACCATCTCCACTCATGGAAGGTGGAAAGCATGAAATGCTGATGGACAAAATAGGTTGGTTTGTAGCAACTTAAATATCATTTGAGATTACAATTGTCAGTCCAAAATCAAGACAGGAATGAGCAAGGTAATTCTAGACTGGTAGATAGGCCAGTGGGAGGAGGACAAGAAATGAAACAAAATTACAGCACATAGTTCTTCAGCATTACAAGACTGGATTGATTGATGTGAACAACTGAGATCTGCAGCAGTGAGACTGGTCTGGAGAACAAGTAGATTCAAGTAAGTGGTTTAGCAGTGTCTGGGAAATGAGCATCCAAAAAAAAGGGTTTTATCAAAACTCTCAAAAAGTTTGCAGCAGGAAAGAACATCAGTGACTGCAGCAAGTGATGATATTTTATTCTGCAGAGACACCTGAGCTGGACAAGGGCCACTGGAGTGATTAATCAGGTGAGAAACTTAATCTACCTTCCTAGGCCATGGAAGCTGGGAACTCTGTAGTACTGCCAAGGATAGTATTGCTAGGTAAAGTGTTTGCTCAAGTCAGAAAAAGGCTGCATTGTTCTAGAAACAAAGAGTGTGTTGTCCAGCTCTCCTACTGTGGCGCTCCGCTACACCTTTCTCACAGCCACATCATGGAATTTAAAATGGATCCTGTCTGGGAGGTATTTGTCCTCCAAACAGCCCAGAAAGAAAGGGGAGAAGCCCCCTGAGACACAAGATATGTTTATTCCTGGGGCTGAGACCTTACTTCCCTGGCAAGGTGTTTTTGCTGGCAAGAGGTAAGAAATCACTGCAGGTAAGTAAAATAGGAAATGGGTTTGGATCCACTAACCACACCACACCCATTTAGTCAGTTCCTTCTGCGTTCCTCCCCTAATACATGCAGAACAAAGCCTCAACAAAACTGCCCTGGAGGAGCATAACATGGATGAAGCCATGTGGTGCTACTCCCCGTGATGCAAGCACTGCAGCTCTGCTGCTGAAGGACAAGATTGCAGTGATGTGGGAGGCACACAGGGCTCTGCCTGTGCTCCGTGGACCCGTGGCTACGCAGGGACAGCATGCACTGCAGCAATAATGGCAAGAGGGGTAGGGCAGCAAACTAAGGACTCATCTTCCTCATTGTAGCATGGGCCAAATAAATCTACTTCTCTTACATTTTTTTAAACATTTTTTTTTTCTTCACTAGGGCTTACGATGTGGGCAGAACAAATAGGGCTGGGATATGTATTTCACAAAGCATTTTAGCAGACCAGAATCAGCTGTGCCAGTGAAGGCAGAAAAGAAAAGATTTAGCAGGTAGGACATAAGAAATGTGAATTTTCTGGCTTAAAATAATTGCCATTTTTCTCTCCTTTTTTCTGCTAACTCTCTTCCCAGTTTGCTTTGTGACAATTGCTTTCTTTGTTCACTTCATCAGTCACTGTGTAGTAGACACTATATCAAATAAAACTGTCTGCAGTGGAAGACCCACACTCTTCTGTTTTTATTGTTGTGAGGAAGTGAGTGTCAGTAATCATTTATTATCCAGTTTATCTGCCTCAGTGATCTTTCCTTGAAGTAAAAACTTTTAATACAAACTTTCAATTCTATTGTCTCAGTATAGTAATGGAAAGGACTCCATAGTTTTTACAGGCATTCAAAGGTAGTTCTCATTAAAATACTGTTAGGCATTCTTAAGAGTAGGACAGTGATTAAAAAATTTTGCTTTGCCTTACAGGCTTTAGAAAAAATCTCTCTTCTTCTTTAGTGATAGAAATGGTTTTCTCCCCACCATAGATGATGGTCTTAACATTGGTTTGTTGCCTATTACATGTATATTCTTACTTAAGCCACACCATACATATATTTTTAGATGATATCTAAGTGATAAATAAGATGTTTAGGACAAGATTCAGATGATCCAAGCTAGGATGGCAGAATAGTTTAGGCATATTGAGCCTAAACAGCAGATCTGGAAAGTCTTCTTGATGGCACTGGTTTATTTCGGTCATGTTTACAACTCACAGGGAAATTCCAGTCCGATCTTTGGGGCTCTCAGGACCGTAAGGTCCTTGGGTGCAGTTACCCACGTGTGATGAGCCTGGTTTCAGTCTAGCATTTAGGCAAAACCTGTGACCCCTGAGGACATACACTCTGCAGGGACTTAAAGCAGTGATCATGAAACATGGAGCTCCAGAACCACAGTTAGTCTGAGTAACATTCAGCTTCAGATTAAGGCTCCTAAATGTGGGTGCCTACTTATGTGTCAGAACTCCCATCACACTCATCAGACATCTAGACAGGCAGGAGAGTGACACCCTGGAATGGACTGAGCTGCCCAGATATAGAGGTCTAATGCTGTTTTGGCTGTTTTGGGGTATCTTCCCTGGCCTGCCGCTGCCACTCCAGGAGTTGAGTATATCCTATATGTCATAGGTCATTTCTGCCAGCTTTCTGCAGGTGTTCAGGTGCTCTGAGGATCCTAAATGGCTTTATGTGGGCAACTGAGTTGCATCTCTAATGTCTGGTAAGCTGAATATCACTCTCAGCTCCAGTGAGACTGGGTTGATTAGATGTACCCTGACCGTAGAGGGACCATAGAGGCAGGTACTTTAATCTTAATCTGGAACTCACCACTTCATTAACAAAAAGAAATGCTGATGGCAATATCCATTTGTACATAATTACTTATTGGTCACTGCAGTCATTCAGGGAACCAGGAACTTGATGTGAAGCTTTGTCTAAACCCAGGACTCAGACTCATCTGTACTTGCCTCTGTACCTTCAGGGTGTGTCCAGACTACTATACTATACTATACTATACTATACTATACTATACTATACTATACTATACTATACTATGCTACCCAGAGGGCAAGGATGATATGTCCCTCCTGTCAGGATGAAGAACCCTGTGCAACTTGGGGGAAAGAGTACGGAGGTGTATAAAAAAGAACCTGTCTGTGAGATCTAGCACCCACAGCTTACATCTAGGTAGGATCTGTCCTCTGGATTTCCCTTTCCCCAGGACCTGCTAACGTAAAAGACACAGAGAGGAACAAGGCCAGTTCCATCTCCCAAAGCCATCTAGCAGGTTATACAGCCAAGTTCCTGCCTCACTTATTAACTTGTTGGTCCCAGGAATCCATCACATCATCACAGACTCATACAAAGTTTTTACTCATGTATCTGGTGTTAGGCAGAACTTCAGGGTCACATATCACAGGCCATTATAATTTACCTGTAGCTAGGTCAATAATTTGGGCTTGCTGAAACCAAGACATCCAGAGTATTCAACTTATTGCATCTCCTGGAAACCTCTTTTGAAGGTTAACTTCATACTCATGGTTAAAAAATATGTGCTCTCTTTTTAGGTTGAATTTGTTCAGCTTGAGCTGAACATCCATTCATATTAAGTTTTTATATAATAGGTGCAACAATATTATACCAATCAATTTTTCCATGCTTGTTCTAGTAGCCAGTAACTGAGACATCTTTTAATCTCCTTTTTCAGTAAACTTTGATTTGTCCTTCCTCAATCCTCACTGTAACTCAACCTTTCTAACTCTGAATGGTTCCAGTATGGTTGGCTCATTTTTAAACAGCCATCAACTGACTTCCATCTGTTCTGAGCAAGACTGTATGAAAAGGTTAAACTGTGACAGGTCTCTGATGCATCAAACATTGGCCAAAGTGTTGCACAGGTTGCTCATCTGGAACAACTTGTTGTTTTCTTCTGCCTCTCTGGTACCATTGTCCTTTCCCAGGAGTGGAGACTTCTGAGCCTGTGCCTAAGACAGAAGAGAGGAGAAAACAAAGGAAGAGAACCTCTCTACAGTGTGAGGCTGATCTACATGGCTCTTAAGGAAAGGATCAACAAGGGCTGGTAGTGGTGGGCACTGAGGGGTTGGAGTGCAGAAGAACTTGTAACAAAACCAAGAAAATAACTTGTTTCAGAGCTGATTATAATTTTAAAAGCTGGTGAAACTGAATGGTTTCTGATACAGATCTGCCTCCTTATTCCTCTGGTTTTAAGCTAGACAAAAGTAGTATTACAGAGTGGAATTGCAGCAATCAATGCTACAGATGCTAACAGGGAGCTATTGATGAAGTGCATTTGATGTATTTGATGAAGTGGCAGCACAGGCTAATGAAATTGTTGTTCACTCAGGCATGTGAAGATTATGACTATAATCCCAGCTCTGACTGTTCTTCTGCTTCCAAAAGTAACTTAATCATAATGCATTTCAGTTTCCTCAGTGTCTTTCCCTCCCACATTTATCTAACTCTGTAAAACCAGGACTTAAAGTTATCATATCTTTTAATAAAGAACCCTGAACCCACTTGTGATCTCCAGGCATTACTTTCATCTCTTTCCTATTCTCTCAGATCAGCAGTGACAATGGAATTAGGTACAATGTTTGTGCCTGATTCCTGTGGATAAATATTCATCCTATACCCAGTTTTCCTCATGCTCTCCCATCCAAGTATAGAACAGGCCCATAATTCCCTACCCTCTGGCTACATGTCTCTAGGAATAGCTCTAGTTAGTAAATATTGTATTCACCCTGACACCCAAAATGCCACCAGCGTCTTTGATGTGATACTGTGGGGACAAAAATGGCAGGAATGTAAGAATCATTAGAGTGTAAGTTAAATGTTGTGCTTTCCAGAACAGACACTTCATGCAGCTGCCAAAATAACTGCTGAAAAGCAGACCAGCATACCAATTTTCAGATTTTCAAATCTTACATTCTGCATACCAATGCATTTCTAAATAATTTTTCACTTCTACAACAGTATTATTATACTTGCAAAATTTGAATTTATTTCAAAAAAAGACACCTAAAACTACCTTGCAAATAATTCAACCATGTAACCCTACAGGAAGGTCACTAAGATTATAAAGTTGTTATAAAGTTATTTACTGATTTTAACTTTTGCCTGTATGAGACAGAATAAACATTTTGTGTTTTATACCATGCACTATGAACAAAGTTAGTTCTCCTCAAGGGTTTAATATATCAGACTTGATTTTCATGTCTTACTATGTCTAAGTAAAACATAAGTTTCATGTCTCACTATGTCTACTAAAAACTAACAGGGTTGGCTTTGCTAGACTCAAGTCACCAGCTTGGTCTCATGCCAATATCCACAATTACACTTTGGGTCAGAAGGGGTCTAAAGCATTGCACTTCTCAAGTTTTCATCATAAAAATACAGACAGTATTAATAGCTAATAATATTTCCAGCATCACACTTGACTTCTGGAAGGGGATCCCCTACAACATTCCAGAATTGATGTCTGCTGGGGACAGCCGTCTTTGTAAGTGCCAACTGAGTTCCTGCAGGGAAGGGCTCACATCCAGCATCCCATCTATCAAGCAGAAGGCAGACAGAATTAGCAGTAGGATAGAGAATAGATGTCAGAAAATCTTGAAATCAGCGTGGTATTCCATTGATGAAAGAGAAGGAAGATACGGAAAGAAAAAAAATCAAGCAGCTCCTGGCTTGTATATAAACAATAATTTTGTCATTTTACATGTTTTTATTTTAAAAATGTAATGAAGATTCAAAATTAGAGGAAAAAAGATATATGTATTTTGAATGTGTTCTGCTTTTGCCTACTGAAGTAATTCTCCTCGTTCCTTTTCAAGTCTTGCATGTTTGTAATTTTACACATCTATTTATGGGTAGAGCAGCCTAATGTAACATTCAAAGAATTAATCTTATCACCTCTGAGGAAGTACTGGAAGATAAAATCAGGATTGCTCTTTGATCATTAAATGGCTTTAGAATTCTGCACACAAACAGATCTCTCTCTCCCTTATCAAATGTCAGAGACACAGTTATGGCTGCTTGTGAAAGATATCTTTTTTCCTGCTCACACATAACACACAGATCTTCAGATGGGACACATGCCATTTTATTTTCAAGTCTTTTATCAGCTAAATAAATTGGTTTTATTTGTAAGCAGCAGGATGGAAATTTTTGAGTTTGTTTTCTGCAGGGGAGAGAAGAAAGAAGTCACATAGGGCAAAGTAAAAGAGGGGTCTGTGTGTCATATGAAGGTGCTTGTAATCTTGGAGCACAGCTACCCAGCTGCAGGAACACGCTCCCACCTCCACAGTGTGCACCCTGTTTAAAATATGTGCAGAAAAAACCCAGCAAAGTATTACCATAATGATTTACAAGTAAATCCCTAGACTAACATGGAAATGTTTAGGGTGATGTTATGATATGCATAATGAATATGCCAGTTAGGATGCATTTCAGGACATAATACACATGTTCACTGTATATGTGTGTTCATGCTTAAGTGAGGCCTCTTTATGATTCACTACAACCATCCCCAGACTGGGGCTGAGCCATGATTAATGCTAGACCAGCATAGACAGCGGCAGAGGTGGCTGGAAGAGCAGGGGCACAGCAGCACGTGGAGGAGGGAAATGGGGGTACAAGCCAGGGAAGGGAGTCTCAAAACAGAGGGTTAAAACATCCACAAAACTAATGTGGTTTTTTTGTGGGTTTTTTTGGTGGGGTTTTTTTTGGTTTTTTTTTGTTTTTTGTTTTTTTGGGTTTTTTTGTTTTGGTTTGGTTTTTTTGTTTTTTGTTTTGTTTGGGTTTTTTTGTTTGGTTGGTTTTTTGGGGGTTTTTTTTTGTTTTTTTTTAATTCAATTATCGGCAGCAATTAGGATCTGGCATTAATAATCTCATTAGAAATCTGGAAAATTGGCTTGGACTGAGTAGTGGAAGGTCAAGTAGAAAAGAGGGCAGAGAGACTTACAGATCCTCTCTTCTGCATCAGCCCCTGTGATCCAGGTTTACTGATCACTACTGCTCACTGCCATGCATTGGAAAATAAGAGAAAAGCTCATTTCGCTGAATGAGAGAAAACATTTTGGCTGAAATGTATATATATATAAAAAAAAGATGATTTATTGCTTTTCAATCAATTTGTGCTCTTCCCATAGCCCTCTCCGCCTCCCACCCGCCCCACCAGCCTCTCAGCAGACATGTTTCCTGTGTCTGTTTTGGAATGGAGTATTTCAGAACTTGATCACGTACTCTATGGTGTGCTGAGAAACATCCAGTCCTAATATGCTCTAACAGAATGATGCAAAAAAAGCAAATTGATGGTCATTCTTTGAGGCAGCTTAAACAAATTATTAACTAATGTTAACTAAATACTAGATACTTGTTTTAAATGCAGGTTTTGTTTGGTTTTCTTTTTTGGCCAGGAAAATGTTTTCACTGAGTGCATTTGACTAGATAAAACAGATAAATACAGTTAAGTAGACCACTTGAGTCAATAAATTAATCAATGAGAGGAAATGCTTTCAGAGTTAGTGTCTAAATATTCCTTCCCATGCACATACAGATATATACATATGCTGCTATTGCTTAGTAAGGGCTCCCAGAAACCCAAAAAGGCTGCATAACACCCTGGTAAAATTTCCTCCATTTTCTGATAATAAGAAAGTAACACCTTTTTGTTCCTGGGGAAGGCCACGCACACTCACAAGGTCACTAATCTGAATAAACCTGACAGAAGACAACAGGATCTAACTCAGCACAGAGCCCAGGAGTGGGTCACAGCATAACAGGTCATCTTAAAAGTGACATTTCCCAGCATGTGCACAGTGTGCTGAGGTGCTTATTTCAAATCTTTGTACTGAATGAAGTCAGTGAAATTACACTGGGGATGAATTTAGCCTCATAACTTTTTCTGATCTATTTCCTACAATTCTCTTAAGTATTTCACTGCTTCCTGCTAATTATTTTTGCATTATTTTACAGCAGGCCAACATCTGCCACATGGGGCTTTTGTAAAATGTTCTTTAATCATTGTCACTCAAAATAATTTAAGTTTCTGAATGAGTTTATACACTAGTAAAGGATCTATTAGAGAAAAGGCTATAGTTCTTGTCTTATAGGTTATTAAAGTGAAGCAAGTGCTTTTCATAAAAGTCTCCTTTAAAATACTTTGCTAAAGCTCAACCCAAGCTGAATTTCTACTTTGGTGAAATTAATGGAGGTCCCCAGATTCATAAGAGTCTGGCCTGGATAGATCCAATTGTATACTTAAGGAAAAAAGGACATGTGCAGACCATGAACTAAACTTGCAAAAAACAGCTTTCATTTTTGAAGTCTGACTCCAAAACTATTTTTCTGTATCTCCTATCATAAAGATTTCCAATTAGTAGGCAGAATTAAGCATGCATCTTATCTCCAGGCCCTCCCATTTTTAATCAGTTTCATACCAATAAGGAGTAGGTCTGGGGTATTGTGAAAATATGTGAAAACATAAAGATGGCCACAAAGCTCAAAAAGATCAGCCTCCATTAGGGCAAAACTGTGCAGGTTGAACCTGGTACATGGACCAGGTCCTCTAAAGCTAGTACTACGCACAGCATGAAAACAGTGGCTCAGATATTATGAGCAAGATCCATTTATTTTAGGTATCCTGAATCAGGTAAAACGTGGTTCAGCATATGCCTGAAAAAATATGAACAATCACAACTTCTCTGCTTTCACCTGCATGCAGCCTTCTCCAAGTTACACATGCTTTTCTGAGTCATCTCCTGTGTGGATTAATACTATAGTTTTCCAAATTATTGCAAACTGTTCCAAATATTGCATTTACTTAAACAAACAAACACATAAACAAAGAAAATAAATAGCAGATTCAGTGTCATTTTCAAGCTTGGCCAGGCCAGGCCCAGAAGACCATGAAGTCAGACTAAACCAATTCCTACTCCAGTGCTTTTTCAGCATTTCTATCCTTCTGAAAGATGTTAAGCTATGGTCCTGCAATCACTCCAAATGTTGGGTAGGTGGTTTTGCCAGTAGATTCAACCAAGCTGTCAAACACTTTCTCAGAAACAAAATGAGAGAGTGGGAAAAAGAAACAGACGGTCTTTACCTTGCTAATGCCATCCTTGTAAAACATCTAAAAGGTATCTTAATTCTATATGGCTAGCTCTCTTCTTACCTCAGTTCTGTATTTAGTTGGAGGCCTGCCCTGTTTTCCATGACCAGGCCAACCACCCTGTGCTATTACAATTCAGGGTTCTTTCTTAATTTCTGCTCCAGTGAAAATCTCACCACCACAATGACAGTTGCAATTGCACAAGACATTTCAGTAGCTGAGCCACAGCCTGAAGAGAGGCCAGCTGATCTCCTGGCTTCTTTTCCAAAGGCTGCACGGCTCTTATCCAAACAGCCTCTCTGCATGGGTTATCTGGTGTCAATTTATAATTTACCCCACCAGATACCAGCCCCTTCAGTATTATTTCACAGTCAGATAATTATTCCATTCAGCTTCTTTAAAATATTCTCTGCTGCTTTGAAATAGGAGAGGATGGGGTGCCTAGCGCATAGGCTTTAAGCTCTGTTCGTGCAGCTGAGAGAAACGACTCACACTGCCAATGTGGATTTACTCATTAGGTCTGTTGTGCTAGTAGATGCTCTGGGGAAGCTGACAGTGAGCAAATATTTCCTTTTTATCAGTGCAGCTATTTCCCTCTCATCTTGATGCAGAGCAGCTCTGGTTGTCACTGGTATGCGCTGCAATCTTATCAGATCTGCCTTCTCTTTCTTTCCTCCTTTACTCATGAAAAGTTACTCTACTGACTTTCTCAAAGTATATTACCAGTACTATTTCACAACCCCATCTCTTCAATTGTCAAATGCATTCCAAATATTTTGGTCTCAAAGGACATGAAAAACATTCAGAGGTAAAATGAATAACACCCACATGTTTTAAAAGAACTTGTCCCTCTCTGCTCTGCAGTGGTACAGCCTCACCTTAAATGTAGTGTGTAGTTTTGGGTGCCATAATGTAAGAAAGATATTAAACTATGAGAGAGCATCCAAAGGAGACCTATGAAAATGGTGAAGGGCCTTGAGGGGAAGCCGTGTGAGGAGCAGCTGAGGTCACTTGGTCTGTTCAGCCTGGAGCAGACTGAGGGGAGACATCACTGCAGTCTGCAACTTCCTTGTGAGGGGAAGAGGAGGGGCAGGCACTGAGCTCTTTTCTGTGGTGACCAGTGACAGGACAGGAGGGAATGACCTGAAATCATGTCAGGGGAAATTCAGGTTGGATATTAGACAAAGGTTCTTCGCCCAGAGGGTGGTTGGGCACTGGAACAGGCTCCCCAGGGAAGTGGTCACAGCACCAGCCTGACAGAGTTCAAGAAGCATTTGGACAATGGTCTCAGGCACATGGTGTGACTCTTGGTACTGTCCTGTGCAGGGCCAGGAGTTGGACTCAAGGATCCCTGAGTGTCCCATCCAACTCAGCATATTCTGTGATTCAGTGGTCTTCCTGTACAGAGTCTTCATTTTATTTTTTGATATGGCTTCCCAAATTAATTCCATCCCAATCTGTCAAATCATTTGCTGACTAAGAGCCACAAAACCTCCAAATAACTGGCAAATTTAACTTTTCAAAGCATACCTTTATGAATGTGTGGAGCTGAAAATCTTTACTACATTTTTCACCACTTTTTGTCTTTTGTCTAAGAGCAATGAGGAGAAAAACTTCCCAGTAAGGAATTCAAGGACTGATTTTGTCATAGGCTCCATTGTCACAAAAATAATCTTCTGCCACTGGAGTTCCAAAGCAAGGGGCTTGACACTAGGGGCTTGATTTGGTGCTGCACATGGAGAGTCTGTGGTGGTCCAGACACTGTGTTGCAAATGTAACCCAGTTCTTCTGCTGTTCTTCTCAGAAACCGCAAGTTTGTATATTCAATTCATCAAATTATGTGATTAAGTCAAATCAGTTTTGTCATGAGTAATTCCTCATTAATTAGTAGTCAATGAGCAATAATAGCCCATCATCGATGCAGTTGTTTTTTTCCAGGTTAGGTGAGGAATGATTCTGAAGAGGAGAATAAAACTGCTCTGGAAGTAAAGGCAGAAAGATCTCAGTAGCAGCATGTCCCCTTCAGATAATGAATTTAAATACTATGGTTATCTGTGAGTAAGAAAAGAGCTGACAAAGTGATAAAGTACTACCTAATTACTTCAGAAAGCTGCCTGGTATTAAGGTTTTAGTACATCATATAAGCAAGAAGATAATTTATATCAGAGTGAAGGGGTTTTACTATGAGGAAGGATTGAACATCCCATTTCATGAAAATGCACCTATAACTTTGTGCAGAAAAAAAAATATCTAGACTTACAGTAAGTAATATGCTTGAAAACAATCCTTCCGAAAGTCAAGCAGTAACTTGCTTGACTTTTTTCCTCTGGAGCAGGAGAAAAATGCTACAGAAAATAATTTATTTTCACTGAATTGTCTTTTTAGCAGGATAGATCTGATATAGGTATAGGATAGCTCTTTCATGTTCCTAATTTCTTTTAAATGACCCCAGTGTTCCACAGTGCTTAATCAAGGGAAGCCTCTGCTGCTTATGCAACTAGACCATGTTTCTTCCCTCCATGGTTCACTCACTACACACTGCTTGTAATTTATACACAAAAGTCTCTCAGTGAAATGTGCACAGTGTTCATATGTCTATTTTTCTTCTTCACCCTGCCCCTATGCCATTATTACAAAGCCTGTGAGTGACTATTTCCAAAATAACTGCCTGGCCTCATATGCACAGTCAGATACAGAATTCTTGAGATAAGCAGTAACGATATACATGGACATCACCATTAGAAGTTGCTCAATTATCATTCCTCAATAAACACTTTTCAGGGTCATTGGATTGCAAATCCATTTGGGCTTTGGAATCTTCCCATATGAGCAAAGCTACACCTGTCTGATTGTGCCCCTGGACTCCATGGGGTGGGCACCAGTCCGTAGCAGCACAAGCTACTTTATGTGGACTGTGTTGAAACTTTCATAGGTGACATAGACTTGGTCTGAGTCAATAGAACAGATGAGCTGACAGACCTTAAAATCTTGTTAACCAAAAGTTTGAAAGTATTTTTGTCTCAGTCCCTAAATAAAAAAACGCTTGGCCCCTCACGCCCTTCTTATCACATATTCATAGAAAGAGATTTGCTCTAATAAGCCTGTCCATTTCTTTTAGCAACTCTTTATAACAAATGATCACTTTCATAAAATCACAGAAAAGAGGTATGCAAAGGACTTTGAGGATATGTCTTCAGTGCTAAGTAACAGAAAGCCTGGGAGGATGCTTGAACACTGGAGCTCTGATTGTCCACACTGTTTTATTATTTGCTCTCTGCAGCCAGTTTTCTTCAAGACAATGCTGCTATAGAAGGAGCAGGACATGAACCAGTCCATGTGACTGTCCCAGGACCAGTAATCAGCCCTGAGGCCAATTAGACATAGCCTGAAAGGTTATAGAGCCATCTTTTCTTCTCAAAATAGAAAATATGCAGTAATTTGTTCTGTTCCTATATGAACCAAATCTAATCAATGAGCTTTGTGGGCTGAATACTCCAAGGTTGTGCTCTGCCCAACAACTTTCAGTATTTCTGAGGTTTGCTCTGCTCCCACTAACATCAACAATCCCTCATTGTCACAAATCAGCATAAATAACTTGCTGCCACCCCTCACAAGCCTCAAATTATAGTATTCCGGGAAATTTACAGTAAAATAATCATTTACATCACTTCTCAAGCCTTAGGATAGAAAATTTCCCTGCCAAGATAGTCCTAATTGTAAGGGGCTTTAATGCCAGCTCACTGTACTCTCTGCATAGACACCAACCCACACATCTCCATGGGAACAGCCAGAAAAACCATTCAGTAAAGTAATCTCAAAATTCTTCCCGAGCTGTGAACCTTGGAAACCCCTTGGGAATGCAGGAGGCAATCCCTAGCAGGAGTCCTTGCAACATGTTTGTTGTCTATGAAGCATAGCAGAATAAGCCTGCCTTAGGTGATGATATATGGAATCAGTACTGCAGGGCATCAGCCACACTAATTTCTCACTTAGACCACAGTACACCCCCCAACATCTTCAGTCAGGCCTCATGAAATTGAATGAGGGCAGAATTTGGCCTTGTAATTCTACTCCCTAAGATGAATAAAGTCCAATTATGACCAGAATTATTAATATTGTTACCCTTATTCAAGACATCCAGCCACTAAGGGATGAAGCAATTACTATTCATTTTAAGGCAATATAGATGCCTTTGTATAACCATTCACCAAACCAAATATTTTTAACTCTGTGTGTGTGCGTGCGTGTGTGTGTACATGGATTTTTCCTTTCAGATTGGCTGGGTTTTCTTCTTTTGTATTCCATTTTTCCTAATGCAAATAACTTACAGGAATAAAATGGAATAACTCTAAGGAAAGTTTCACTTCTACCTTCATAACAGATAGAAGTTCTCAGAGCATGCAAGATTCCTGCACAGGACTTGTACCTGTACATCCAGCCTCAATTCCCTTCTGATTCCTGGGCCTGTGAGGTAATGAGAGGAAGAGCAGTTGTTGTTAAGATAAAACCCAGCAGCAGAGAAAGACATAGTCCCCTGTCCCAACTACTGTCATAACATGAGTTTCCACATTCCAGAAAATAGTTATTTTCACCAGGTTGATAGTCTAAGCACCGAAAGCTTTGTGTCCTGTCTGTAAGCTGTGAGCAGTTCAACAGCTGCCTCCTCCTACTCTATATTTATCCACAGAAGTCTTGTGGATGTCCCAGGATGCTTCTCAGTTGGTTGTGCAATGCTCAAAGCCCCCGTTGTTACAGAAGAGAATCTTTCAGTTCCTCTCAGCAGGCTGCTATGCTATGGGCCTCCAAATCAAAAACAGACTCATCTGGGGTTCCTCTTATTCTTTTTAATGTGCCTTCTCCCTAGAGATGCCTCCCCTCATTTAAATGCCTTTCCTCTTTTGCCAGTGTTAATGTTATGCATTAGATATTTGGCACACATGCAATATGTATTTTCTCCCTCCTAACTTCAGCCTGTCCTTTGTTCCTAAATGAAAGCAGACTTCAGAGCATCCGCCTCATGTGGCCAATCTCTGTGCTACACCTGCTTTCACCTCATGCAAAACACAGGGAATCATGAACAAAATGTCTCCAAAAATGCTGGTGTGTAACTTAAAATACCCTTAATAAATTACCCATGAAAGTATGGCACTGTTCTGTGGTGCCTGCTCATGTACAAGCAAAAAGTGTACCTGCCATGCAAGTGTAGAGTAATGGAGTGCCAATACTTGAATAGGATTTTTCTGGATCACATCTTTCTGGTTTTCAAGCTGTTCTTTAGACTATTAAGACATTTTAGTTCTTTTTTACCTTTCAGACCATTGGCAACATGATGTCCTGAGACTCTTTTTAAAGTCTCCCAACTCTAAAAAGAAGGTGACTATTGTTTGCAGAACACTTTGTTTAAGAAGTTATTCCCGTCTTCTTGCTCCACCTGTGGGAGGAAAATGAGTAGGAGCTGTTGCAGACAAAGTCAGGCTCAGACAAGAAGAACCTGAGGCAATAGTGGCAGCCACTCTATTGTACCTTGCCATGATGTCACTGCCGATCTGACACATGCAACACCTCCACCATATTTACCATAACTGAACACATCAGGATCATTACAGATGGCTGCTGAAAATGCTTTTTCGATACCTAAATTTCAAGATGTCTTACAAAAAACACAGTGTTTTTTCTTATCCCCTACTTCCCGCACCTTGCAAAAAACCAAACTTATAATACTTGGTTTTGGTAGATTCTGCAAGTGTGTTTAGGTCTTTTCTTTACTTTTTTCAGTATGGCATTTTGCTTTGAAAATGTGATGTGTATTATCATTACTGACACTTACTCTTTGCCTTTGAGGAAGTTCCCACTGCTCTCACTTGTGTGGAGCAGGGTACCACCATGTTGTCCACAGACAGCATGTAAAACTTAAACATTTATTACACAAATTGACAGAGTTGCCAATGTATAAGAGGAAGAGAGTAAGTCTTCTTTTCCAGATGGGGAGTTGAGCAGTGAGAAAATTGATTTAGCCAAAATGCGGTTGAAGCCTGATCATATTTTCCTTAAACAGCAAGATGAATGCAGTGGTTTCATTACAGATGCATGGATATTGTATCACAGAATCACAGAATTAGCTAGGTTGGAAAAGACCTTTGAGATCATCAAGTCCAACCTATGACCTAACAGCACCTTATCAACTGAGTGGCATCTCCAGTCTTTATTAATTTGTACATATGCCCTGTGTTGTATTGAGGAGGTAGAAGACATAAAGGTCCCTTGGGGAAATCTAACACCAAAATCCTAACTTCTGGAGGTGAATACTGCAGCAAACTGATTTCACTAAAATTATAGAGCCCCAGTGAGCGCATGTGTCCACTTGAGCTGCTGGAGCCAGGGCTCGGGGGTGCAGTTTAGTCACAGCTCAATGGGAAATCAGGGTCAGGCAGCAGTGAGTCTGCAGCACTGCTCAAGGATGTGGTAAATGACCTGCAGCAGCTGGAAACTGGAAAAAAATAGTGCTGGTATTGGATTTCAGAGAAGTACTTTAAGGTGGAATTTTTCAAGATAAAAAAAATCAGACTTTGTTTTTTCATTTCTCATGTACCAAGAAGGAGATGAGCAGCACAGCTGGTTAGACAGCTTTTCTCAATGTTTATAAGGTAATAAAAATTCATTGGGTGTATTTGATCTTTCCTGCTAATGTCTTCATGTTTCTACTGGAGATACCCAAATCTTGCAAGTCTTGAGCCAAATATTATTTGTATGAAATCTTTGTCCTAGTACTATATCCTCCCTTGCAACATCATTCACATGTTAGTTGTTCTGGTGCCAAATTCTTCAAAACTCTAAGTAACTTCCCTTTCACTGACTCTCAGCCAAATCAAGTAACTGAATGTTTGCTGTGTTCTTTGGATTCAGGTTATAAACTGCCACACAATGCTACTGACTAAATTTATTTCAGTTCTCCCATTTCCCCTTACCCTCCCATATGGCCCAAACTTCCCCTCCTTTGCTGCTTTCCCTTACTCCTTGGGTGAATAGCAACATATGTCTCAGTGAAAAACAAACCCACCTGTTTTTAAACACTGTTTGTCACACCTCCTCCCCCAAACTCAATGTCCCAAAGTCCATATGTTCTACGTAAGGTAAAATCTGGCACTGATTTTGAAAGGCTGGTCACAGGTCTAGGCTGGCTTTTTTTTCCAGTGGGAGGGATGGAGATTCATTATGGTTGAGATGACTGGCGTAAAAACAAAGTCTTATCCACAAAAACAAAAAAACCCAAAAAAACCCACACACACACAAAAAACCCAAACAAAAACAAAAACAAAAAATCAAAACCAAACCAACAAACAAACAAAAAAACCCAAAAAAACACCCAAAACCAAACCAAAACTAAACTAAACTAAAAAAAACAAACTAAAACAAAACACACAAACAAAGAAAAGCTAAAATTTACCATCTCCAATAGCAAAGGAGTTGAAGGGAAATGGACAATAAATCAAAGGCCATTGAAGTAAAGTGCAAGTTTTCCATCAATTCAAGAGCACTCAGTCAAGCCTTGGGAGTACAAAACAAGCTCCATTTTTGGAAAGAAAAACTAAGGCTAATTTAATGAGACTCTAGATATAAAAAGTCTCAGGACCTAAGAGAGAAGACAAACTGATTTTTTTTTCTGGGATGCACACAAGAACAGTGGTAGTCCAACAAAGCAGATTTATTTCAGGAGACAAGCTCACCTGTGAGGAATACTGTTTATTCAGGTGTCTGTGTCTTCTGCAGTTGCTATATTAAACCTGCCCCAAAAATATCATGAATCCCAGCAGTATCAGTGTGTTCTAAGAAAGGTCCACTTCTAAGACCTTCTCACAGGAAAGTATCAGTGACAGGGACCTTTACAAGGACAAACCTCTTCCTGCTAATTATTTAAGGGACAAGGAAATACAAAAGCTGCAGATGAGGTAAAAAGAGGAAGGAACCAGTCTCGGAGCACTACATCAAAAATCTTTTGTAGAAAGGAATATACAGGTCCAGTTGGGCAGTTTGCCTCTGCAGATATGCCTGAAATAAGCACCAGCACTAACCCGATTACAGCTCCCTTCAGATTTTAAAAGTGTAAAATAAAGCTGTTTTTTTTTCCCTCCAGAAATACTGCTATTATAGATTGGCAAACCAAAGTGGAAATTATACTGTTGGAAAAGGCAGGAAAATAAACTCTTGTCAAATATTGGTTCCAGAAAAAGGAATATACATTTTTAGAAATCTCTTCAGTTAGAAGGTAGAATTTTGGATTACATATATTAAGGCACACACTGAATCTGTCAGGATTATAAATGCCTCTGCACTTAAAGTTCCTAAAGACCCATGCATGCTTTACATGTGGAACACATCTCTGAGATTAGGCCTTTAAATCCTCATTCTTGTGAGCAGAGATAATAAATGGAACTGCTAGGATGTGATGAGCTGATATTTCAATCATATTTTGCTGAAGTGTAAATGATTGTAAGCGGACTACGGTGGTGGAAAGCATGGCTGAGGTATGACAATTCTGAACAGATAGATGAAAAGGCCACCTCTATAGGAAATTCATACTGAACTTAGTGTTAGTGAGCAGAATATAGTATCATCCAAGCTCTAACCCTCCCAAGTACACAAATACACAGATTTCAATGGTGTCTACAGCTTTATAAACACACCTTGAAAGATTCAGCTTCAAGAATGCTAAATCCAGACTCTTTTAAAATTCTTTTTGATCCAACCCTACCCATAGACTGTTACAGATCAGTTCGACTGGTATTAGCCAAACAACTTTCATGCTTCAAAAATATAACTATTTTATGAGGAATATGGGCTAAGTTTGCTACATCTAGATAAAAAACATGCAGATGAAAGAGCAAATGATATCCCATAATGTATCACGAATCATTCCCTCAGTGATTATCAGGTTTTTTCCTTGTTTGCCAGTTATTCAGGTACACTCCCTGTCTGCCTGTAACTCTGGAGGTTTACTGCATGATTTAGATGGACATATCCCGCTCTGCAGATAATCTGCCAGGAGAGCACTTCAGCATTAATCACTGTGTGCTATTAGTGGTAGGCAATGTCATTTAGGCTATATGGTTTTCTTTGTACTACCTGGTCGTACAATGGCAATGCTGAAATAATGAATGATGAACATACTTCCCAGAGGAAGATTCAGATGAATGACTATCCATGGTAACTACCATAAGAATTTCATGACTTACCTATGTTTTCCATGAATGTGCTTCTTCTCATCCGGACAACAAATTCAGTAACCAGAAAAACAAACTTGTTCTGCAGATTCTGAGAAACAGATTCAGGTCAAGACTTCCTTAAGCTTCAAACCCTTTTCAACATGCGGAAGTGAATTTCAGCAATTATAAAGCAGATAGCTGCTGCATTTCTCCCTGTTGGTTTTTTCCTTTCTTTTTTGTCTCTGGGGAAAAAAAAGAAAAGGAACAAAAAATTAAAGAAATAAATTTTTTTTTAAATTTTAAAAATAAGTTGATTAAAATTGTTGGGTTTTATCATGAAGTTCACACAGGAAAAGAAGTTTGTGAACAAAGAGATGGAGGACAGAAACTCCTGAGTTTTAAAACCAGCTCCAATAATAAATTTTTCTGTGACTGTTGGTCAATTATGTAGTGTAACACACCAAGAATATTTGCTTGTTTCAGGCAAATACTGGGCAAAAAATAGCATCTCTGATAAAGATGGCCTTTCTCTTGTGAAATACCTATCATCTGTTTTCAGTTTGTTCACAGCATTAAACTTATGCCTCACTCTTTTCTGGATTTCGGGGGTAGTTTTTTTGTAACTGTGAAAGGAACACAACATAGCCTTTGGAAGGCTTTGTGGTCAAAGGTGTTGTATAACCACCAGTTATTTATTATGAAATGAATGCACTCTTGTTCAAGTGAATTCCAGCATGAATATCATATGACAGGACTGAGAGGAAGTTTGTTTATTCTATAGACGAAAGTAGTATTTGTCTTAATAAAATGATAACATTGTTCATTTATCTTTGGAGAATTAATCTGATATGTCTCTTAGTTAAGCTTTAGGGCCAGATTTTTCCACCCTGATTCACCTTGTCAACTATTTTTTCATGTGAACAGGCCTACATAAAGTTCAGGTCATACAGAGTGTGAAAGAAAAGAAGGAACAGCCATGTCTTAGGGTCTATTCTAGGCAGCCCTGAGTCCAGCAATGACATTGACTGGGAATATAACTGAATTAATCTAGGCAGTAAGGTTTTTACATTGGAAATAAGGTAATATCAGCCCAAAGAAAAAAAATTAGATTTAATTAAGCTAGTATATGAAAAAGCTTAGAGACAGTGGCAGCTCTTCCCTTTGAAAATAAAATATTTCAAAGTGACCCTAGCAAAAAATTTCATAGAAATAGCTTGAAGCAAAGGATGGATGGATTATTCAAATAGTCTTCTAAATACTTAGTAAACTAGAGTAAACAAAAAGTAGTAACTTTGGTGTCAGTCTGCAGTGAGTGAGTTACAGCACCACCTCCATTGTTTAAGTGTCTTTTCTCTGTGGGAAAAAAAAAGATCAGAATGAAACAGACTAGCATGTATAGAGTAAAATGTACTTTTCTTTGGGAAGGTGTATTCTAATCTTCCAATACTGCTTGTGCAAGACCTTTGTGGAATACTGTATCTGTAATACTTCAGTGAATGACTTTCATTTAACAAATATTGACCATGATGTGAGTACAAGGGCCATGGCCATCACAACAACAGCTATGAAATAACATTTCTCACTGAGTTGTGGCATACAAATCACAAAGGCATGGAACACATGATGGTCAAAACATGTCCTTCCCCCTTCCTCTGAGAGGCCATGTCCAAGCCTGTGTTTGAGCCAAGACATGAGACTATCTAAGGTCTATCTCATGTAGAAAACCCATATTTGATCTGGATCTGAAGTGTTTTTTCTGCACACAGCCTGCAAACAAGCTCACTCTTAGCACTCTTACTCAATTACGAATAATAATGACATCTGCTATGTGCTTACCCTCAAAGCATCAAATTCAAACAAGACAGATAATAAATATATCAAAACAGAATGGAAAGCAAAGCAATCTGGAAGAAAGCGTGCATGATCTTCAGTAGGGCCACTTTATTTTTGTATTTCAAAATTCATTACATAAAAGTCTCAACACTTTCTGATTCCTATGTATGCATGTAACATAGCTCCAGTTGCATCATACAGAAACACTCCTCTGATAGCCTGCAGGCCCGTCTCTATGTTATTTTACTTTTGCAACTGAAAAAGCCCCCAAATAAAGCAATTATTTTTCTTTGGCATTATTTTGCCCCTCCCCGCTCCCAGGAACTCCACCAGAGCAATCCTATTTTATTCAGCTTTACCGATATAGTCCAGATTACTTTACCCTCTATTTTGAACTTGAGTGCTTACCAAAGAGTGACTAGAACACTCATTAAATCTGCATGATTTATAACATTTTTGCAACTCTCTCTTTGAAGAATATCTGGGTGCTACTGTAACTCCGAGCAAGATTCAGTCCAAGTATTTACAGCACTACAGTTCAAACTGCGGCTTACGATTTTGGTTCTGGAGGTCCCAGCTTTGGTTCCCTGCATTTTGTCTACCAGGTGACCGCTGTGCTGTAAATCCACCTGGAAATTTATGACCATGCAGTGACACGGTCATGACTGTGACTATAAATCCAAGCCTGAATGCTGTCAGCAAGCTTCCCTTCCTTCACTGCTGCATTTTTAATGCCTGAGCTAACTAAGATTATTCGAATTGCTTCAACCATTTAAAATATTTATGCTGCTACGGAAGTCTTAAGGTCATAAAGAAATTGCTGCTAATAGAAGCAATGTATTACCAGAGCCAGTGTTTGTGATTCTTAACTTTTTCCTGCTACATGACTCACTCCATTCAGTTTTTTAGAAGTGAACATTTTTTAAAAGTCCTTACTGAAAGGATTCTTTGCTGAGGTACAGTCACTGCAAAACAGATCCAAGATTTTGAACTGAGGGAGTGAAACAAAAAGGAAAGTATAAACACTGATTCCTGAATTATTATTTGTAAACATTTGGTATTGCACTATATGATCTGCCATAGAGAGTCAAGGGAAAGACAGCAAATACAAAAATTCAAAATATATTCAAGACCTGACCTGGAAACTCCATTTCTAAAATAACCAAGTCCAGAAACATCTCAAGACTTAAAACTGGAAGCCACCGTGAAGAAGCTGCTGTTTATTCTACTACACTGGTTCAGAGGGGAAAGAAGGGGAAATTTGTCTCCTGGTGCAGACCTGCATTTCCTAGTACTCCCCCAGATTTTTACCCAGATCAAACCTAAATCCCAGAGCCTGAGAGGCAAGCAGAAACCTGGCTATGTACAGGCTCCAGATTTGGGTATCTCCATTATTTGCATTTTGTACAGTTTTCTAACTCCAGGGAAGAACAAGAGACTTAGAGTAGGTTTTAGATGTGGATAACGCTGCAGGTTAAATTATCATAACAAATCTTCCTGAGGCCCTTCAGGGTACTTAATCGCAGTTTCCTACCTTGTCTCTCTTCCTTCAGCCCCCCAGCTCAGCAAGCAGGGGAGGGCACTGTTGCCTGGTTCTGCACCTCACTATCAGACACCATGGGGCCAAGAAAATAGGAGGAGGAAATAGATCTTTTGATCAGAGGAAACACGGTTCAGTAGAGTCCTAAAAGCTGTGTGGGAGCAGGAGCAGCCGCTGTGTGGGGAATCCCAGACACTGAATGGCTGGGAAGCAGGAGCTGCTGGCAGGTCAGACATTGCCCCAACAGGAGATTTAGCAAGGGCAGGCAACCATAAAGTCGTAGCCTGTGCCTGCATGTTTTCAAGGAGGAGGGGTTCATGCTTTGGGGTACCCCTTTACAAAGGTATCTTCATGCGTCTGCGCTAGATATCGGGCCTGGCTATGGTAGTTTTGTGTTCATTAGTTAAAGGGGATTTGGAAAACCTGTGCGGGTTTCTAGCCTCATGCCTAGAGGTAGGTGGAGGAGGACCCTGTGGCACAACCAGTTGCAGTAGGAAGGACTGTAACTGAGTGAGATTTCTAGAACTAGAGCTAACAGAGAAACAGAGAACAGCCAGCAGTCACAGACATCTCTATAGCCTGTAAACTGCATCTAATCCTTGAATTGTTGCACCGTAGTCCCAGTGGTGGGGCTGCACTGCAGGACTGGCAGTGACACTGTACTGGTGCTGTTGGCACCACGACTCCCCAGCTGCAGGAGAAACTAACCAACAAAAGCCACTGAACCTAGATTACTCAGTGTAATGCATCTGCAAAGGCTTGTTGGGAAGCCACTGTCACCTCCCATCTGTGAGCACCTCCCTGTCCTTTGGGTCTCTGAAATAAGCAGCATGTGGCTTGCAGCCCCCGTGTTCTCCACGAGCCCTCCTGTCTCACTGCAAGAAGCAAATGCTAGATATTGTGTCCTGGAAAACGCCAATCTGCGTTACCAATAGCATACTCAAAATCCTTGCTGGATATTAACAGCTAGGTGCCCAGAGAGGAGCAGTTAGGAGCCATGGTTGTGGCTGTGATGATAGTAAATCATGTAGTGAGCACCTGTGTTTTAGCTGCTGGCCCCTCCGTCACACATTTAGCCAGGATCAAGCAGAACATTGGAGGTAAGTACCTTTCCCCTGGAGCACAGGCTGGTCAACAGAAAACATCCCTGCTACTGCAGCCAGGGCCAGTTATGGCAGAGATGACACTTAGGGAAAGGAACATCTTTGCCACTAGTGCTCCCTCCGACCTGCCTCGGTGTCATGGCCTAGGAATGGTATCCTTCATTTAGTACTCCTGCTAAAACCACTTTCTGCTTTCCCTCCCCCCACCGTTTCCCCTCCCCCTTCAAGCTGGATGCACAAAAGCCAGGGGTTGAGATAAGAACAATTTACTGGAAACAACAACGAGATAAGAAAATGAACAGTACCAGCAACAATATTACTATTACACAATTGCACAGTAGGATACTGCCTGCTTTCCTTGCTATCCAGATGATGTTTTCCCCTCCCTTTAAGCCTCTGTTCGTTTCTTTTGCAGCAGCCTACTTCAGTCTTTAACACTTCTTGAAAAAACAAGCAGAAAACTTTCTTCACATTACCTGTGCTGTTTCTGCAAATGTAAGTTTTGATATTAGCCTTAATATTTTACTCTAGATTTGTTTGCCAACACCTGCATATCTTTTCTGCAATTTCTGTTATATGCTCTACTCTGTCCTATCATTAAATTTCAGGATACATTTTGTGTGTGACATAATCATAAACACAGCTCTATTATATCTAAATCTGTCCGGGCTCAGAGCTCAAAGAACTAGAATATCTTTCAGTTAAAAATCCTCTTGGTTTACCCAGAAGAGATTTGTTTGCAGTCTCTTTTTAAAAAATTTGCTCTTTATGTTTGTTTTTCTTAAGTAATACCTTGAAATAAAATGTCATCATTTGTCTGCGCATTATAGCTCATTAGTACAAATCAATTTCTTGTCAGAGAGGTTGCAATGGGACTCGAAGTCCTAAAATATTTTGGTGTGTCTAAAATAATAAAAGGATTTGGCTGGAATTCTAGAATTATTTGTTATTAATGGAAGTTTATTTTTACTGGAAAAGTAGAGTGACTTCTGATAGTATAGTGAACTTTGTTAATCAGTAGTCTATTTTTGAAGCAGAGGATAAAAAGTGCAAAATGTGGTGCTGTTTTTTTCATTTCTTTTTCTGAATCAAAAAAAAATTGTGAGATTTTTGATTCTACAATGCGTAACTTATGGAGTTAAAATAGTCATGGCACAGACACTGCCCCTCAGTGCAGACAATATTTCATAATTTCAAGTCTCTTTCCTACAAAATCTTTCAAAGCTCAAAAATGTGGTACATTGGTGACATTTTAGATAGCCTGACATGAAGTATTTGCCACACTGTTAACCTTATTAATGTTGGCCTGCAAGGCTCTGTTTATTTTTACTTAATAATGGAAACCAGCATGGAAATATTTAAATTTTTAGCAAATATGCCTGGGTTTTTAAAGTCTGTATCATAAGAGATAGTTCATGGTATAATTTTTTCCCAGTGGCACTGTTGTTTTTAATGAATGTGTATGTGATGCAACCCATCAGGTCACTGAATCCCAGCCTGGCTTGAAATGTTTGCACTGCTGGAACTTCAGGGACTGTATGCCCACAGGTGATCTCAGAGGGCTGAGTACCACAGTGACCCAATGTAACCACCCCTGGAAATAAAACACATTAACCAGGTCTGACTGTGCTTCCTTCCTTGCCTTGTAGAATATACAATATTTATGATTAAGCTTTGTAAATGAAAATCAGAGCAGTTTCTGTGCTCATTCGAGCTGCACAGTCTTATTCTGGGTGATTCATTCATTGAGCCAGGCAGCCATGCATGCAGTCATTCATAAGTAATGCCACGCTTCCCTTCAGCATGCAAGAATGATTTACTTCCCTGCTGCCTTTCAGTGTTTGTTCAGCAAACACACTAAGCTAGAGAGTTCCTTTTTCGGGCTTTGTTCTTGTTTTAAAGAAACAGTGTCACCTAAAAGCATGCATACAGCGTGCTGTACGTGGAAGTGAGCACATATGTCTGTAAGAAATGGTTGCAATCCGTAGCATCCCTCACAAAATATTTTGTCTTTTCTTGGCATCCATGAGAAGAGGCTTGTACTTACAAGCAAGATTTCAGCTCCTTTTATGCTCATGCCTTGCCACAAGTAGGCCTATAAAAACAGAGCCTTTTCAGCATGCACCAGAACTCCTAGAAGAGGACCGATAACACCCTAGCCTCATGTGAAGAAGCCTGAGGCACCAGCAGATTTTCTGTTATCAACATTTTTTGCTAATTTCAGCACCTAACAGGAAATGAAAACATAGTCTATCACAGACCAAGGAAGAGCCTTTGACTTGTGCAATTTCAAGGAGCTATGAAGAACGAAGATCTGGCAAGAGCTGAAGATGGCCAATAATGTGTGCTTGAGTCTTGTAAAATCATAGCATAGGGGATTGACTCTTTCAACTTTACACAAATACAAGAGAGGTGCTAGTGTCAGCTGATCACTTTAGTATTCTCCCCACTTTGAGAGGGGACTGGGAGCAAGTTTACTTACAGAATGAAAGCATGATGTGACACTGCCTATATGATTCCTTAGTCTTCTGGCACCAACTAATTTCTCTTATAGTGAAATTACAAGGTCAGCTGAAGTAAATATCAACAAATACACAGCTCAGGACAGCCCTCACAACCACCAAAATTCAGAGTGCAGACACACTGGGTGAAACAGAAGGGTTATGCACCACAGGTGCCTCCTCCCCTTTTGGGGAGAAGAAGAGACTTTTTTCCCTCATTTCTAATTAGACTTCTGATCTGTTGAGAAAGCTGGCCTTTAATTTTTTTTTTTTCATGTAAATCCAGAGGGGAAAAAAAAAAGTAAATGAAAGCTAAGAAGTTTTCTGGATGTGCCATGTTCATACCTCCCAAACATCTGGGGTATCACAATTAGAAACCCTTTGTGCACTTATCTTCATTAGTCACAGAAAAAGACAACTCATTTTTTCCCATTTTCTCAAGATTTCAAAGCTCTACACTGTATCCTTAAACATTAGTCATTAAATTATGTCTCAAGCTAAAGGAATTTCATGCTTTGAAATTCTTTTGAAGTTGGCAGATTATTTTGTCTGTTTTCCTTTTTTAATTTTGGTTCTTAAAAAAGGAACTTTAGTTTATCTTCCATTATTGTTCTCTTTTCTAGTTCATCAAAGGACACCCTTATGAAAAGGTACATATTCATATTAAAGAATAATGTTTTTAAGTTCTCTGCTGTATTTTGAAATCTCTGGTAGCAGCAGGACTTTAAAAATACCTATTTAAATTATTTACCTTTCTTCTTTTTAATCAGGTTTTCAAGGAAATCAGAATTGTTTTCTTTGAATTTTTGCCCCTTTACTTTACAAAGCGTGTAACATATTGCACCAGCAAAAAAGCAGTAATATTGCATGACATTTTTCTGCTGTCTTTTAAGTTCTGAAGCATTTCAATTATAAGAATTTACACTATTTAAGAGACTGTGTGGCCGTTATCCCAAGCAGCAGTCTATTGCTGATCTTAACAGTTTATAGGAAAGAAAACTGCATTTGCAGAGAATATAGGTATTGCCATATTATGGATTTACTGAAGTGTCTGACTGAGAATTATTTTTAAAGGAAAAGTGAATTTTTCACTAAACTATAAATTCTATAGAGTGGCTGGCTAGTGCAGAAAATTTTGATTGCTTCTTGAAAGAATCAAACACCCCAAAATCTGAAATACTTTGGTGGTGGTACTTGGTTTCTCTGTACTTATGAATTTTGAGTCAGATTTTGTCCAAGTAATTAAATGAAATTTGCATGCTAAAACTGTGAATGTTTCATTTTTACTTCAGGGAATTTCATCCTGACATTGTGTTGGAAAAGCAGCTTTCCATTGCAATCGATATACGGACCCAGCTCTCTGAAAGAGATCCTAGACTGATACAAAATGAAGCAAATCAAGGGACATAGCAAAACCAGATGCAGATGTGGGTGGGGCAGGAGGAAGATGGGCGTAGTAGTGCAGACATGACCATGGGATTTGACTAGTCTCACTTGGACTCAAGATTTATAACCCTACATACTTTCTGTAAACTTCTCTGGACTCTGATTGCACATTCCAAGCATTAAAATCCATTATACTTGCCCATAACCACCTGTCCAGGACACTGCAAAACCTTGCTCCACAGAAGTTACATGTTTAATTCAGTAATACTATTGTGTCATATGAAGTGACAAATGCTGCAGTAAATGCAGTAGCTCCTTGCCTGGCCCATATTTTTCACCCAACCTGGCCACCTTCTTATGTAGCTGGGTACTGACCTACAGTTAGAGCATGGAATGCAACTCTTCCTGATTAAACAACATTTGTGAAAGAAAAATTAACCTGGGGGGTTGATATATTGGTTTTACATATCTACCTGATCAAAGAGGCTAGTGTTCTCTCCTTGCCTGAGGCACAACAGTGGAAGCACAATCAACTCTCAATGTCTTTCCTGATATTACTTGACACTAACACAACTATTACTGTTAGTGTAAAGCTGCAATAATCAGCTCTGTGGTTCAGTGTGAGGTTGGATTGTCCTGGCATAGGAACAGCTGGGCAAGATTTCAGTCCTTGTAATAAACCTCAGAACTATTAATTACAAAGAAGAAGAATTTTTTTAATTGTCTTCATTTTTCAGATGAGGAAATGAGGCAAATGAACCTAAAGTGTGCATCAGCACCAAGAACTGAACCCAGAGCATGTGATTTCACTAAATCGCTGTTTGGCAGGTAGTGCTCTGCCAGACAGTGTCTTTTGTAGGCCAGTGAAATCTTTTCTGCTTCATTTTTAATTCTTTTGTTCACCTTTCTGAAATCTCATCAGTGGCCCCCTCCCTCTGATCTGACCTTGTGCTCTTTGTAGTGTGGATGTCTGAGGAGAAGTTGTCTCAAGTTAGCTGAATGCAAATCCACTGGTTTTTTACACGAGAGGGGAGAAGCCTGACATGGCTGAAACATAACAACAGAAAATAATTCTTTTCTCACAAAGGACCTGCTCCTGTTCTTTCTGGGCAAATTAGACTGTCTACACTAACTTCTTATGGGAAATAAAATCTCTGATTTCCATATACTGCATAAAGGAAACATCAAAATCTACACACTAACATTCTTTAGTGGGACTGAGCCGGTGAGAACTACTGATTATTAAAACGACTCTAACTTGATAGTTTGTCTTTGTACTTCAGCAAGTGTCCCTTTATTGATTCACTGCATACTGTCTAAATCTCAGGTTGCAAGTCTTGTGGAACAGATGTTGGTTTAGGGTTATTACTCCGGACAGCACTGAGGGCATCATATCCTCCTTGGTAGCCTGACCACAGGAAAGAGAATGAATAATCACCATTCTGAGCCTACAGAATGAGCATGTTTCATATGTTAACCTCCACAGAAGCACAAACAGCTCAGTCATCAACATGCTGTTCATCAAGGCATTTCTAAATAACAACTTCTTTAAGAACCAGGATATTATGGGTTGAATAGCATTTCTGCTCTACTTTTTCCTTTCACTTTGAATTCATTTAGGCACCTTGAAGCCACATGTAGAAGTTGCAGTGACACTCACTGTAGGAGGCTGAGCTGATTACTTTCTGCTTCATGGTCTGCTGAGACTCCAGGCACCAGGTTCTTTATGGTACTGATTACCCTCACATTTTAGCCCATTAAGCATTGCATATCTGCTGAGCTATCCAACTTTTATTCAGAAAGTTAAAAACCTGTGCCATCATCCAGCACTCTGCAAATGTCCCAGATATTACAGCAGCACAATCACTCTACTGTTTGGAGTACTTTGTTCCTGTCTCTGTGAATTATAGGGTGTCACATCATGGCATGTGTTGCTAAAGTAGGAGGTAACCCAGCATGACGTGACATAATGGGATACAGCCTGTGGGCTCAGGGAGGGGGGCGGAAGGGGAAGTACAACTAGATCCATATTTGATGAAAAATCAGTGACCAAAAATTTGGCTAAGCATTACTAGTATCTTATGAGATTATTCAAAAAAGAACCAATTTGTTGTTGCACAGTGATCTATAAGCAAAGTAATTAGATTACATAACTATAAAAAGTAGACTCAAAACCTTTATCTGTATTTCAGTTAGCTCATAACTTCTGCTGATTCTAAAGATGCTCCACTTAGTCAGCATTAGCAGCCCTTGTAATTTGAAAAGTTCTGCCGAAGCCCTTCAGTTTCACCAGTCTGGAGTAGACACGGGGTGGGGTTCAAAGCCCGTAGGTTTCTGTCAAAAACATGTTTATGACTTCCTGTCAAGCTCATCTCTTCCTACTCCTCCCTGCCTTGCAGCTCCTTGGCAGCAAAAGGCTCCCAAGGTCCACCAGCCTGTCCTGGGCTCAAAATTCCCTTGTCTTTTAAAAATCATTTTAACCCTTTTATTTCTCATTCTATGGCAGATCAGAACCTAATAGTACAGTGACAAAATTCTTTGTGGAAAGGTTTTACCTATTTCCACACAACTCTACTCAAAAGCTATAGAAAGAACCAAATTAACTGCAGAACTGCTGTTGCCATGACACATAAAACCAGTTCTTTGGGAGACATTTAGGGTTTAGTCACACACCAGACTCCTGTCCCTCTTTTTTTCTCTCTACCTACATCTAAGTATACTCAGCAACAGGCAATGAGAAGGAGGCTCTCAAGAGAGGAATATATTAGCCCGCAGCCTTATTTTTCTCAAGGGAGAAGTACCTTCTCTGTCCTAGAATAATTGTTTGTAATTGCAAAACATCCTCTGACTAAACAAAAACAAGATTCCCCGCAGCAAACTCAGGCCAATGGTTATTTATTGTTTACAATATCATTACACATTTGAACTCAGTCATGAATCAGAATCCTAAGGGCCACCTTGCTACATATAGATGAATCTAAATGTATGGTTTTAGATCCTTCCATTTCTGATTAAGCTTTTTATAAGTGGGTCATTGAATTAGAGAAATGCAGACAGCAAAAAGCACTGAAAAGATATTCCGGGCAAAGTGCTTGTCTTTTATTGATGTGGTATGTGTTCCATTTAGTGTTTTTGAGCAATATGAACAACATAGTTTTCTGAAAGCAGAAAAAGGGAACTGAAGAAACATTTCAAATGACTGAGAAAGTTTCAGAGAACAAACAACAATCTTTCACCTGCTAATTAAGAAAATGCATTATATGCTGTAACCTTACTGGATACAAATGTTTATGTTCTTATTAGGGGCAACCCTTGTTTCAGCTCTGTTTTTAGTATTTTCTGATAAAGTCCTGAAGAAAATCAGAATTCCCTTCCACGAATTATCAGATTGCTGGTACCCAACCTTTTCTTGCAGCTGCTCACTTGTTTCTGAAAGGTGACTCACAGAATAAGAGCTATGTGTTGGTGTGTCCCTGCACATTTAATGAAGACCTTTTTTCCTCTGTTCCAAACTTGCTGGCTCCATCAGGTGCACGTCAGAAGGATTTGTTCTAGTTGCCTCTCTAACCATGCCCCTACAACAACAGAAAAATCTCTTCCCAAATGTTGATTACCTCCAGAACAAAGAGTTTAGTCACTGTATGCTTTCCCTGCAATCTAAATGTTTATAAAAATCAGCCTAATAGACATACAAAGTCTGTCTGTAAGGGCACTGTCTGATGACTCACATGCATGTTACAGATGAGAACTAAGATGGAGAAGAACGAGCAACTCACTGCATATTTGCTGAACATGTCATACCTCTGAATATGAGAAAACACAAGCAAAAAAACCCAAAATACATCTCCCTACTCCCTGCAGAAAACTAACTCCACTCAATTATAAGGAATTATTAATGGATGTCTTCCTAGATGCATTTTCAGGATTAAGAGGTAAATGCAGTAGTGTTTTCTGCTTCCTTGGTTAAGCCCATTAATCTTGCTTTTGTTTTTGTGTGGAGGTTTATAGTAGACATCAGCTTTGTTTTTCTACACTTTCCTGTCTATTTTCCAGTTGCTATGTGAAACTTTGCTGTGTTTTGAAGAGATGATTTAGCAAGATCAACCAGATGTTCTTTCTGGGTTGATTTTTCAGCCTGAACAAACAGAGGATGAATTTTGGTCCCATGACTCTGAACACGTTTCCATCCCTACTTAGACACAGTCCCTCCAATGGTAGGGAAGGGTTCTCTGCTCCCAACAAGCATCTGAGACAGACCGCAGAAAGGGGAGTGGAAAAAACTGAATTTTTTGCAGATGCCCGATCTGTCTGTATTGCTCACAGGCCCAGGGACATACAGCTCCCCAAATTTTGAGTCAAGGAAGGAACTTCTCATTTCAGGTTCTTTTGGAATTTGAGAGATGGAGAGGGTAAATTAATTCACCTTTTTATGTAGCATGGTTCACCTGCTGCTATAATTTATGCATTTTTAAATGATTTTTTTTTCAGCACTGCTGACATCTTGTTCACTTGTATCTTCAGACAATGACAAATCTGGTGGGGTGGTTTGTTCAGTTGAATTTTGAAGTATTAGATCTGACTGATGCTTTCATAGGAATGGAGAGTGCTGTGTTAGACTAGGTGAAAGTGCTACTGACTGAAAACCCAGCAGCCAGTTTCCAGCAATGGCCCATCATGGATGCATAGGTGGGAATGTAAGAACAGCATAACCATGTATAGAGATATTAATCCATCATCCTTTCCCAGACTGCAGAAGTCTACCATACAGGGGCTTCTGATCCAGAAACACTCTCTTCATGTTTAGTAGCAGCCCAAGCTCACTGGATTTTCAGTTAATTACTTAGATGTATCCAACCACTTCTTTAACATCCCCAACACCTCCACAAGTGGCAAGGAAATCTGGGAGTGCCTATTGGAGTAAAATTTAACAAATTAGATAACCTTTAGTAGGTTTTTGAATTTAAAATTTGAGAATCCTCTCCATGTCACTGTTGTCATCTTACAACACTCCCCAAATCAAGGACAAAAATGTTATGCCATCAAAATTCCTTACATTCCATTCTTTCTTTAATAAGTGAAGAATTGTGTATTTTCTCTGCAAAGCAGTATAGAGAAGCAAAGGCTACAATCTTTCTAAGCTTACACACTTACTGCATTGGTTGATTTTCACATTCTCATGGCAGCATAATATAATCAGATCTTTCCCCACTGTTTTCTTTTGGTCACATGCAGATTCTGAATGGACTTCTCTTGGATCACTTGGAGGAAATCCTAATTTACCAGGATGTGCGTTTTCCTCAGGGTGACAGGTTATATAGAGAGGTTTTTCATCAACGTGCTTTATTTGCTGCCAACCATATGGAAGGCAAGAAGAAAAGTCTGGCCTAAAAGACTCCTAGGAGACTGAAAATGAAGGCAGAACAGAAAGCACATCCATTACAAGTGTTCTTTTTAAAACATAATTTTATAAGAACCTCAAAATATAAGAAATTGAAAATTATAATCTAAAAAACTAGGTAGTCAGGGATGTAAGCATATATACTTCCAAAGACAATATTTTGAAGATAGATTTGTGGATTTTAAGTTTAGGATGGGTTTGATCACTTGTCTGATATCCTGCATACTACAGATGGACAGATGGGTGGGAGGAATCCACTCCTTCTTTAAATCTAAATTTTTTCAGAGTGACAACAATTGGTCCCATGCACCTGTTGATCTGAAAGGTTGGCTGGTTTGGAAAAAAAAAAAAGTGTGTGAAATTTTACAGCTGGTTTTAAAACAGCCTTTACAATATACAGACTGCCTAAAATCTTTTTTTTTTTTCCCCTCAAAAAGACAAACTTTACCTCAATTGTTGCTGATAACGTTGGATGTCTGAAGCCTTCACTTAATACATGTATGTCCTGTCAGTTTTAGTGACGTGGCTATTAGTGGGTTGGGACTCTCATTTCTCAGTACAGAGTTTTTGTTTGGGTAGACCAGTAATAATATAGTATATCATTTTATTATATAGTACCAATGACAGAAAAGACTTCTAACTATCTGTCTGAGGATTCTTTTTCTGGGGTTTAAATGCTTGCTTTAAATTTATCCCAGAGAGTGTGGAAGAAACACATGGCAAAAGATAAAAAGCAGATCCCATTAGTGGGTTTGAGAGGCTTGTGTGAACTTCCCTCCTTCTGTATTTTGACCAGATATTTTTGTTTGGTTTGTTGTGAAGTGCGACAGACTTGAAAAAATGTAAACTTGCCTTGAGAGAAGAGGAATACAAAAGAGACTTTTAGATCAATCCATCAATTATAGAGCAAACGTCTTTGCATATTCTCTGGAATATTCCTGTGTATTCTGCTATTATTTTTTTAATAAAGAATGAAAGTACACATAAAAGTTTACAGATTCTGATACAAAATCAATAAGTGTCCTCACTCTTGGACATTTCTTTTGATAAACAAAGAACTCTGGATAAGCCTCACACACATAACCCTGACTCTTGTAGTGAAACTACACTTCAAACAAGTCAGCAGCACTTGGGTTACGACGGGAGGAGACCTAAAATCTCAGCTCCTGAGCAGTCATCTACAGCTTAGCATACGTGGTTCTTCTGCATTTGAGATCTTGCTCTCATGTGCCAGGAGGGCTGCTTCATTCCTCCAAGGAAAACTGCTCCAAGAGGACACCAGCAGCGGGGTCCCTTTCATGTTCCTCATGATCCCTGTGCTGTTTCATCTTTGACCCTCCCAAGCTCCACAGATTCCCGTGCACATCAGACATGCAGCAACTTTGCTCTGCTCAAGCACTTTGCTAGACAAGAAGTGAAACCTGGCTGGGTGAGGTGGTGGTGTGGATGGCTAGATGCCATCTCCTCACCACTGAAACAGGTACTGTACAGAAGCAGGGATGCAGTGGGGCTACTGGTGCTGCTCAGGGTCAGGCTGGGCAAAGTGGCTCTAAAGAGAAGGCACCATCACAATGCCAGCCTTGTAACGCTGTTTTTTTAGTTAACACCTGTATTGTAACTCATGGGACACCTGACCAAACAAATACTTGCCACATTGCCTCTCTCCATTCTGCTTACCAGTTGTGACAAGTGAAATTCCTTGGCTCCCTCTATAAGATGTTCTACAAACATCAGTTACTATGCAAAACAAAAATGTTTCTTTGTTTCCCCTAATTTGGTACTTTCTTCATCATTCAGGTCAAAATTTGTTCCTCTTTCTCACAGGATCAATACAATTCACCAAGAGAAAAGTCCATGGCAAAGGAAGTATATCCTCTCAGGGCAAAGTACTGGTGAACACGATGAACTTGCACACAAGGCCATTTTCACCAACAGGTGAACAAAGATCTCACTTTTCAGAGTAGCCCAACAACCAAGGGTAAAAACTTTTCGGAGACAAGGCACTAACCTGTCTCACCAACTTCAGTGGGAGGTGGCACTTGCCTGCGTTTGAAAAAAAGTGGGGGTGGATTTGAATCTGAGATAGCAAGCGGTTAAAGTCACCTCTGTTTATTTTACACTTAGACCACTATCTTCCTATGATCTGTACCCAAGGCAAGTTGTTGTTCTGTGAGCACACTATTTATCTTAACAATATTCTTCAAAACAACCAAAGGTCAAGTTAGGAAACAATAAAATATATCAATTCAAATAACATTGGAAGTTCAGACAGCCAAAGATATGGACATCTGTGGGTTTGCTGTGCATGAACACAACATTTGAGTTTAACAAACAGTCAGAATTGTGTTCAAAATTCCTCTTTTGGCTCATGCACTGGAGCAGCAACCAGAATTTAAGAAAAATAAAATAAAAGGTCAAAATGACAAATGTTATAGTTATAGTGACACTAACTCGTGCTCAGTGGAAAGCTATTTTAAAAGCACAGTTTTTCCTGTTCCCTCTCAATATGCAAATATTCATCTTAACAGCTTTCACAGTCCTAACAGAGCTGGAGAGCCATAATTCTTAACAGAGAGAGATTTTCCTAACATGAGAAATTGCCCACATTATGCTCCAAGAGCCTTATGAATAGAAACCATGAAAAATTTTGTATAATAATCTACAAGCAGTCTAACCCCATTAATTTATTTTTACTTCTTCAGCGTAAGGCTCGAACTCAAAGTATTTTCTATTACAGGGGTTTCTGAGGGGTTATGGTATCAGTGCCGCCGTGTCTGTATATGCTAAAAGCACAAAAGCTACAGGGAGTCATTGACCTACTAAAAGGCATAAGAATACCTGATATAAAGTGCTTTAGGGCTTAGAATGTTTTTTAAAACCAACACCCAGATCTACCCTCAGCGTGAGAGCCCAGTGCAACAAGTTGGATTGGATGGCAGCAGTGGGAAGAATGATCCCTAATAGCAGCCCAAAAACTGGGACACAGACTTTTGGAAAGTCTTTCCCCTGGGATGACATGCTAATATATCTTTATAGCACAGCTTTTTTGGGTATCAGAGAAGGCCCTGCTGAATAAATGAAGCTATAGTAACATAGCCGATGCACAAAATCCAGCTTGCTTGCCCAGATTATAAGGAATTGGGCAAGGATAGGGTCAGGATTTGTGAATTTCTCCCACGGAGAGATATGGAAGAAACTCCAGGCAAAATTTCTGAGGAATATCCTTGTTACTGAAGCCTGTTCCTGCTTCAGGATTTTCTGTTGGAGAGGGTGTGACAATGTGTACCCAGAGCTGCAACACCTACATGCTGTGACTCGGCTCCTTGTCCAGCCCTTCTACAGTCAGATAAGCTCACCCCTACAGACAAACCCATCCAGCAGGCATCATCCTGCCTGAGCAGCTCAGTGTGGAAGGAGGCAATGAGGTCAGATGGACACAGATTGAGAAACAGTTCTTCAAGGTAGCCCTATGTTGCCTGAGCAGCTTTTGAAGAGGAAAAGGACAGCCAGCACACAACCTGGGAGGGAATGGACAACAGACCAGTTGTGGTTTTGACAACACCAGCCCACACTGTGGCAGTGACAGCTGTTCACATCTCCTCTCAGGACTCCAACCACCTGACCTGGTTTCAAGTACAGAAACAAAACCTTGGTCTTCACCTTCAGTGCTAAGAAAGTCCATGCTTGTAGGTGGCTCCCACATGGTAGGATGTGCTCAGCTATCTTGCAGCATCATCTATGTGGAAACAAAGCATGGTACTTCCCTGCCCTGAAACAAACTAGGCCCCACCAACCACAGATCCACTGTTAACAGCTCCACAGTGATAAAAGGTTTCTGTTTCCATAGGTGACAATGTTTGAGGCTTTGAGTATTTGTGAAGACAGAGAAACCAAACATTGTTTTAGGTAGACAAAAACAGATGCACTAGCACATTCAGGCTCTTAGTTTATTTTCAAGACTTTTGGAAAAAAAATTAAGAAATAGTTGGAATTTCAATGCCACAATTTTCTAGAATTCTTTCTCCTGACTCATTCCTATGCCAGGCATACTCTGACTTCTGCTAAAAGAAATTGCATCACAGTCTCAGAAGCAAATTAGCAGCCTGTTCCTCATCTCCAGCTGTTGTTTTCTGTGTCTTTTAACAAGTTGTGCTCTATCATAATTGTAACAGGAGGCTTTTCTCACAACTGAAGCCCCAGTGTACCCTCTTCTGCCACAGATACACTTCTGTAGCACAGCATCCTGATGTCTGGCCTGCACTTTCAGAAGGGAGAAAAGGGAATGGTTCTGTCAGCAACAGCAAAAAACATGGGAATGCTGGAACAGGGACAATTGTGCTAAGGATAAAGAAATTTATACAAAGCTAGTGTGTTCATAGGTGTACTGTAAAAATGATGTTCAAGCCAAACAGGACAATGGCCTTCTGGCCTAAAAATACATTCTACCTTGTAACCAGCACATGAATATTTCCTGCAGTGTTCTATGAGAAATACTAGTGCTGAAGCATGAGGGAAGACAGCAGTAAGTAAAATATTCTATTTGGGAGTAGAAAGAATATTTATGCTACAACACAGTGGCTTTTTTTCAGGGGCTGGATAAATAACCCAAGGCATTTCCAGAAGAACACCTTTCCAGTCATCCAGACTCTTAAACTGGATGAGCATCATGCAGACTAAAGCTCACTATGTCCCTTTGAAAACCACCCTCAAGTCAATGGGTTCCAATGAGTTGCAGACCAAACTACTGCAGTAGCAGCTCCCTGTACAACACTAACACAAGATAGAATTTTACAGATATTTTGTTTTTCGGTATCCAAGTACTTTTGATTGAAATTTGCTTAGGATATTTTGGTCATTTGAACAAGGTACTGGATTTATAAGTTATATAGCACTCTCCCTGCCACACAAACTGATGTTTGATCATTGGCCCATGCCTAAACAGCAATGTTAACCTAAAGCCCCTGTGTTCTTTTCTCTTCATGCATGATTCTTGCTCACAGAGCTTCACGCAGAGGAGCTGAAGAGGATTTCCAGTGGAAAAAAAAACAAAAAAACAAAAACAACCTTCCAGAGGCACAAAACCCCAGAGTTTTTAATACCAGAGCTGTCATTATAAAATAATAAACCAAATGAACCTAGGAATATTTTACACAATTTAAAGGCTTAACACTTCCAATGAGGCCAAACAGTCTTGAGAGACATTGTCCACACATGCAGTGTTTCAGTTAACCTTCTATGAATGATTAGCTCATTAGTTGCATATAATGGAGATATCCAATTGGTCTTAATTCACATTAATTAGTGTGTCCTAAGACATGGCTAAACATACATTGACCAACAGATTAAACTCTGAAAAGACATATGATCTACCAGATAAGGCACAGGACCAGGATCCAACAGGACTGGATTCTACTCCTGGCTAACTCCAAGGTATCTAGCTCTCTCATCTGTGCCTCAGATACTCAATTGGTAATGCAAGATAACAACTTTGTCTAAACAATAGTCTTTAATAGGAACCAAATCTCAGTGTTTCAACTTGCAAAACGTTTAGGGTGTACCTGCCTCTGCAAGTCAGAGAATGGCAAAGGGATGCCTTTGTTCTGGAGTGATTAGCGTTAAGTGCAATGCCTCTTTACTGCTCCCCTGGGCATGAACGACTAAGTCATTCAGTTACCAAGAGGTATAATTAGCCTCTTCTGTTCTCTATAAGCAAGGCAACTCTTTCCTCCTCTGTCAGTAACCTGTGTCCTTGTTCCAGGAAAACACTCTGCG
This sequence comes from Machaerirhynchus nigripectus, assembly GCA_013397975.1. Lineage (NCBI taxonomy): Eukaryota > Metazoa > Chordata > Aves > Passeriformes > Dicruridae > Machaerirhynchus > Machaerirhynchus nigripectus. The sequence goes on along the minus strand of VZRQ01005527.1, from coordinate 1,613,462 downwards.
GTGCCTATAAGACTTCCTGCAGAAGCAGTGAATATTTCAGTGTTCAAGGTATGTGGAGCTCAGAGAGGGAAAAAAAAATTAGAGAAATTCACCTATGAAAATACAAAGCCAAATGAGCAAATATTTTTTCTCAAATCTTAAAAGCTAACACTTGGGATCAGATTGTTGTATTATGGTCCTGGTGCCAAACAAACACTGTGAACTATCACTGCAGATCACTTCACAACCTAAAGATCCTGTTACACTTCTACATCTCCTTCAACCAATGATAGTAGTCACAGAATGTGCCTCCATCACTGTGTTGTAGGATGCCTGCAAATGACTTTAGCCTGGCTCTCCTCTGCACTGAGAAAAAGAGGAGCACTTTCAGTTTTAAGGGAAGGTGGAATTCAGTGCCCAAATTTAATCATACTGAAAGTTTTCTTCCAAAGCTGTTGTTTCATCTGTATCACACCTTTTGTCCATGCCTTCAACTTGTTCCTCTTCCTGTATCATGTAAACCCACTTTGTTTCTTTTATTATTTTTTTTTTTTGGCCCTGCTTGGCCAATATGTCTCATCCATTTTAAAGAACTCCTGCCCATTCAAACCAAGGTACCAAAGAATATCAGCAGCTTCCTACATTTTTTAATCAATATTCTTGGGTTTTTTCCTCTGTCCACCTGTTCCACAGGGTGGAGCTCCTTTAAAGCATCCTACAAGCAAATTCATTATCCAACCTGAACTTCCTTTTTCTGCCTATAAAAAATGCTACACTTACTGTGCCATTCATTTCGATGCCAGCTTGAGCTTGCAATAGAGAACACTACCTCTAAGAGAGGCACTTCCCTTCCACCCATATAGAGCACTACCTTTTGCTCCTTTTCTGGTCCCCTGACATGTGCAGGCAGAAACAGTGGTGTGGCAGCACAATGAAGAGTCAGGAAGTTGACATGGGTAAAAATAACTATATTTTGCTCTGTTAGCTGTTTTCTGCATCAGTGCTTGTTCTGGGCTAGAGTAGCTGGTGAAGGGAGGGTGTACAGGGGATGCAGAAGCCAGAATAATCACCCAGAGAAAAAGACAGGGCAGGACTGTCTTTTTTGGCAGTGGTATTAGTTTCTGCTGGCTTAAACTGCTTGTAAAATCATGGTACCACGCCACTGGCCCCACTGCCTGTCATGCAAAGATGTATTACCTCACTGTTTCCTTGTACCCTTTTGTCTTCTTCTGACTATCTTTCACTCTGCCCTTTGTTACAGTGGAATTTTGGAATGTGTTCCTTTTTTTATAGTGATTAGAAAAAGTAATGATAGTTGCAGTCATAGAAGAAAATGCACATAGCAAGAGAAATGTTTCCATTAACTTAAAATGATTTTTACTCTTCTTTTCTCACAAAGCAAGAATTCTGATTCATGTTTCTCTTTTGGGCATGAATATAACTTGCTGCAAACTAGACAAAAAAAAATTATCCAGAAATCAGATGTGCCTGAGCTAAAAACGTTCCTAACACCTTGCATCTCTCTGCTCAGGACTGTTGCAACATCATTCTTGCAGAACTTTTCTCCAAATTTTTAAAGAGCTACCAGCAGTTGTTTGTCTGAGAAAGAATATTATCCTTCTGAGAGTGACAGGCAAGTCTTGCTGGCTTGGAAAGTCCTTTCCCACAGCCACAGAATCCACCAGTCTGAAATGTTCCTGAAAGGGTTATAGTAAAGCAACTTCCTTTCTTGCTTCCCTTCAGCTGTTGTCTCTCAGCTGCCTGAGGCTTTGAAGACCCAGAAGGTGAAATAGTATCTAGAAGCACTTAGACATGGCAGTGACAAGACTGAAGGGACTTTTCAGGCTGAAATAACAGAAGAGGAAGCACGCAGATCTGATGGAAATCCTGAGTAACTTGAGGCATCTCTAGTATCTTCAGTACACCCTACTCCCTTCCTTCCTGATGAAGGGAACAGAAACTCCTCAGGTCCTCTAGTCCCCTGGGAAGATTCACAGGGTTAAAAAGTGACCTATAAAATCAGCACAGTCAGGCTTATCAACAGAACTTCCTCATTCCCTGGCAACGATCTTGGAGAGCTTCCTTGGCTTTTCTCCTCTCTTCTCTCAACTACTTTCTGCCTTGCTTGCGCACTCTCGCCTCATTGCCAAATAACCACAGAAATGGCCAACATGAGTGACACCAAGAGAAGATGGCTGTGAAGCTCTTAGAGGTGTACAGGAATCTCTTTCCTCTCTGTCTTCAGGGGAGGGGTGGACACAGGCCACTTTCTTTGGGTTTGTGAAGAGCCTATGGCATCGCTGCACCCCAAATAAAACAGCATAAAGAAACCACCCTAATGTTGCCAATTTGATGTGTACTTTCAACCGAAACTTGAAATATATTTAAAAACTTATTATTAAAATGTTTACTGTTCTCATTGGTATCTTCCACTGATTGCTGGCAGTCAATACAAACAAACCCTTCTCCCTTTTACATTTATTTTGATGATTTTAAGAGCAGTTTTTAAACAATTTAAAACTTCACAGGTCAGATTTGAGCATGAACTATGCACATCTGGCTCTGTAATCAGCATCACTAGGACTTTGGTGATAACGTCTCCTGAGATTTTTCCCTTCTTTTTCAGAAATCAACCAACTCATTTCTAATTCTTCTTGGTTTTGTATCAGTATCTGATGTTAGAAAACTCTCACACTTCTGTTGTTGCCTGAATGTCAGACCAATTTCTTTCCCCTCTAAGAAGAGTCACAAGCAACAGGCAGAGTACCAGGAGTACAAATAATATTTGTCTAATGATTCTGTCTCAGTTGAACCAGAGTGTTAAACCAGCAACCAGAATGAGCACTCTGGCAGAAAGCTTGTCTTTGAAGGTGTATGATATCACATCAAAACCAGCTAGAGAATATTTACTGATGGCTCAGAAATATTTCTCACCTCTGTCTGAACATAGCACATTTGAAGCAAGAAAAGAGGGACTACATCACAAGCAGGAAACGTTAAATATACAATTACTTCTTTTTGGCACAAGCTGAACAGCCCCAAGCTTCTTATAATGTATAAAATAGAGTACACCTGTCATGTCTTGAATGAACATGAAACCAAGACTTGCTAAGTTAAATACATCTGAAAAAATGGTCTCAGTTTCAAATTGGAAGTTATATTTGTAGTAGGCAGTCATGTAGTAAGATAAAGAGTTTATGCATGTGTGTTTAGTAGCTGGATTTCAGTTTCCACCTTCTACCTCAGAAGCAGCAATAGTATTTTAGCATAAGGGCTTTTACTGGGGGTAAGGGAATTGATATTTTTAATTTAAAACATGCCCATGGTCCCTGTAGATTGATACAGAGGTGTATTGTTTATATGACAGGTTGAAATTACTTTTGTCCTAAAGGTCACAGGAGTAAGAACCGGTGGTTCTGGGCTCCAATTCTAGCTTGCATCCACTGTAAAATCTCGGTGAAGACAAACTCAATCCTTTTACAGTGCCTGAATCTACTCTTACTTCCCACATGAAACAAGGCACATTTTGAATCATTTCTCTATAGTTCCATTCTGTTATATTTTCTTTTCTTTCTCAGGTTCATTCAGTCTGACAACACTCATTGTGAAATATGAATCCTTCCCAGGGAATACAGTGAGATTCAGAGTGAAGTAGTATAGCAAGTCTTCAGTATATTCTCTTGGCAAAATAGAAAGCGGCTTCACAGCTTTTCAAAGAATACCGTGGAGAAACCATTGTTTCTCCTCCCAGACAGCAGGGTCTTGCTAGAAGGAACTCGTGTCATCAGCTACAGAAATTAAATATAACCAATTAGTCGCCCTGCAACTCCCTCAAGAGTCAGTGGGAAGAAAAGGCATCCTCCAGTCTTTGGGAATATAAGAAGAAAAATAAGTATTGATAAACTGTTAATTTTTTATGGCAAATGACACAAGAGTGATCAGTATTTAGGATGGAGAAAGCATCACTCTTTTTGTATGATTTCTTTATGCCAGTGAACCCAGGATGTTGGTCCACTCCTATTGTTTAAAGCTCTAATGTCTGCTTTGGCAGAGTTGTCTGGCCTCACAACTGTCTTGCAATTTGGCAGCACTGTAAATTAAATAGGGATAAGAGTCACCAGAAACCTGGGCACCAGTGGCAAGTCAAGAAGCCAAGATAACTTGTGCAATCATCCAATTTTGAAAGAGAACAAATTCATCAGGAAATGGGAAGGCTGGGATCTGAGAAATGCCTGTGGGGTCTTTTTTTTTTCTGAATTGTTGCTATTATAGCTCAAGAAGGACCACTGATCTCTTAATTCATCAAATATGTTGAATATTTGGTTTTAGTAGAGATGCTTATAGTTCAGCCACTGCTTAGCATTTGCTGCCTTTTCCTCTACTGTATCTCTCAAGTATGTTTCAGTTCTTTGAAGGATAATGAAAGCTCTCTCCTGGGAAAAGGGAAGTCATGAGTGATAGAGCAACTGAAATGGTACCTGAGGTTGGTTTGGCAGCAAGCACAGCTGGTGAGATAATAAAGTCGATATTTCTTAGGGATTCTTTTCATTGTGGCCATGTGATGAATGTCATTCTATACCATCTCCAATTCTTCACAGGGGAAATAGAAGGTTGGGGTATTTTTGAAACATGCCTCTGTCAGAATCGGCTGTCTACCTCTAAAAATCCTTAACTGAATGCAGCTTCTAAGCTTGGAACATGTGACAAAGTGCACCTTGATTCTTTGGCAAGAATTGATGATTACAGGGCACAAAGAAAAGGTGCTGATCCATTAGATCAACACAGATGACGAACACTATGATAGGGAGTGTTTTATTACTCAGATTTCATTAGGAAGACTATTAGGGCTTTGACACTTTTGTTCTGTTTAGAATAATGGCAGAGTGTTGGCTTAGTTTCTGTGACACTGCTAATGTTGATTAGACAGGGGCTTGAGTTTTAAATCATAGATTATTTAGGTTGGAAAAGACCTTAAGATCTTATGTGCAACTGTTAACCCAACACTGCCAAGCTCATCACTAAACCATGTTGCTAAGCGAGGTGTCTACACATCTTACTACCTCCAGGGATGGTGACTCAACCACTTCCCCGGGAAGCCTGTGACTCTTAGGAAGAAATTTTTCCTGATATCCAATTTAAACCTCCCCCAGTGCAACCTGAGGTAATTTTGTCTCACCCTATTGCTTGTTACTTGCGAGAAGAGACCGACCCCCACCTGGATATACCGTCCTTTCAAGTGGTTGTAGAGAGCAATGTCTCCCCCCGAACTTTATTTTCTCCTAGTTAAACAACCCCAGCTCCCTCAGCTGCTTCTCATCAGACTCGTGCTCCAGACCCTTCACTAGCTCCACTGCCTAGTATCTCCATGCTCCAGCACCTCAACTGGGAGAGGCGTAAAACTGAACACAGTATTTGAGATGCAACCTCAGTCGAGTACAGGGGGGCGATCCCTTCCTTAGTCCTGATACAGGCCAGGATGACATTGTCCTTCTTGGCCACCTGGACACACACTGGTTCATGTTCAGCCATCACACCCAGGTCCTTCTCCGACAAGCAACTTTCCAGCCACTCTTCCTCCAGCCTGTTGCTATACTGGGGTTGTTGTGACCCACGCGCAGGACCTGTCATATCACCTTATTGAAAGTCATGCAATCAGCCTCAGCCCTTCAGTCCAGCTTTTCCAAATCCTTCTGCAGAGCCCTCCTGCCCTTCAGCAGATCAACCCTCCCACCCAACTAGGTGTCATCTGTGAGCTTACCAAGGATACCCTCAATCCCCTCCTCCAGATGAGTGATAAAGGTATTAAACAAGGCTGACCCCATTAGTGAGCCCTAGGCACACCACTAGTGACTGGATTTCCTTCTATTCAACACCACCCTCCAGGCTCAGCCATCCAGCCTATTTTTCACCCAGCAGAGAATGCACTTGTCCAAGCCACAAGCAGTTTCTCCTGGAGAATGCTGTGGGAAACAATGTCAAAGTGTTTACTGAAGTCCAGACAGATAACATCCACAGCCTTCATCTACCTTGTTATAGAAGGACATCAGGTTTGTCAAGCAGGACCTGCCTTTCATACACCCATCCTAGCTGGTCCTGATCCTCTGCTTGTCCTGCACATGCTGCATGATGGCGCTCAGGAAGATCTGCTCCATAAGCTTCCCCAGCACTGAGGTCAAGCTAAAATGCCTGTAGTTCCCTGAATCCTACTTCCAGGCCTTCTTGAAGATGTGCAGCACATTTCTTAGCTTCCAGTCAACTGGGACATCCCTAGTCAGCCGAGTTTGCTGAGAAATGATGCAGGCTGGCTCAGTAAAACACTTCCCTCAGCTCCCTCAGTATGCTTGGGTGGATCCCATCCAGGCCCATAGACACATGTATGTGTACAACTATAGCAGGTCACAGAATCACAGAATATTCTGAGTTGGAAGGGACCCACAAGGATCACCAAGTCCAGCTCTTAAGTGAATGGCTCATATGAGGATTGAACCCACAATCTTGCTGTTATTAGCACCAAGCTCTAACCAACTGAGACAATTGATCATTTCCCCTTGGATTACAGAGCTACATTCTCTTCCAGATCAGAGGGCTAGGTACCCAAAGAACAACCAGTCTTACTATTAAAGACTAAGGCAAAGAAGGCAGTAAGTACTTCATGCTTTGATACTCTGCTGTTCCTCCCATTCCCCACCCCCGCATTATTTTTCCAGTAAACTGAAGAGTCTTTCAGATTAAAGCAGATCGTGTAAGAATGGCTTGAAAGAGCAGTCTGCAGCATCACACGGCTTTGCATCAGTGAGTTTCCATGGTCACAATCAGGTAGTGAAGAAAGCTTTTGAAAGTACATCTTAATGTTTTTTGTCAGCATCTCCCTTCCGGTGTTGTATGCCTTTCTTAAACATTATTTTTGTTTCATTCTGAATTCTTTTCATCACACAAGTGAGGTTACAGATAGGTTAAAAATGATTAATGTATCTTGCTCAAGAGTTAACAGAACATATATTTGTGGACTGCATGACAATCTTGGAGAAGGCAGTGACTGCCTTTGGCTGCCCCAGCTCAGGCTGCCTAAAGTTGCTGGAATGGCCATGCATGGATTAATACCTTCAAGTGTCTGGACAGCAAGACTGCAGCTCTATGCAATGTGTATCACTCATCTGACCCAGGTCCTGGATCTTCCTGTGCTGGAAATGTGGTTCTTTCTGTACAGGAGGGAACTTGAATCTGCAGCAAGTTGCAGAGGCATTCACTTGTTCTCTCTGTGTCCACATGAGTCAGGCCCCTGTACGACCTGCAAGGACAGTTTCTGTAATGCACTGCGTGATGCCTTAATGCTCAAACACAAACACCGCCAGCATCCTTGCAGTGGCCCCTTGAATACACACAGGCTTCGCCTGCCTCCTTGAGGGGAGCAAATGCAGGTTTGGACCTGCTTTGTACTTTGAAGGAAACTGTCAGGGTTTTCCTCATTTGAAGAGCATGATCCACCACACAGCCCGATCAGAACTGTGGGTTTTTCAGGTAATAAAGATGAACATAGGCATTATTTTTCCACCTAAGTCCTAGTCAAGATGTCCAAGCCCTCATCTGATTTAGGCACCACACCTTTACACTCCTTGTAATGTGAGGAATGCAAATTAAAAAAGGACAAGACAGTGTAAGAAAAATAGCCTTTGCTGCCCAATCACAATGGATCACATCCCACTGAAGAAACCGGTTGCCAATGAAGTGGAGCTGGGGAAAACCCTGGAAAATCAGCTTTGCTGACTGTTTTGCAAGAATAGGAGCAGTGACTCCTGCCTCTGGAAATTGCCATGTCCCAACAGTACTACTGGCCTTCCAATATTCTGGCATTCACAGAATACGGATTAGTCACAAGCACTATAGCAAATTTATTGTCCCCAGATGTCTGTTCCTCTAAAAAACTCCCTATGTCTGGAGGCAAACCAGTGGCAACCAGTGCCTGACACTGGTAAAGTTCTTCATTATGAGGCAAAGAAATTTTTTCAACTCTGCTGGAGGAATCTTTCAGGCTGTTTGCCTTCTCTGTACATGTGAGAGACTGGCAAAATTTCACAGGAAATATTTTTCTTCTTGAAAAATGCATTTTCAATTTGAAAGAAACAATCTGTAAATCTATGTGATGTTCTTCAAACCATTTTAAGCAGGGGGAAATGGGAAATGTCCAACAACTCTACCTCTTGGGTTTGATTTTTTTCAGAACAAAACATTGGAAATTCCTTTCAAATTGTGCTCTTGAATTTTCCTTAAATATAATTAAATCTAAAGTTAGAAGAACTGACAACCCTGTAAATGGAACTTTTTGTTTTATGGGATTTGTAGAGCTGTTGGCTGTGAACCAGAGAACCAGTGCCCTATCACACCTAGAAGCATGGCTTCCATTCTCCAAAGATCAGAATTTTGTAGAAATTCAGTGTGCTCAGAGTAGATATGAAAACTTAAATCAGGAACTGTGTACCTCCTGCCTGGGCTCAACCATGACTGTGAAAAGCAGCTGAAAAGAAGTTTTCCAGAAATGCTGGCCATGAGAATTAAATGCAGATGTAATCTGGACACTGAGATAGGAGACAGTCAGTGCAGAGACCAGGAATGGGCTTGTGGTGGTGGGAAGGGTTGTGAGATGAGACCGCCACGTTCCTATAACCCAACCTGGGGAAATTGATGCTTTTGAGATTATCACTCAGGTTTTCTTTAAGCTTTCTTCAGGTATTTCAGTGAAGTAGTTAAATATTCAAGAATGCCCAGACTGAAGCAACTCCTCCTGATTTCAGTGATCTCAAGGGGTTGGCAGGGTTGAAAAGTAAGGTTTTCCCTACAGATGTGGAATAGCTCTTGGAAATGTTGAAGCAATTTGGGTGTGCTAAACTCCACCTTCAGACTCTGGGCTTTGCACTGAAGCTTTAAAATTCTTCCGCCGAATGAAAAGGGCTGTAGGATAGTCTTTATATAAAATTTTCTAGAAAAATATCTTTTGTTTTCCATAAATCTTCTGTATTTTTTTTTTTTAAATTAAATGGATCTAAGATATTTATTGTTGTTGAGCTAAACACATTAAGAATGCAACAGAAACTGGCTGTTTCAGGGGAGCAGAAGGAAAGGAAAAAAAATAGAGTTTCTTTTCCTGAAGTAATAAAGTATACAAACCTCAAAGTCTATGGTGAGTGCTCCAGATGGACAAATTTCTTCTTACTATCCTGCACACAAACTATAAGAGCTACTGATAATGAGTGCTAACTTTGTTATAGCACACTTTAAATTTATAACATGCTATAATTCTCTAATAAACTAAGAAAATAGCATATGTTCTTTCCTCACCTGCTAAACAGATGGCAAGGAGTGTAAATTCATTTATTTGACTTTCTTTTTTTTTATTGCTTTGGGCATCTTAAATTTAAATAATCAGACTCAAAGTACTAGCTTCAATCTAAAACAGGCATGCTTTGGAGAAACGAAGGATCCTTTTTCAAAGGAAAAAAAGGCTCTGGTAAACAGTAAGCAATTAGCCACAACATGCTACCAGGGGTTGTTTAATTGAGGCTGCCATACTAAATTAACCAGATACATGCCCTTGGAAGGACTAGTAATGCAGAACTACTTACAGATGTTTTCAATTATTCTATATGAAACCATGAGCTTTTTCTTTGATTTTTTTTATTTGTTTTTCCACTCCAAGAGAATTAAAATGCAAATCAAACTAGCCTAGTCCTTCTTTCTTCCTAAATGGTAGGACTTGAATGATTGAATATTAGCTGCCAAATTCTTTCTGGGCTACTCTCTGTGGGTGGATTCATAAGACAGAAGTAACTTACAGTTTTTGTCTGTCCTAATGGCTGTCCTATCAGGTTAATCTGCCCTAGTTTCAGGCTTTAAAGGGCAATTATGACTGCTTAGCTCTATGTGTCCCATAGATGTGGGGAGCATTTGGAGAACTGTAAATGAGTTCATAAATTAGTAGGGAAAATGTCCTTGGTTTCACATCCAGATTGAGTGCTTCAAGTACAAAGAAGCTCTCTCCCAGCACTGAGGTATAGGTTTTTTGATTCCTAGTTAGAACTGCTCCTTGGACAGTCTTGCAATCTTCTCTGAGTTTCCTCACTTTGATTTTTTGGGTTTTGTGTAGATATCATTTTCAGGAAATTATCATCTCATGAGTTCCTGAATATCATGTGAACTACATCTCCAACAATAAATTCTCTGTCCCTGAGGGCAGCATGTAATTAGGCAGTGTATGTCTGCACTAAGGGTACATTTATTGCACAAAAGCAGACAGTAAAAAAAAGAAATTATCTTACTTGAATAAGTCATCAATGAGATGAGTTCAAATCTCATCATTTATTTGGAAAGAAAAAAACCCCTCATTTTAAGCCTCATTAACAGTGGTTTAGCTGGTACCTAGAAAGGCTCCTGCAGCCTTATATGAAGTACCAAAGTCCCAGAGCTTATGTCCCAAACTCTAGGCTGCTCAGTAGATAGATATTCTGAGTCATCCTCTGGGACACCACACTATCTCCATGCTTCACCATGATTTGTATCATTTAGGGCTGTGCACCTGAAATTCAGATATTCCAACACCAAAATTTTCTGTTTAGTATACATGATTCCCAGCACAGTCCTTGAACACAGAACTAGAGGGTCACTCGCTGAGAGCTCTGTGTGTATCACAGATTCTGAAGTATATGGGGTCAACGTGTGAAAGAAGCCCGCTGAGATGTTACTGTAACTCTGATATGAGCACTCAGCAGGTGGACCCTGGACTCTGTTGATTCTCAGTCCAATTCTGTACATTGTCTAATGTCTAGTAAATATAAAACATCCAGGCTAAGCAAAGTTTAAAACTTTGTATGAAAATTAATTACATCTTACCCCACAGTTACTCAAATCAAGAAAAGATCATATAAATTTGGTTCAGACTGTTAACCTACAAGCTCTTAGAGGAGTGCTAAATTAGGAGTTTATTCTCTATTGACTTCTCTTCTAGTCACTGGTGAAAATTTGGTACTTCCAGCACGGAGCAGGAAATCACCAAGAGCAGAGATCTACATAAACACAGGACAGGCATGAGACAGGTCTGGCATGGGGCTCAGTCTGGAGAATCTAAATCAGAGTGCTGTGTAAACTTATCTAATATAACTCAAAGTATCAGACTGCCATAAGCTGTTAAATGTATTATTTAAAAATGTTAATGAAGTCATGTATTTATACAGTATCTGTCAGAATGTAGTACATATGAAAAATAAAAAGCTTTACCTATTTAATATTTTGCTTCCTATGACCCCAGAAATACATAGTTCTAATCTCTAGAATGAAAATATATATACTATCCATTTTTAATTAACCTTTGCTCCAGAGTCCTGTATCTCACAAAGATAGTAAACCGTGCTGGTCAGGGATTTTTAATGTTAAGAATAACGATCAGTATATATATATATATATATATATATATGTATATAAAATGATAAGTATATGTACTGTCTGACAACTAGAATATAAAGGTGAGAAGAGATCAGATGAATTCCCATACAATTATAAAAGTAGTGTGTTCCATTCTTTACTCCCATTCTAGTGCAATATCTCAACATTTTAACTATATATTGTCAGCCTAGGTTTTCAGATGACTTACCTCACAACTTCCTAGCTCCTGTGAGTTTAAGTTTGTCCCTCATGTTATTTTAATGTAGGTTTGTGGATTCTCATTCCCTTTGACGATTTTATAGAAATAGAATTATTACTCAAATGCATTAAAAATATTAGAATCTGCTGAGTGGGGGAGGGGGTTCTCCTGAAGCCTGTAAGCAACTCCTGCAAAACAGGAAGCCATTAACTGCCATGAACATATATAACTGTGGATATATTGCGTGGGAGGCTTATAACTCATTTACTGATGGAGATAAGGGGTTTGGAAGCTGGTTTTGGTTATAGAAATACCGAAAGCAGCTGTATTCTTTTCTCTACTGTAAGGCCTTATTAAAAAATAGAGAGGGAAAAACCTACACTTTAGGGCCAGTTGTGAAGACTTTCAGAGCTTGTAGTTTTAGAGAAGCCCACCAAAAAAAGGGGCCTCATACAAGTTATAAATGTGTGTGAGCTTAATTGCCTTTCCAGTTCCGAGATTCACGGCTAAGGCATGGCCTGTCCCCGGCTCCCCTGACCTTCACCTTTAGGAAAACAGACAAATCAGTGTCAGTGAATGAAACACTGGGGATGAAACACAAACAGCCATTGAAGAGACCTGGGAGATTTATGACTTGAAGGTGACTGGAATTTAACCTGAAGGTGAGTTAGTCACTGCAGTGCCACAGGGGTAAAGATTCTTACTAATCTGCTATCATCAAAACACTGGCATCTGCATCCACTCCACCAACTTAACTTTCTGAGTGGCCAGAAGCCAGTTAACACTTTCCTCTGAGCTATAGCAGAAACTTGAAGGTGGCTATTCACAACCATTATCATATCATGGAAGATTACTGTTGGAACAGTACCTCTACAAACTTGAATTTGTGATCTGTTCCCTCAAAGGGATCCCTGAGTAAAGCAAAAAGAAATAAAAATGCAAAGCTAGACTCAATTTCAAAGAAGAGAATGGCAAGCTTAAAACAAGAGACAATTTTTTTTAAATATATCTGAAGTAAAAAAAAAAATCCAGAGGGAAAATCAAGCCAAAGAAAAGACTATGTAGATCAATGAAAATAAATACAAGACACTTTTAGACAGCCAGAAGATCATCGGACAGTGCAGTCCTCCTCGCAGATTCTGAGTCTGAAATAACTTGTCCTTTTCTTCATTGAATTTCCATCAAGGCACGGTCAGGCTCCAGAATTTTATTAAGAATGTCTACATTTAAGAGAGCAATGAAACTAGAAAATACACAAAGAAATAACAGCCTCATGACCCCTGGAAGTTTAGTGCTTGCGTCCTGATTCTGTGAGCAGCTAGTGTGCTCCTGTTTCGAAGGATGTTTGTGCTACTTGTTTGCACCAGATTTCTGTTGCATTTAATGCCACATTTCAGGGGTCTTCTGGTAACTTGGAAGAGAGAGAAGAAACTGCAGTCTTGCACATATTTTGTACCCATCTCGGCAGGGTGAGGGAGAAGACAGCATTCCTCTGAGCATTCTAGGTTTGTAACAGCTGCAGATAGGATTTAGGCAAGAAGTGACAAAAGATGTGGTAGCATTCAGCTCCTGTTCTACTCATAAGACTGTCACATTGAAGATCTAACCTGTAAACCTATCTGGAGCCAGAATGTCATTTTTCCAGGTCAGGCAGGAACACTACTTTTCTTTGTAACATGTCTGCCTTATAAATTATCTAATGGAAGGTTTGATGGTTGCATCCAGAGGGTAGTGGTCAATGGCTCAAAGTTCCAATGGACATCAGTGACAAGTGGTGTCCCTCAGTGGTCCACACTGGGACCAGCGTTATTTAATATCTTCATTAATGTCATAGACAAAGAGATCGAGTGCACCCTCAGCAAGTTTGTGATGACACCACGCTGAGTGGTGCTGTTGGCACACCTGAAGAACAGGAGATGCCATCCAGAGGGACCTGGACAAGCTCGAGAAATGGGTCCATGGGAATCTCATGAGGTTTAACAAGACCAAGTGCAAGGTGCTGCACCTGGGTTGGGGCAAGCCCGGTATCAATCCAGGCTGGGGGATGAACAGATGGAGAGCAGCCCTGCAAGAAGGACTTGGGGGTGCTGGTGGGTGAGAGGCTGGGCATGACCCAGCCGTGTGCACTCATANAAGGCTGAGAGAATTAGGACTGTTCAGCTTGCAAAAGAGAAGGCTTCAGATTGACCTAATTGCAGCCTTCCAGGACCTGAAAGGAGCCTACAAGAAAGATGGAGAGGACTATTTTCAAGGGTATGTAGTGACAGGACAAGGGGCAATGGCTTCAAAAGGAAAGAGTAAATTTAGGTTAACTGTTAGAAAGAAATTCTGTAGTGTGAGGGTGATGAGGCACTGGAACAGGTTGTCCAGAGAAGTTGTGGATGCCCCATCCCTGGAAGTGTCCACAGCCAGGTTGGATGGAGGTCTGAGCAACCTAGTCTAGGTGAAAGATGTTCCCTAGTCTAGGTGAAAGTTGTTCCCTGTCCACAGCAGGGGGGGTTGGAATCAAGTTATCTTTATCCAACCCAAACCATTCTATTATTCTATGATTCTGATAATGTTATTCAACACTATCAACTAGACACAGTGAACTGAGAGGAAACATCTTTCCGGGTCATGTATATATTTCTAAATATATTGAAGCTGGTGCACCTACTTTTGAGGCACCAACTGCCTTTTTTTGTCTCTACTCCTTCCTGCTACTCTTTTAGCAGTGGGTCTAAGTTCCAAGTGGCTTGGATTCTAAATAATGTGGAACAAAACTGTGGCAAATCCACTCTTGTGACAGCCTCTTTTCCCAAATTTGATTGCCTTTTAAGACTGACCAAATCCATTTTAGATATTGACAGTTGATCTTCTTAGTAGTTTAGAAAAAAAAATGTAGCAAAATTATGAACAAACTCCAGGTTTGCCTACCCAAGCTATGTGTAATCCATCTCCTATAAAGCCAATAAAGACAAAAAATAGCATTTCTGTAGTCACTGCTCCCAAGAAGGAAGGGGGAGCTGAGAGTAAACAGCTGCTGCTCCCACTGACTCTCATTTTTGGCACAGCAGAAGCACACATCAGGGACCCTCCTCAACAGGGTGTAAAAGAAACACGAGTTTTCAACTTCAGTGTTCCTGTCCTACCAAATAGTCACAGAAGCTACTGACAAAATGTGTGCCTCCTCCCATTTCAATGATGGTCCACAGAGAATGAAGCAACCTTCTTCAAGAGCTCGGGTGCTGTGCACCTTTCTACAGCGCGGGGCCATTTAGAATTTACTTGCCACAATCATTCACAGCGACAAAGCCTTCCAGTGTGTGAGGCAGGAGGGAAACTGAAAATAGGAAGGAGATTGGAAGAGACAAGTAGTGAGGTCCCTTCCAATTCTGTGTTCTCCAAAGGAAAGAACTGACAGCATCTAGTAGGTTTTGTTGGCATAAGTCCAGTGAAGGAAGGCAGAACCTTAAATTTCCCCTCCTTTCAGTAAAAGCAAGGTTTTCTGGAAGTACATATATATTACTAAGATGGAACATGAAGACAAACATATGGTTCCAGGTTTAACTCCAACAACACTCTAATGCATTTTGGATTTGGTTGACATTGCTCACCAAGGAATTTGTCATCACCAAACAACACAGCCATTAAAATGTGAAGTGTACCAGCTTCTTTTAAGTTCCACCATTCCTTAATAATCCCAAGAATTTAGGACATTTTTTCAGATTAAGTCAACCATAGTGCCACATATTGTTAGGTCACTTTAGAACTGGCTTTATATAATGTTGCTGTAAAACATACTCTGGTAGGACATGTCAGAACTAAAAGCACATGGCTCTGTGTCCATAACTCAATGAAAATTTGACTACGGGCCAGTAAAAATGGGCATTTTTAGTAATACCTATGCTGCCTGGCTGCCAAATCAAATTACCTGGCAGTGGCTTAGCTTTTCAGGTTTTGTAAAGTTATGCATGCACTATTAAAATGTATGAATGACTCCTTAAAAGCAGGGCTCAGCATTCCTTATTCTTAATTTATTTTTATTACTGTCTGAAATGTCACTATTTTCTATAACATAACTGGATATTTTGGTTGTAGGAAAGTACACACAGAGATACCATTCCTGGAGAATATATTCCTGCTGCAAATAGTCATGTTTATATGATTTCTCGATGGTCTACGTGAATTTTGGCACTGGATGGCCTGTGTAAGCACCCAACACTGACTCTAACCTTCTTAACCTTCGGCACCATTTCAGGTTCATTTGTCCTGTCATAGCTGGGAAGAGCATAATGACATCCTCAGCATACATGGACTGTGAAGTTCACGTCAGACACAGACCCCTGAGGTAGTTGTGGTGAAGCCAATGAGTGCACATGATACAGCATAGCACAGAGCAGGTTGATGTAGCCACTTTCTTTCTAATCAGTTCAAAACTTTCTAATCAGTTCAAAAAAACAAAACGAACCATTTGGCCCACAGAAGAAAATGAACCAGCAGCATTTGTTGTGCAATATTACAAAAACCTTGACATTTTCCAACCTATTTTCCCCAGAATCCCCAGCTGAAATTGCTTCTAATGCCCCTATTTCACTAGTCACTAGCACACTTTTTTTTGAGTGTAAAGAGACTTTAAACAAAATGTTCATCTGCAAGTGTGTCTGTTCCACAGCAAACATTTCTCCATGCCTCCTCCAAAGAACAGTTCTCCATGCCTTCTCCAAAGAACATCGTCATCCAATTTGTTATGTCTTATGCTGGCCTGATTGCTCTTTGGGAGAAGCCAGAGGTACAGCTGTGCAATAGCCTGGGTACTGCTGGAGATGGACCACTGCTGATTTGAAGTAAGATTGATCAGAACCGAAGGATTAAGGTAAAAATAAAACCAACTGTGATGTTTTGTAATGAAATAAAATTTCCTAATGCTGATTGGACTGTGATATAACTTCAGCTTAATTAACAGCTCTCTCTCCTTGAGAAGAGCATTTATGATCTCAGGGTTGTACTGATAGTTACTGTCTAACATTGAAGGGCAGGGGGCTAATTTTTTATGTGAGTGATTCAGATTTACCCCTGTGCTTACAGAACAACTGATTACGCATTTAGGTTAGGCTCTGTTCAGTTTGTCATCCTTTGTTACTGTTTTTGTTGTTCCGGGGAAAGCATCACAGACGTGGGCGAGCTTTGCTGTGTGGTGGGATGAGAACTCTCTTCAAAGAGAGGAACTTGGTAGGAGACAGATTTGAGGCGGTGTGGGGAAATTAGTCATTCTGTTGTCTGGAACACTTCTGTTAAGTGAGATTTTGCAAATCTTGCTGTAGAGAGCATGGAGAATTTCTTGGTCTCTCCCAAGAGGTGATATAACAGGAGAACAATGATGTTTGAGATAGTCTTCATGCAAACACCAAGAACTGACCCTTTCCTCTTGCTTATTTGCACATTGTGCAACTTTTCTCCATTCTATTAATTCCTCTACAAGTATCCAACCCAAACCTCTTCTAAACAGTCTTGCCTGTGATGATCTATTCTTATCCCTATGTTTCCAATTCTGTGTCTGTATTTCTCTTTCCAGTCCCTCCAGATTTTTACTTCCAGCCGGGATGCTCACTGGGTAGGCCGTCAGATTGCTCACAACCCACAGAACTGGAACCTTGAGTAGGGCAAAGTAAAGGGTGTATCTGGACCAAGTCTGAAACAATATCAAAGAAGGAAGAAAGGGATACCCCAAACCATCAAGTCCCACCCATACACACCTCAAGAAGGTCTGCAGTGATGGCCAGGAAGGGTTGTAAAAGTATTTTTTCCTGTCAGTTCAGAAAAAAGAAGACTTTTAAATTATCCAGTTCCACAGATGCAAATTGAAAAGCAGTGTATTGGTCTCCACTTCTTCCATGTCAGAGGAGGTCCTCACCACTCATTTGGCATCTAACTCCCTCTTTTTCCTTGAAATGCAGTTGCATTATTCAGGTTAGTAGAGTATTACATGCTTTGATATGCTATGTGGGGTTCAGCTAAAAACCCAGAAGCACACAACTGTGTAGTATGAGTCTCTGCTCAGGAAAGAACACAGAGCATCACACAGACACACCATTACTGCCCAGCCCCTGAGTTACCCTCATGCTGCCTTGTTTTTACCTACTGTTTGTGCCATCCTTAAGCAGACATTTATTGTGCAATACAGCACTACCACATCTGAGCACCGACTTCTTCTGGTAAGAGGGGAGGTTTATTTTTTTAAGGCAGCCATTCTTGTCTGTTCTAATAATGCCCTTCAGATCATTTCTATGACCTGAGAAAGCTCACAAATATCACAAATGCTGTAAAAAAGTCATCTCTGTCTATTTTGCTTCAGGTACATTCACCTGATGATGCACTCTGATTTTATTTGATTTCAATAATTGTTCTCTCTATCTGTCACCAGTGTTCACATATGTAGCCCTTTTTTTGCTTTTACGGTTTACTAAAAAGCTTTCCAAGCTTACAAGAAAAGAAATTAATATAGGTCATTGGCATTCCAATCCCCCACATTTTCCCTTTGGCTTTTTCTTTTGGTTTTTTTTTTCAGGTTTGGTTTGGTGTTTTGGTTGCTTGGTTTTGTGTTTGTTGCTTTGGTTTTTTGTTGTTGTCTTTTATTTTTTTCCTTCAGTGCTTAGGTTACAAATGTGAAGAACAAGTGCTTTAAAGAGCAGCAATAGATTCATGACACTCTGTGTTCCTATACTTTTTTATCCTCTTTGATTCTCTCTGGGGATTGCTTTTTTTCTCTTTGGTCAGCTTTGGTCCCTAAGACCTTAACATGACTTGGATAAAACCTGTTCATATCATCCAATTACAGAAGAACTGGTTATAACACAGAGCTTATTTTCAGCTTCTGAAAGTTCCTCATGAGTATTTTTTTTCTAGTCTGTTTTTCCTAGATCATCACCCAGTGTATTACCCACACTGCTACTTGGCAAATTTTTGTTGTGGTCACTTGTGTTTGATTTTGGTTAAATCAAATCCATTTTTCATTCAGGAGTTATAATTTCTGTTGCTCACCTTAAACAACACTTCTAGTTTCTCTAGGTACTTGGTTATGATTTCAGTATAACTCAGCTGTTTATTACAGCCAAGTGAGATGATTCAATTTCCTTGCTGATATACTGAATTCTTGTTATAGCAGGAAACAAACACTTTCTTGGTAAGCTAAATTCATTTTTTACAGTGACGAATGACTCACTGAGCAATCGTTCTTGAACATGGCTGCAGCCATTTTTAAATACTATTTTTCTAAGAGAGGAAGACAGTGTTTAGTTGTTTTGTTTTATGGTACAGGCTAGCTTATCTATGAGTATTATTAACATTTTATATCCTGTAGAAGAGAACTGTGGCATCCATACTAATATCACAGGATCTCATTTTATTTCCCATGACATCATGATCTCTTACTAGGCAGAGAAAGCATATTTGTTCCAAAGTGGATTTACCAGTTCACAAAAGAAAGAGTAATACCCACACTTCATTAACTCAGTCTTAATTACCTTGTACATACAACAGGTCTTTCCCTCTAAGGGGATGTAAGCAAATCCTTACTGCTAACAGTTGTGGGGTGAATGACAAGAGCTTTTTTGGACTGAAACTTCTCTACAGTGTCTTCAACATTAATATTTTTCCTCACAGGCTAAGCATTTGGAGGAGTGTTTAGATTTACTACTTTTATGGAGCAGATTTCCATTCTGACATTTTCTGTGCCAAGACTTGGCTCTCAGAGGAGTCATCTATGCCCCTAAAATGTAAAGCTAATAACACAGATGCTGACATATCCTGATTTGTCCTACTGCTTTCCTTATACTGCCTCTTATGCATATGCCAACGTGTGCTAAGCCTGAACAGAGGGGAAAAAAAGATTCTGCAGCCTAAAAAGATTAGAGCTGCTTTTCATGCAAACACATGCATCACTACATGATCTACACCCTGAGTGTTTCCGAACCTATTTTTAGAATCAGAGCTATAGAGTCTGGCTGCGATGTTTCAGGAGTACATGTCAATTTGAAATTACTCAGTTTTAGATTGTTCCTCTCCAGATCTTTTGAATAGAGCTGAGAGGTGCACACTCAGATGGCTGGGCTGAAATAGCCCAGAGGTGAAGCTTCAAGACTCTCCAGTTGCCACTGTGTGGCACACAAATGTGACTCAGGTGGAACTTGCCATGTCTCCAAATTTGAAGAATGATGAGCTCTTTCTATTTTAGTAGACTGTTTTCAAAACACCAAATACCATTCACTGAAGGAAGTGGCAAGAACATAGCGGCCATGACATCAGGACAGAGAGAGAGAAAGGGAAATTTGGACTGTTTGAACACACAACAGCAGAACAAGAGTGAAGTCTGAGACTGAATGAGGAGAAAGTTAAAAAAGGGACCTAGAAGTAAGGAGATGGATTTATATGCTCATGTATATAGCCACAGAGAGAGAAAGAGCAGAAAGGGGCAGCAGAAGTGGGATTAAGACTGAAAACCAGAGAACAAGAAGGCCTTTGTCAACAGGCTTGTCCTCTGCTCCAAAGCCTAAAAGGGCATCTTTCCCCTGTTGTCACGGAAACGCAGTCCTAAAGCCAAAGTTTCATCCCCATCAAAGCTTATTTTCAGAGAAAACGACATACTTCATACCCTGATGGCCTGGTACCATTTATTCTATTCATTCCAGAGGCTCCGGTTCCACATCCATTTGCATCAAGTACCATGGGGTAATGGCATCTGAAGGGATGCCAAGCAGGTTTGCAACGGGCATTACAGATGCTTTCCCTCATCATGGCCCAGTAGACTTTCACATCATTGACTTGTACTGCAAACACTTCTGTGTAGATGCGACTTGCCTCTGCAATTACAGTACATGTGGAGCTTAGAAGAAGTGTCTTTACCATTTCACCAGTTTGTTCAAGCCTTCCTCTCTGTATCCTGCTCAAGCTGTCTGTCAGTTTCCAAATCTGAGAACAGGCAAATTCTTATTGTTGAGCTAGAGGAATGACACAAGCACACTGCAAGAGAAAGCCAACATGCAACTGTTGTAGCAATATCAGACTTCTCAAAAATAGCCAACAACTCCATTCTAAAAACAGTATGCAAGTCTTTGCCTTATTCAGAGTTTTATCTTGTGTGATTGTATGTCAAAACTGGCAAGGACAATCTTTGTGTGGGAGTATTGTGGGGGTTTTGAATTAAATCATATGAATTCCTTTTTTTTTCACATTATTTTTATTTTCCAGAAGAGTAAGCGGAGAGACAGTCAAGCTGGATGGAAAAGGTGTTACTGACTCATAAGGATGAGAAACAGCCAGCCTTAAGAAGTCATTCTGGATTTATGCTTGCTGATTCATAACTTCCTACATACATGTGGGGAAAAAAGTGTGGATTTTGTCCTGAGCTATATTCTGCAGGAAACCCGCCCTCCCTTCGCAAAGTGAGAAAGTAGTTTCAAAACTGTAGGAGGACTTAACTTCAACTCCCAGAAGATGTTCCCTCGAAAAATGTTTAGAATAAAGAACTGAAAACATTATCCCCAACCACCAAGTCTTATTCTCTCTGCCTTTGCAGAGAAGTTCAAAACTAGTTAAAGCTCAAATTTCCCAGTTAAATTATCAGGTAAACCAAATGTACCAATCAAACAAACAACAGAAGAGAGTTGTATAAGGAAGGCACTAAGGGGTTTGTGGAGAACTGCTTTTACTTTTCCATGCAAGTGCTACTAGATCAATACATCCCAAGCAATGAAATAAGAAGAATATAAATAAAATCAAGAACAATAAGAAGATAACAATTAAATAAGTTGTTGCAAATATTGTTTCATTTCAAAGGGACTTAAAACTCTACTTATTTACAAACAGTTTGTTGATGATTTTATGTTTTGTAAAAGCACCCCGTTCACAGGGGGTCCAGGTTAAAGCTTTGATTGTAACAACAACTTTTTATGACACTGTTCTATCAAGGAGCCCAAAAGAATCTGCCTGTCCCCACAGAACTGGGTGACATAGAATTGGGTGACATAGAATTAACTGGCATAGTGAGCAGGATCCTTGGCTTAGAATGTTGACTGACTCCCCTGCTAAATGGTATCTATTGCAAAAGGGTTTTATGGAAAATGGCTGGCAAGATCCTAAGTGAGATAAGGAGTGACTAAGGGCAATAAGCCACAATCCGAAAGCCTTAGTGAATGAATTCAGTAATTGGAATGATATGTGTAAAATAAAAACAGAAGAGAGGAAGGCATGTGCTGGCTGTTAGATGCAATATGGAAAACTGAAAACTAACAGGCTGAAAAATTAAAAGAAGAAATTCAAAAGGGAAAGAGTGATTTTTCAACAAAGGATTGAGAATTAAAGGTAAATTAAAGGCTGGAAGCAAGTCTGGGAAAAGGGTATATCTCAGAAAAAAAAAACCCAAAAAAACCCCACCAAATAAAATTAATGCCACAGGATATAAGGAAAGAAAGAAAACACCAAGAAACTGAATTACAAGGCAGCAATCTCTTGTGATACGGTTTAAACCCAGAACAGCAAAGAAAATCAAGTCTCTGTGTGTAAACCGGAAAGAACTTTGAAGGTTCAAAATATACACAAAAACAAGATTGAACCCAAACAGGGTTAGATGTCAGTGCCAAAAAATTGATTAGTAAAAGAGGCAGAGAGAAAGGAAAAGAAAGGATGGGGATGGAAGGAAGGAAGGAAGGAAGGAAGGAAGGAAGGAAGGATGGGGAAGGAA